>VDFB02000008.1:197852496-198086691 GCA_007258455.2 Sequoia sempervirens
AAACCAAAATAACAAAGTTTGATTCCCGAAAATTAGCTTTTAAGCATTCCCTTGTACATGAAATAGCTAAGAGGCAAACCTTTTTTATATCTTATCATAATGTACTTATGTCATTCACCTCTCTCCCACTCTTAGCATATGGTTGTAGATAAGCTTGGAGTTTCATGTCAAATCAACAAAAATCCATGTCTACACATCACTCTATGCTAGACATTAATTTGGATAAGGAATACAATCTATTATAAAATAACATTGAGAGTAGATAGATAAGGGATAAGATATTTCAAAACAAACAAATTAATTTTTTTTTGAAAAAATTCCAATCTTGTATGGGGATTAGTTTCCTTTCCTTCATGTAATAAATCTACCAAAATTGACCTAAGTTATAATTTTCAACTATATGGGGGACTTCTCATTCTAATAAACACATGTGTTGTTTTGAAGAAAATGATAACACATTGTTAATGCACTAAACCAAATATATTATACAAGGAGAGAAAAGGAAAAGGAATGAGTGTAGTTATACTTGTCATCTATTGTAATATAATTAAATATGTTCCCCATATGAACATGAAAAATCCAAAAATTATCCTTTTCAGCTACCTCAAGTATTAGATAATATGTTGTTTAATACTTATAGCCGACAAGACAAACTCTTTAACACATATTAAATATAGTCATAACACAAAAACCAACATGAAAAAATTAAGTAAATATGTATTTCTTGTTGTACTCACACAAGTGTAAGGAAAAAACAATAAAATGGGGCATTTGGATTATCAATAAAAATATTGGTGTGAATTATTTTATACACACTATATATTTGCTTGATAAGGCTAGAAATAAGGGATTGAAAATACCATAATTATATTTTTGAAACCTAGAATGGTCTTTCTTCACTTGATGAATGTTATAATATTAATGGACATGGTAATGTGTAGCCATATCATATGAAACCACCTATATTGACATATGTAGAAAATGGATATTATAGGGCTATCAAAACCATCCAAAAATACCTACATTGATAGACACATAATGCCTCCTTACATACTAAATAAAAAATGTAAAGTAAGGTAGCAAATTCATTTGAAATTTGGCATATAAAACATATTCATCCATGATTTACCTAGCTTAGGTGGGCCCTCAATTTCGATTTATTCATCTCATAAACCAATAAAAAATAATCACTTATACATACCCACATCACTATAAATCACTGATATGTCCTCCCTTGTGGTAAAGCACCTAATTCATGGACCACACAATGCCCAATTTTAAAAACATAGGGAAAAAATAAGAAAATTAGACACAACACAAGACACAACACAAAGAAAACTAGCAATATTAATAACCTAGAAATCATCCAAATGTATATACAAAAAATAGTTGATTATTTGATCTTGACAAAAACATAGATGGGGTTATAAAATTTGAAACAACATGTTGACAACAAATTTATACTCACATGATAACAAGGGGAAACATGGTGTAGATCAAGAAATGAAGATATTCAATTCTAACAATTTCAATGTCTTCTATCTCAAGGTATTCTAGACTTAATATTTTTAAAATCTCATGTATAGACCAACTATATTCGTTAAATGAGTTATATTTTTGCCAAAAATAATCTAGGTGGAGCTACCACTCAGGCAATCTCTAGAGAGGGTGGATCAATCTTAATTCCAATTCACTCCCTTAAGATTTACTTTCCTAATAAATTATTCCCAAATTCTCTCTCATTTTCTCAAAATAATTTATTTACAACAAATTTATAAAAATATTTGTGAATTTCTCCTTTCACATGTAAAACTTGAATTTAACTTCTCCACTTACAAATTTGATAAAATGATATTTGATATCAATTTTATTGGAAAAACCATGCTATTAGATAATTATTGGGAACAATTATTCTAACAAGAAAATTGATTTCTCCATTTCCTTATAGTTTAAGTCTGATAATACTTCTCGCATCCAAATTTCTTAGCATGCAATTGAACTTACAACCACATTATTGGCCTAAACTATAAAGAGAAATACAATGTATTATTTTGGAAGATTCTCATGATAATACTCTTAAAACAAAAAGGAAAATAAATTTGGAAATGCTCTTCCCATGTTACCAATACTAGTTTCTCAACTATCGTATAGCCAACTGATTAAAATTTATTTTAAAATATAGTATATAGAATTCCATGATTTTTCATATCACTAATATCTCTAAAGATTATTTTTCTTTATTTTAAGTGAATCTATTTTAGCTTTCCCATAAACTTCAGGATTAAACTCACTATATAAATCATATTAGGCCTTGTATCTATCAAACACATAATACTTACAACTAATATTTTATAGAATTTTGGGCCTACATTGTTGTTGCAATCATCTTTGCCTAATATTTACTATGCTTAAACTAGTGCACATGATTTGGTTTACTATTCAACATTCCAAATTTCTTCAATACATCATAAATTCATACTTAATTTAAGTTATAAAAATACCCACCATTAATTTGGTTAAATTTTATAACAAGAACTTGTTTCACAACCCTAAATCTATCATCTTAATTTATTTTTCAATACTAATCTAACCTTTTTAAGAAATAGATTTCTATTTCTCATTAAAATTAAATCATCAACATATATCAAAACTATTATAAAATTTCATTTTTTTCCTACCTTGATGGAGAGTGTGGGGTTCAATACTACTTTTATTGAAACTGTTGCTTAAAAATGGGTATCTATGTAGCTATACCAAGCCCTAGCTACTTGTTTGAGCCCATATAATGCCTTTTTTAGTTTATATATTTTATTTTCTTGAACCAAATATTACAATCAAGTGGATACTCAACATAAACCTCTTCTTCTAACAAACCATTTAAAATTTGGATTTTATATCCATTTGATGCACTTTCCAATTGTGTTGAGATAATATTTCTAAAATTTCTCTAATTGTGTACAAATATGTCCACAAGTTAAAATGTTTCATTGTAATCAATTATAGGCTATTGAAAATAATCTTTTCTATCCAACCTTTACACCTTTTCATTTCACCAAATTTCAATGTATCTAGTTTTATAAACTAATTTAACACCAATGACTTATTTTTGGGTATTTGAGGATCCACTAATTCCCATGTTTTATTTTTCTCAATCATATAATATCCTTGTACATAACACTAATTTTTTTTAAAAAAATTTATGGCTTCTTCAAAATTAATTAGATCAACTAACAAAATAAAACAAAAATTAGTAAAATTGTCATTTTCTTCTTCATTTTATGTTTATCACATATTTCTTGTGAACTTCTTGTCTTCCTCAGAATTGGAATTAGAATTTATCTTGTATTTGGAGATTTTAGTCATGGTTAAATAGGGCTACTGGTTGTGGAGGAGCTATTGTTTGGTATAGAGGGCATTTTTTTCACACTTCCTTTTGGGTTTGAAAACCATATCTCTACTTCCTAGACCATAATTTCAATTTCAAGGCCAAGGTTGTCATCATGAAATTAAAACCTTCTCATCCATGGACCATGGACGGTTGAAGATCAACTCTACAAGAGTGGGTTTTCTTTCCTACTCTAAAAGATCAACTTAGAATTGGGATGGTGTTCTTAGAGGTTTGACAAATTAAATGGGAAAATAGAATGGTGATAGATAAACCCAATCTATTGTCTTGAATCCAAATATTATCACCAAGACAAGAAAAACTAGCTATATTAATACCTCTATATAATTGTTTTGTTTGTGCAAGCATGATCCACTTGAAATAAGTTATTTTAAGGCTCCATTAAGATTGATTTCCTAGCTAAAATACAAGATCATGAATTCATAACACTTAGTTTATTCCTAAAATATTAACTAATATAGTTTTGAGTTTTTTGAAAAAGTGAAATTGGTCAAATGAATCCAAAACTAATGCCTATCCAATTGAGCCAAAAAGTCAAAAATAGTATAAAGGAAAATAATCAAGGGAAATATTGAAAGGATAATCTAGGAATTTATTGAATCACATTATAGACATTATACACAAAACATACTTAATAATCCAAAATTGAACTACATTTAAATCTAAATAAAGAGAAAATTATTATTAAAATATTTTTACAATTTTAAAATATGTAGATCACATTATTAATTGCTCAATACATTCATGTCAATAACTGTGACAAGAGAGGACCTTAATAGGAAGTTAATATCCCTATAAAGATATAAAAAGATCTTTAAAGACATTGTATTCATAAAATCCAAATATGGGCAATCCCACAAAGCTGGTTTACAATTTCTGGGAGATTCTGATTTTTGATGAAATCACATATTTTTAGAAAATATAATGATTTAAGCCTTAAAAAGTTCTATTTAAAGAATTACAATTGAAGAGGGTTTGATCAAACTACCTTAGATCAAACCCCCTTGAATGGAACCCCACTAGTTTTAAACCATACCTATAATAGAGTCTCCTTTACACCTATCAAAATGTTGATAAAAAAAACCACTTTTGATTTACCTTTTGGGGGATCAAATGAATTCATTTAAATTTTATTTTTTGTAAGTATGTAGTCCTTATTATAAGCTTCCCAAAAAGTATAATTTTAAATAAATTTAATTCAATTATTATATTTATTTTTTATTTCTTGTGAATATAGGTTTTTCACTGGAAATCAAGCTCTTTGTTCTGCACGTGGAAAAATGGCAGATTATCAAATTTTTTTTTGAAAAATATGAGTGCACTAGATATTGAATTCCTTTATCCAACAATTTTTTTTTGAATTTCAATACATACAAAAAAAGTTACGCATTATACGGTTGTGCTATGTCTGAATTGTAATTGGTTTGACTTTGAAACTTGATTAAAGAAAAAATATTCAATAAAAAACTATCTAACCAAGTGGAAGCACTAGATATCGGAGTTACAAATCTAAATTCAAAAGAATTAGAATTTTATCCTTCATGGAAAAACAATTATGCGTTATACAGTGAGCGTCACTTTTTAAAAATGTTGTTTTCTAAAAAAAACTAGTTTTCAAGGGAGATGGAAAAAGAAGTGCAATCTAATTCCAAAAATTTTGAAAAAAAAATATTTAGAATCTACAAAAAAAATTTCACGAAACTCTAGTTTGCATCATCTTCAAATTCCTCACGGTTTAGCCGCTATAGGTGCCCGAAAGTGAATATTTAGTTAAAAAAATTTATTTCAGTGTCCAGTTTGGCCAAAAATTGTAAACCACTATTGTGGGATCACCCATACAATTTCTCCTTCATATGTTTCAAATCCTCACCCCTTTCTGTAGTTGGATGTAGCATAATTGCAACCCTAGAAAATCCTTGCACTTGGAAATTCTAGGACCATCATAAGAGAACCAACCTCCCTTTAAAAATTTAATCAAAACTATCTTTTTAATAGTTGTAGGGTGTCAACCCTAATCACAACACTATATAAAATTGAAACCAATAGCCTAGATACATCAGGGTGAATTAATATTGATAGCTAAGAAAATGATCTGCAATAATGGTGAGTAGGTGGAGATGGGCGAAGGAGAAATATGACATTACATTTGACATTCAACATTTAAAATAATTTCAATAGATTATACCTTATATTTTGCTTCTATCACAAATTATTCCTACACTTTAAACATTTATTTACAACCATTATAATATTGCATTATTTTCTTTGATCAAGATTCGTACAATTCTTAAGCTTTAGGAAGGATGTATGCAATCCCACATATCCATCAAATAGGTTAGTTTTATTTATTTTTTAAGTTACTAGACATGTGCAAGATTCTTCATTAGGCCCCAATGAGCACAAGTGTCTTATTTCATCATGCACTAGCTAACACTAGTGCCTCCCTATTTCTTTTTTGATCTCTCATCACTAATATGCACTTAGGAAAGAGTCATACATATCCCCAATACCTCAATAAATAATAGTATGTAATGACCTTCAAATACATCAAGCAGCCAAGAAGAGAGGATCTACCACCTTGATAGTCTAACAAGAATAGTGCAATTATTTGCACATCAGACCTTTTTATCATTCAATACCATGGAAATGGGAGTATGGTACACCCTAAAAAATTTAAACTTTGAAATACACAAGACAAGCACAATTATGCCAAACATCCCTTACACTAATACTTGGTACAAGAACATCCAAACCACCCCAAAAATCTAACATACACAAAGAAAACACAAGTATGCTATACTTGGAGAAGATCGCATGAAAGAGAGAAAATGATCTACAAAGATTTCAAAATAATACCAGAGGTGAACATGAAAAAATACATCCTAGACCAAACATAAAAATAATTTCTCAAATTTGACCAAAGCACTAACAATTCTATTAGAAGATTCCATCTCAATACCTTTTTCTTCTAGTCATTAATCCAATCCCATTATTATGATGCATCTTCATAAAAATACATATTTTCTAACTATAGATTTTTTTTGTAATTGGATTGTAAAACATTCCTAGGAGATTCAACTCTAAAGAAATACCTTATCACATGCATGCATATTGTGGTTTTCTAAATAACTAAAACATAACCCAATATATGAGTTGTGTATAATGAAAAAGGAGATCTAATTTAATAATTAATGTGATACAAGTATTTATTGGAGGTCAGAAATCATGTGTAGAAGGTGTTAGGTTGTTTATAAGTGACATTCCAAATCCTCTATAAATCACTTTGCATCGATCAATTATACGAAATACTATTCACTATTCTAGCATTTCCAAGGTTGTGAAGATATCTTTTCTCTACACCAAAGGGACTTGTGTATGTGAGTGCCTCATAATCCTTGGGGCCTTGCTTAATCCCAACTCTAATGCAATCAACCAAGGAAATTATGGTCACACCAAGGTCATGTAAGCTTTTAAAAAAGCCAACCAAGTTTCTTATAACTAATTATTAGGCACATTTTGGAAATTCCATGACCTTACCCAAAATAATTACTATTGATATCTAAAACCCTTCCATTATAATTTAGATTAATATGCACACAATAATTGACATGTCTACTTTTAGGGGTGTTTGTTGTTCGATATAACTATATATTAAAGAATATAAAATAATTACTTAAATTTATATTATTTGGATGCTTTATTGTTACTAATTATTTTAATTAGAGGATATTTATTTTATGTAATACCTACACTCATCTTCATTTCAAATTTTCCCTTCTTAATAATATTGGTACAACTATATTAGTCTTTATTGTAATAACCTAGTAAATCATTCACCATGCACAAATCATTTTTTTTAGCCAATGCAAAGACAATGTAATGGTTATATTTCCTTGAATATTTAATGCATGAAATTATTTAAGGGTCATTCCAAATTATTTAAGATGAAAAAACCTCCCATAACTAGGAATTTGAGCCACTTTAAAAAATTGTGCATCTTGGTATTGCTTCTATAACCAAAAAATCATCATATCTACATCCTAAAATTAATTCCATATTCATTAGAAGGCTTGGTCTATGAAAAAATATATAGTCCACTATGCAATAATCATTATGGGTGATACTCTAATAAAAGCGGTCCTCCTACTACCATAATGACTAATTGGATGTTGATGAGTATGCATAATAACGAAAAAGGTACTATGCCATAGAAAAAAGGACCCTTTGCTTGACATGGGAATAATTATGATAATTGGACTTAATAATTCCTTGATTCAAGTGTTGTGAGGAATTTTATGCATCCACACTAGGTGTTGGACCCTTGCAAATTGAATAACATGCTTTTAATGACGTCTTGAAAAAGGGTTGTAAAGTGTTGTAAGATACGTTCACACTTTTCTAGATTTAATGAACCCATTTCTTCCTAATTCAACATTATAAAATATTTTTAATAACATCATCACATCAATCTAGAAGGCTTGTAAAATAAACTTAATAATAAACTAGTGTTGTAATGTGTCTTGCACACTCACATTGATTTTTGTGCCTTCCTAGGCTATGTGGACCTAATTTTAGTGTTGTAAAGTGTATTAAATCACACTTTCAAATTTATTTTTGTGTCCCAAGCCCTATTTAACATTTACATCATCACTAATAGACCCCTATTAACCCATATTATGCATCCCGAGGCTTTAATTGATCAAATACCTAACAATGTTGCAATTTAAACCTTATTTCCTTATCTCCTAGCTTCTTCGCTGTTGGAATGGCCCCCATGGGACCCATTTGCCATGCATGGTGAATCAATGCCATCCAAGTGGGACCCATTCACCATGTGTGGCAAATTATTCCTATCTAGCCCCATTTTGAACTTTGAGCGGGAAAAAGTGAAATTTAAAGTTTAATTTCACTACATGTCAGCCTGTGATGAGGTATAATCGAGATACTAAGGCACAATTGTCTATAAATAAGTGTTTTTATCCTCATTTTACATCTAACAACTCATTTTTACATCTCTCATCATAAATTCATCATCTATCTTCTCATCCAAGTCAAGCAATTGAGGGTTTTGTCTTTGCAAGTCATTGAGAAAGCTTCTAAGGGCATATTCAAGGGTTGAATCTTCATGTATTGCTACAGATTTTAAAGATAAATCACCATGGAAAGGTAATCAATTCCATTTTTCATGTTTCATTACTTCCTTTCATCATTTTGGTTTAATTACCTAAAAGGGGTTTGATTAAGGAAAACCCCCATGCCCTAACATTCAACATATCCCTTTTTGTCTTGTTTGTATACAAATTTAGGACTCTTGGATGTTTGGAAATCATTGAAGATCAAGTGGAAAAGTCATTCAATTCATCTCTTCATTATTCAAGTAAAAAATATCAACTAAAAGTCATTTTCAGGCCCAAATCCAACAGTGTTCGAAGCAGACACTTGTAGAAGATAGAAGTGCAGACCTAGACCTAAAAAATCAAGTCCTAACTTTGCAGATTCCTATAGGAGGACTGATTTTCTATGCATGGTGAATTACTCCCATCTGTAGGCCTAAAAATTTATTTTCTTAGAATTCAACTCTTAGTAGTCAGAAACCTATTTCTGGAAGTTTTCACCAGAAGCAGGACTGATTCACTATTTGTGGAGAATTAGTCCCAGTGGCCATTAATAGTGACTTTATAAAGATTCTAGAATCTTCTAGTAATGCCAATCTGCTTCCAGGTGTACTCTGTTCAATTTCATCAATTTTTGTTTTCATTTGTTTAGGTTTCTAGTTCATATTTGCAATCAACACTGTGTTTTCCAGCATCTTGCATTAAATTATTACATTCATTTATCTGCATTTGTGAGCATTCAAAAGCATCTACACACACTTCACATCAATATCCCATCCATCCTTACATTAATATTGAGTGAAACATTGTACATTTTTGGACCCATGTTTTTCCTTTTAAGTGAAAAACCCTAGAAGAGTAAGAGAGTCTTGTGGTGCCAAAATCCTTCATTTCATTTTGGTGAACTTTTTGTTTGAACCCCCTCTTTTCTAACTTTGGAGTCCATTAATCATCCTAGAGTTGCTTGCATTGCATTTTGCATTAGTTAGCTTACATTCTAGAGTTTCATTTTTGCATGAGAAAAAGTACATGATAGCTTGCATGTTTGCATCTTTAATCATTGAAAAGTTTTGAAATCCTACATTTTTCAATTAGGTCTACATCATAGAATTCTAAAAGCATTAAAATCAGTCAATTTTTTTTGAAAATTTTGCAAAAAGTCCATACTGGGACTTATTCGCCACCTTGGGGGAATTAGTCCCTTCTGACCCTTGAAACAACATTTTACAAAACTTAGAAATTTGTTTTTAGGCTTTTGTTTGGTACCTTAACTTGTATATATTAGTCAATTACATTTCTGTAGCATGCATTTCATAAAATCTAGCCTTAATTAGCTCATTTCATGCATGGTTTCTTTTTCAAGTTTGCATTCTCATCTTGTTGCATCTCATAATCAGTCAATTGTCACCTTTGAAATCTGAAACATTATTCTTCATTTGCATATTTAATTTAGCATTGTTACATTTCAATATTGTAGATTAATCATTCCATCATGTTTTCATTACAAAATTATATAGTTCTCATCTTGCATGTTCTCTTTTTCGATATTATTGCATGTTGTAAGCAATTTTTTGTTAAAAGCATATGAATATGAGGTCCTTTCCCCTCTCTTTTTGTTCATCATAGATCCCTCTCCTAGTTCCCCTTTGGTGGATGAGGTTGGTTTAGTGAAAGAAACCTTGGATAATCATAACACTTACATTTTCTCTTCTCCTATTATATCTCACACTCGTGAAGCAAATATTTTAGTGCTAAAAGATCCAATTGTTGAGAGTTGTGACAATTTGAGTTGTTTCTCTCCTCTTACCTCTCTTATTGGACATAACATTAGTAAAGAAGAGGAAATCACACTAATTAATCATAACGATCAAACAACACAAAATGACAATGAGACCATAGATTCATCTCCAAACTCTTCCCCTAGTTGTGAGAATTTTTTTGTGAGTAATCATGGAAATCACATTATTTGTGAGGAAAATATGTTGACATTAGATGATCAAATATTTAAGACCTATGACAATCCTCTTTATTTTTCTTCCCCCATTTTGGATGAAATTATTGGACAAAGGGAGGCAATCAAAGATAATCATGAGAATCTTCTTGTTCCCTTTCCTAATGTTTCCCCCATCCAAGAACACATAGTTAAACACAAGAATCCAATCATTGGAAAACAAGAATGTGATGATTTTTATTCTCTTGATGCCTCTCCCACTTGTGATGAAGTTACTTTACACATTTCCACCTTAGATGGACAAATTACAAGCTCTCCTATTAGGGTAGATAATATGGGACAAGAGGATGAGACATTACAAACACCGAATGATTGCATAAAGTCTTCCCTTAATCACACACATTCAACCATTAATAACTCCCTTGGTTGTGATGAAGTTATTTTGGATGAACAAAACCTTAATTATCATGAACATGTGGTTTGTTGTTCTCCTATGAACTCTCCTTCTAGGGAGGATATTATGACCCAAGATACAGATAACATGCCCTTCAAAGACAATGAAGAATTTCACTTGTTACAGGATGTTAACAATATTCAACCTCACTACACCCTTTACCCACCCTCACATAAACTTCATCCTTCCAATAAACCTCACTACACACTTTACCCACCTTCACATCCGCTTCATCCTTCCAATAAACCTCACTACACCCTCCACCCACCTCAAACTAATGTATTGCAGCAACCGAGTTATAATACCATTGCTCATACATATAATACCTGAAATAATCTGCAACCACCGCAACCAATCCAACCTTCTTTACCCTTACCTTTTCCGCCTAGTGCTCCTCATTACATCCCCAACACAAAGGAGTATGATATTTTTGAACAATTAAATAATACTCTTGCAAAGATTTCCCTTTGGGATTTACTTCAAAACTCGCCAAATTACAACAACATTCTTCAAACAGCCTTAAAACAAATCACAATTCCTCCTGGTACCACTCTGAATGATGTGGCAGCTCTCACCCCCAAAAAAAACCTTGACATTACCTTCCATCAACATGAGCTCCCTCCTTTGGAGTTGCATAAACAACATGATGCCTTTATGATAATTACTCAATTCAATCGCAAAGGTATCAAACACACTCCCATAGATAATGGTTCTGCCCTTAATGTGTGTAGTGTGTGTCTCCTTAATCGATTACATGTTGACATGTCACAAATAATACTTGATTCCACACCTATCTAAGGATTTGATAATTCAACAAAGCAACCACTCAGTGTAATCACTTTTCCTATTACGGTTGGGTTGGTTACTTTGCAAACTCTTATTCATGTCATGCCTTATGATCTTTCGTACAATCTTCTTTTAAGAAGACCATGGATTCATGAGATGAATGTAGTGCCTTCAACCCTTCATCAGATAATGAAATATGTCTATAATAATAACTTTTATCAAGTTGAAGCAGATCCTGAGCCTGAAAGTTGCTTGTACCTTGAAAAAGGAGCTACAAGTCCTTTGAAAACATTGATTCCAACATCTAACATAGATCCTCTTGACATTGAACACAATGATGAGGGATCGCCATATAAATTATTTGGTGACAATTGGGGATCCTTAGACTTCACACCATCATTTATGGGTGAATACACAGTCACAAAAAAGAAAGGTGAGGCACAAGGACAACCAACCATTGAATGCCAACGCAACATTTGGATAACCTTTCAGAAGCATCCACCTCCACCACTTTAGACAACAAAGCACACTCCAAAACAACCCATGATGAACACAACAATGCATAACCACTTGATTCCAAAGCACTGAAACAACTTTATGGAAAAGGGTATGGCCTCATGAAACAACTTGGATATGGAGGAAAATGATGTGGTGCTCGAGAATAAGGAATCTTCAACCCTATAGAGCCAAACACACAACAAACAACTCATGGTCTTGGATATTCTCCTTTGAACAAGATCACCAAAACTTCAATCAACATTAATACTATCACACAAGACTCTTCCAAGACTCTTCCATATTCACATAAATAACATTAGTTGTTGCTCCTTGCCATGCCATAGTTGTAGGATCATCACATACTCACTATTGCATATTTCGCATCCCTCGCAAGGGGTAGCATATCATCATCCACTTTAGGCTCACCCTTGTCCTGCACTAAGTGGGGGGAAAAGAGTTAGATAGCCTTATCCCTTGTATACACCACTTGTTGTTTGTTTCGACTACTCTTTAACTTTTCATGAACATATACAAGAAAGCTTGAGATGTGAATGACATGTCTTCAAATTGACTCGCATGTGACATACAACCTTTCTTTTTCATTTTTCCTTGACATGCCACAGCCTAACTTTGAAACATATGACTTGGCATAGGGATTTCTAGGTTGGCTCTCATGCCTTGTTTTCTTTTTTATTTTTCTTTCCTTCTCTACTTTAAAGTAATTTCTCACAGAACGATGTGCAACAATTCCTTTAAAGTGGGGGGCATACATTACCATTATTTCATGTGCATTCTTGGTTCCTAGTGTAGCCTTGTCATTTATGTGATGCGTTCATCACTTTGTGGATGACATTGGGTATGATTTCTTTCATAAGTGTGATCTATCTTAGCATATTACATTCCTCTTGGTGGCTTGATGTGACACACTGCATCCCCTAAGTTGCGAATATACTATACTACGATTGGTCCTCTCTTGGAGACATTAGACATAATGTTCCCTAAGTGACTGACCTTACAAAAAATGAACAAGACTCCGAACATTTTACACTTTTACACTTTACATTTTTTCACTTTACATTTTTACCTTTTTAACACCTTGCATAACGCAACTTGCATGACTGTGGTAGCTTTGTCTTTTTGTTCATAGCATTTTTGTTTGTGGCGCCTTGTTAAAGTTATCAATGGGTATAAATTTAATATGGTTGAGCAGGAAGCCCACCTAGCGGCATGAATTTTCCCCATAGCCACTTTTGTGTTTGTGAGTGCATACCAACTAGCGTATGTATCTTACCTTTTTGGGTTTTCTCAACACGCAGACAACTAGTTCTGTGGCCCTAAAGTGAATACATCTTTTTCATCTTTTTTTTCTTATCATTGCATGATTTTGTATCTTGATGTTCAACTTAGGATCTTGGATCCTGGGGGCTTGCAAAACCTCCTTTGATCTTTTTTATTCTTTTTCATCTGCATTCGTACATGGAGATCTCTCTTGAATGTCTACTTTAGTGTGAGTTTGAAGCAAGTTCATCCTGTCACTAAAGTGGTGGCTAAATGTGCTGTAGAAAAAAGGACCCTTTGCTTGACATGGGAATAATTCATGATAATTGGACTTAATAAGGCCTTGATTCAAGTGTTGTGAGGAATTTTATGCATCCACACTAGGTCTTGGACCCTTACAAATTGAATAACATGCTTTTAACGACATCTTGTAAAAGTGTTGTAAAGTGTTGTAAGATACTTTCACGCTTTTCTAGACTTAATGAACCAATTTCTTCATTATAAAATGTGTTTAATAACATCATCACATGAATCTAGAAGGCTTGTAAAATAAACTTAATGATAAAGTAGTGTTGTAATGTGTATTGCACATTCACATTGATTTTTGTGCCTTCCTAGGCTATGTGGACCTCATTTTAGTATTGTAAAGTGTATTAAATCACACTTTCACATTTATTTTTGTGTCCCAAGCCCTATTTGACATTTACATCATCACTAATAGACCCCTATTAACCCATATTATGCATCCCGAGGCTTTAATTGATCAAATACTCGACAAAGTTGCAATTTAAATGTTATTTCCTTATCTCCTAGCTTCTTAGCTATTGGAATGGCCCCTGTGGGACCCATTCACCATGCATGGAAAATAAGTCCCATCTAGGTGGGTCCCATTCACCATGTGTGGCGAATGAGTCCTATCTAGCCCCATTTTGAACTTTGAGCAAGAAAAAGAGAAATTTAAAGTTTAATTTCACTACATGTCGGCTTGTGATGAGGTATAATCAAGATACTAAGGCACAATTGTATATAAATAAGTGTTTTCTTCCTCATTTTACATCTAACAACTCATTTTTACATCTCTCATCATAAATTCATCATCTATCTTCTCATCCAAGTCAAGCAATTTAGGGTTTTGTCTTTGCAAGTCATTGAGAAAGCTTCTAAGGGCATTCAAGGGCTGAATCTTCATGTATTGCTATATATTTTCAAGATAAATCACCATGGAAAGGTAATTAATTCAATTTTGTATTTTTCATTACTTCCTTTCATCATTTTGGTTTAATTACCTAAAAGGGGTTTGACTAAGGCAAACTCCCATGCTCTAACATTCAACATATCCCTCTTTTGTCTTGTTTCTATGCAGAATTAAGACTCTTAGATGTTTGGAAATCATTGAATATAAAGTGGAAAAGTCATTCAAGTCATCTCTTCATTATTCAAGTAAATAATATCAACTAAAAGTCATTTTCAGGCCTGAATCTGACAATTTTTGAAGTAGACACCTGTAGAGGACATAAGTGCAGATCTAGACCTACATAATCAAGTCCTTAATTTGAAAATTCCTACAAGAGGAATAATTTTTGATGCATGGTGAATTAGTCCCACCTATAGGCCTAAAAACTAATTTTCTTAGAATTCAACTCTCATCAGTCAGAAACCTATTTCTGAAAGTTTTCACCAGAAGCAGGACTAATTCACCATCTGTGGAGAATCAGTCCCAGTGTCATTAACATTGACTTTAGAAAGATTCCATAATCTTCTAGTAACATCAATATGCTTCTAGGTGCACTCTGTTCAATTTCATCAATTTCTGTTTTCATTTGTTTAGGTTTCTAGTTCATATTTTCAATCAACACTGTGTTTTCCAGCATCTTGCATTAGATTATTTTACATTCATTTATTTGTATTTGTGAGTATTCAAACACATCTACACACACTTCACATCAATATCCCATCCATCCTTACATTAATCTTGAGTGAAACATTGTGCATTTTTGGACCCATCTTTCTCCTTTTAAGTGAAAAACCCTAGAAGAGTAAGAGAGTCTTGTGGTGCCAAAATCTTTCATTTCAAGTACTCCCTAACATGACCTTGATTTAGTGTTGTAATAATTATAACATATTGACATTAGGTCTTGGGGCCTTGTGAACTAAATGAACTTAATTGGTACCTTATTTGGAGTGTTTTAAAGTGTTGTAAAGTGTTGTAACACACTTTCACACTTTTCTAGGGATTTATTAAATAATTGGGCTTGTTTGTGCTTTAATTGGCCTTATTTTACATCCACAAGCCTCATTTAATGCATCTTTTAAAGGATAATCTTGACATAGATCAACATCCAATCATAATTCAGGTGCTTTTAGGTTGTGTGGCCCAAATTTAGTGATCTAGGACTCATACGCCACCTTGGGTGTATGAGTTCCACCTAGCATTTTGGGTCCCGATTTGGATTTTACACCTTCCTAAGAATTTTTGAAAATGGTCCCATAATTTATGCCTAATGGGACTCATACGCCACCTTGGGCCAATAAGTCCCGTGTGGCCCAAAATTAAAAATTCAAATTCTTGGCGGGATTTTATCCTCCTAGACATGATGTCGGCTTGTAGTGTTGTAATTTTGGGAAATTTGGCATAATCAAGTATAAATACAAGTTTATTTCACTCATTTTACACCTAGCAAGTTGAATGATCATTCTTATAGCAAGTTTGCATTCACAAGAGAATTCAAGTGTTTACAAGAGCATTCAAGAGCATTCAAGAGTTGATTATCAAGTGTTTTAGAGCATCATTCAAGCATCAAGCATCATGTCAAAGTCTTCATGAATCATGTTTTTTCTTTGAGCTAACAATTGTGATGTAGGGTTTCAGGATTCAAGCTAGCATTCAAGTCAAGATCTATCCCATTCAAGAGAGAGTCAAGATCTACATCCATTAGAGCCACTTCATACATGTTTGCAACACTTTATTGCTAGAGTTTGGTGAGTTGCAACATCTTATTTTGTTCATTCATCATTATCAATTCCTATTTCATTTCATTTCAAGGTTTGATTACCAAAATGGTGTTTGACCAAGGAAAACCCCTTTCTACTAACAAAGCAACATTTTTCGAGCCTTTCTTTAGTATGTGATTTGCAAATTTAGGCTAAAGAAACATTGAAGAGAAAGTTTGGAGAAAGTTGTCAAAGTTGTCAAAGTTGTCACCTTGCATTGAAGATTATTGGAAGACTTCTATAGGTTGCAAATCAGGGTTTCGGATTTGGAAATCAATTGGAAAGGATAAAGTAGACATTGAGAAGCAGATTCAGACTTTAAATTTTTGGAAAACCCTAACTAGACTGATATGCCAGTTTTAGCGTATGAGTCCTAGTATAGGTCATTTTCCAACTTTTTGCAGTTTTAGACACCCTTTTGCTAGATTTCAGTTTCTGCCCAGAAACCCTAATCCGCCCATGACTAAATTGCCTAGATTGGCGTATGAGTCCCAGTAGGTTTTAAAATTCGTGTTTTTGGCATTTCAAGGCTTCATCCAATCTTCTTCATATTTCTAGGTGCATGCATTTCATCTCTCAACTTTTTGTTCTAATTTTCATGCATTTTTAGGTCATTTGGTGAAAGATTGCATTGCATTAGGTTTAAGCATTTGGACTTGCATTTCATTTGTCTTTCCAAGCCTTAGCTTGGTGGTGAACCCCTCTTTAGTTTATAATTAGACCCTAGGACAACCCTATTGCAAGATCTCCTCCTTTGCATACTTGAGATTGAGATCTCTAGGGTTTCCCTTCAATGAAATGATTGGGAAATGTGTTTGCTCTATGTTCTAAACCATAAGAAAGAAAACACCTTTTTTGTTATTTCAGTATGTTTTCTTGCTTAACCTCCTCTCTCCTATTTTGTGGCTAAAAAGTTCAAAAAAAATCCTTCGTTACAAGATTCTAAAAAATGTCCCCTCCCACAAGTCAAATATGTATAAAATTTGTGGTTTAGAATTTGCTTCTATGACTAAAACATTTTCATATCTACATCTTAAAATCAATCTCATATTCATTGGAATGCTTAGTTTCCAAACACCTGTCTAATCCATTATATCATGATCCTTATATCAATGAAGATAATATTATAATGAAGTGACTCTCTACTAACACAATAGTGCATCCCATTATACATAACACCTCTTCTTCTATTAAAAAAAAATATAAAATATACCCCCTTCCTACAAACTTCAAAAAATACTTTTTTCCTCAACTCAAATACACCTAAAATTATAAATCTTAAAATTACTTTAAGACTGAATAATCCCTTTCTTTTAAAAAATCCAAAAAAAATATTATTTTTTAAGAGACAAACCACAAAGGTGTTTGCAATGGTTCAAACTTTAAACTCTCTATACCTAGAGTTTCAACTTCAAACGTTGAGTCATTTTGTAATGCTTGGTCCTCAAGCAACCTCTTTTTTCCTTATTGTTTGGTCCTCGTACTGTATTATCTTTTACCAACTGTTTTAGTCTGCCCACTCTACGTGTGGGGAACGATAGGAGAATATTTTGACTTGCAAGATCGATTGCGTTAGGTTCCACACATTTTCTAAGATTGACAATAAAAATTTGTTGGTTTTCCGTGTCAGAATTCGATTTGTCCAGAAGAATTAAATATTGTGAGATCCAATGAAAATTTATAACAAAACAGAGGACCACCCACGCATGGAACCTCAATTTGGCTTGCCCTGCGTCACGACTCACTGTTATCGGACCGACTTGTGCGAAAGAATATATTGATTTCGCCTTCAATGCCGACAATAATGCAAAGACAAATTGACTGGATTTAACCAGCGTAGAAAACCCGAAAGCACAGTGATCAGCAGTTAGAATTTTTTGTTTTTATTTTTTATTTTTTTGGAGAGCAGTTAGAAGTTGATGGTGGCGTCCAGAGGAACAAGAAGATGTTTGTTCCTCACCACAGAAGCATGTGGGCCTCTCTGTCCCCTCGATTCCCTATAAATGGGTATCTCACGTCTCTTCCCCTTTGTATTCAACGATTCTTGTAAAATCTGTTACAAGGTTGAGAGGCTGCATGAGCATGAAGCAAATCTTGTCTCTGAATATGGCTCCGCCAAGGAGAGGAAAAATTAAGGCTGCCATTTTCAGATCAATGGGTCATTCTATAACACTCTGTTATGGCAACCTTAGGCGAAAGATAGGATAGGAGCTGGGCTCTCATTCCGCGCGTTGTTGAACCAATTATTCTGTGAAAAGATGACTGGGAAGAAGCATATTATGAGATAGGCCATTGAAATAGCTTCCGTGCATGAGCGCCTCAGTAAATTGGCTTTGTTTGCTCTGTTCCTCGCTGCGCAGCGGAAGTATCTGCTCTGATAAGTGTTGAAAATTTGCTGAGATATGTACAATAAGTAGTGAAGTGGTGTAATTGAGAGCAATATAAATTTAGAAATTTATTATGAGAATGAATTGTGTATTTGATGGTACCAGCTGAGATCTCTTTTTTCTCTATGAAATGAAGAAATATGAAACTTTTTTTGGTTTCTAAAAGTTGCTTATTCTGCTATTCACAGCTTTAATGGGTTTCTCATATATATTGATCAACAATAGGCACTATGCAGATTATATATATGACTTCAGGCAAATTCACCATCAATAATTCATCTCAGCAAATTCACCACCAACAATTCACCGTCATGACAAATTCATCTTGTAGAAAATTCACTTCATCACCAACAATTCATCAAAATTCACTACCCCACGGCCTCGCATTAACATTTTTTAATATATATTTCCAAGACCTTGAGATTTTTTTTACAAAAGAATAATTTCCACTGCATTAATAATAGAGATGACTGATATTGTTGTATAAATATGAATGAGATCAGATCAGCTACAATGCTGTTTAAGAAAAGAACAAGTTATGACATTATTTACTCATGTGAAGGATTTCTGGATTGAATCATCATAAAAATTGGCTCTAGGAAAATTCACCGCCAATAATTAATTTTTCACGTGGTGAATTGTCATGGAGGTGAATTTTCCCACGGTGAATTATTGACTGTGAATTTTCCGTCAGTGAATTGCTGACAGTGAATTTGCGATATGCCTAAAAATTGCATCGTACATTTTATAGAAGATAAATTATTGCATTCTTTCCTCCATCATTTTATTGTTAATTTTTTGTGTCTCACCATTTTCCTTTTATATCTTTTGACACAATGATGGGGCTGGGCTTAAGCATTATAGTCAGCTGACATTGTTACCCATCAAATCTAAACCTGTAAAGTATTAAACAAATATATTAAAAACTTAAAACAACTGAATTGTTCCCATTCTGAATTAACCAAACAGTCAACTTGCTTTTTTAACTGCAAAAGTAAGCAACATATAAGTAAATAGTCAACATTATTATATTTAATTAAATTTATTGATAACACGCCATTATTTTATTTGAGTGGAACTAATCATCCAAGTAAAGGCTACACTATATCCCACCTATTACTTTTGGGTCTACGATTATCTCGGAGATAGAAAATGTCTTCCATTAAACCAACGGATAAAACAATCTTGAAGAACTAAAGTTATCTCTGTAACTTAAAGCTCCAAATTGATTTCTTTACTTACAGCTAGTTCTTTGATAATACGATTGACCATAATATACATGATTTTTAGACTCTGTCTGTTGGCACTTAGATCAACATGCTGAGAATTCGGAGTTTGTGAGATATTTCAGCTATTCCTAACTTGAAACAACGATTGTCAGATGCAAGACAATAATTTAACACTTAGATACATGCATAATTTCCTGTGAATCTAATTGACTTGAATCGAACAGTAGGTTCTAGATTTCAGGGAAGTTTTTCTCTGTGAAGTCTTCACAGATGCAAAGACTAAATGTAAATATTGTCGAGCACCCAAGGGACACGAGGTGATTATCAACTTTGACTTAGTATTAACACAAAACATGGCAAAGTCAAACTAGGTTTGGTATTCTTAGAATCTTTTTTGGAAGCTATTCTAGATGTTCTCAACCAGGACCATATCATGGCTCTAACTTTAAACTTAATTTATCTAAATTAGGTTAGGGTTTTATGGAAGGCGCTTTGTGATTTATTTTGGAGTGGAGGGTTTCATGAAGCAAATAAATAAATATGTCATAGGATTAATTAGAATTTTTTTCTGAATAATAGCAATTATTATTTTTTAGTTTGAAGATTTGAGTGGATGCATTTGAGGTGGGGTGAGAAATTGCCCCACTAGTATAGTTATTATTTGCCACTTGTCAATCATCTTAAATTTTTAAATTCTCGCCAATTATTTTTTAATAATTTTATATTTATTTACTTTGTTGAATTGAATATGCAAAATAATAAAATAATTTCTAGATCACAACAAGTGGTAGCACTCTCTACTACCAAAGCAGAATATATTGCACTCACCGAAGGAGCTAAGGGTATGTTAACACATAGAGCTGAGAGGGGAAACTTCATGGTTAAGCGCATTTGAGTTAGAGTAGTACTAGGATGGGTGACCTCTCGAAAAGGCCCAATGCTTCACCTCTGTGAGCATCACCTAGATGCAATGAGTGTTAAGTGGACCATGCATTATCATGAGAGATGGGTTCTTGTGAACCATTACTCATGAAACATGGGTCAATGAATTTGATCCAAAAAACTACACGATTAAATCTTGATAGCAATATTATAATATTATAATCCACTAAAAAATTGATACACTGATTTTTATGTATCTAATTATTTTCATCAAACAATAAAAATATTCTCTTTATTAGAGAACATTTTTATATTAATTAAGTATATATTTATCCTCTCATAAATTCCAAATTCATTGAGATAGACAAATGTACTTGTGTACAAGGGTGCCATGACTTAAAAGAATGATGGCTTGTTTTTTTTTTTGGCCTAAGTTGACTTACTTTGTAACTGATTTGGTGGGAAATTTATCATCCTTGGTGATGATTATTTGTTCATGTGATTTAGGGATATTTCATCCTTCCCTACCCTAGTTCACACTATGATGCCAACTATAAAGTTGAGCTCACATTTTTTTTTTTATTAATTAAAAGTATGTAAGGCGTGCATTGTTTATGGGTTTTAGTAAATAACTTCAAAAAATTTAATCATTATTCACAATGAAGGAGAATAATTGTTAGTGGTATTATAATGAGCACAGGTTTCTCATTCATCATGCACTAGCTAACACTATTGCCTCCCTATTTCTTTTTTGACCTATCATCACTAATATGCACTTAGGAAATAGTCATACACATCCCCAATACCTCGATAAATAATAGTATGCAATGACCTTCAAATACATCAAGCCAAGAAGAGAGGATCTACCACCTTGATAGTCTAACAAGAATAATGCAATTATTTTCACATCAGACCTTTCTATCATTCAATACCATGGTAATGGGAGTATGGTACACCCCAAAAATTTTAAGCTTTGAAATACACAAGACAAACATGTAAGTATGTCAAACATCCCTTAACACTAATACTTGGTAAAAGAACATAGATCACCCCAAAACTCCAACATACACAAAGCAAACACGAGCATGTTATACTTGGAGAGGAGCAAATGAAAGAGAGAAAATGATCTACAAATATTTCAAAATAAGACCAGATGTGAACATGGAAAAATACATCCTAGACTTAACATAAAAATAATTTCTCAATTTTGACCAAAGCCCTAGTGCTTCTATTAGAAGATTCCATCTCAATACCTTTTTCTTCTAGTCATTAATCCAATCCCATTATTATGATGCATCCTCATAAAAAAAGAATATTTTCTAATTATAGCTTTTTTGGTAATTGGATTGATTCAACTCTAAAGAAATACCTTATCACATGCATGCATATTGGGGTAAATTCTAAATAACTAAAACATAACCCAATATATCAATTGTGTATAATGAAAAGGAGATCTAATTTAATTAATGTGATACAAGTATGTATTGGAGGTTAGAAATCATGTGTAGAAGATGTCAAGTTGTTTAGATTCTAAATCCTCTATAAATCACTTTGCATCAATCAATTAGAGGAAATCCTATTCACTATTCTAGCATGTCCAAGATTGTAAACCTATCTTTTCTCTACGCCAAAGGGTCTTGTGTATGTCAGTGCCTCATAATCCTAGGGGCCTTGCTTAATCCCCACTCTAATGCAATTGACCAAGGAAATTATGGTCACACCAAGGTCATGCAAGTTTTTAAAAAAACCAAGTTTCTTATAACTAATTATTAGGCACATTTTTGGAAATGCCATGACCTTACCAAAAATAATTAATATTGATATCTAAAACCCTTCCATTATAATTTAGATTAATATGCACACAATAATTGAGATGTCTATTTTTAGGGGTTTTTGTTGTTCGATATAACTATATATTAACAAATACAAAATCATTACTTAAATTTATGTTATTTGGATGCTTTATTGTTATTAATTATTGTAATTAGAGGATATTTATTTTATGTACTACCTACACCCATCTTCATTTCAAACTTTCCCTTCTTAATAATATTGGTACAACTATATTAGTCTTTACTATAACAACCTAGTAAATCATTCACCTTGCAAAAATATTTTTTATTTTGAGCCAACGTAATGGTTATATTTCCTTAAATATTTAATGCATGAAATGATTTAAGAGTCATTCTAAATTGTTTGAGATGAAATTTAACCCTCACATAACTAGGAATTTGATCCACTTACAAAGTTGTGCATCTTGGTATTGCTTCTATATAACCAAAAATTCATCATATCTACATCCTAAAATTAATTCCACATTGACTAAAAGGCTTGGTCTACGAAAAAATATCCCATATCCAATAATCATTATGCCAATGGGGGGTGATACCCTAATAAAAGTGGTCCTCCTACTAACATAATGACTATTTGGATGGCGATGAGTATGTTTTCTTGCTTAACCTCCTCTCTGCTATTTTGTGCCTAAATTATTATTTTTTAAATCCTTCCTTACAAGATTCTAAAAAATGTCCCTTCCCTCAATTCAAATATGTCTAAAATTTGTGGTTTAAAATTTGTTTCTATGAAAAACATTTTCATATCTACATCTTAAAATCAATCTCATACTCATTAGAACATTTAGTTTCCAAATACCTATCTAATCCATTATATCATGATCTTTATGCCAACGAAGATAATATCATAATGAAGTGACTTTCTACTAATACAATAGTACATCCCATTATAAATAGCACCTCTTCTTCTCATAAAAAAAAACAATCTAAAATATATCCCCTTCCTACAAACTTCAAAAAATACTCTTTTCCTCAACTCAAATACACCTAAAATTATAAATCTTAAAATTACTTTAAGACTAAATAATCTCTTTCTTTTAAAAAATCTGAAAAATATATTATTTCTTAAAACCTAAAAATCATATATATGACTAAATAATCCTCATTGGATTAAAGACAAACCACGAAGGTGTTTGCAATGGTTCAAACTTTAAACTGTCTATACCTAGAGTTTCAACTTCAATAGTTGAGTCATTTTGTAATGCTTGGTCCTCAAGCAACCTCTTTTTTCCTCATTGTTTGGTCCTCGTACTGTATTATCTTTTACCAACTGTTTTAGTCTTCCCACTCTACGTGTGGGGAACGATAGGAGAATATTTTGACTTGTAAGATCGATTGCGTTAGGTTCCAAACATTTTCTAAGATTGACAATCACAAATTTGTTGGTTTTCCGTGTCAGAATTCGATTTGTTCAGAAGAATTAAATATTGTGAGATCCAATGAAAATTTGTAACAAAACAGAGAACCACCCACGCATGGAACCTCAATTTGGCTTGCCCTGCGTCACGACTCACTGTTATCGGACCGACTTGTGCGAAAGAATATATTGATTTCGCCTTCAATGCCGACAATAATGCAAAGACAAATTGACTGGATTTAACCAGCGTACAAAACCCGAAAGCACAGTGATCAGTAGTTAGAACTTGATGGTGGCGTCCACAGGAACAACAAGATGTTTGTTTCTCACCACAGAAGCATGTGGGCCTCTCTGTCCCCTCGAAGCCATATAAATGGGTATCTCACGTCTCTTCCCCTTTGTATTCAACGATTCTTGTAAAATCTGTTACAAGGTTGGGAGTCTGCATGAGCATGAAGCAAATCTTGTCTGTGAATATGGCTCCGCCAAGAAGGGGAAAAATTAAGGCTGCCATTTTCAGATCCATGGGTCATTCAATAACAATCTGTTATGGCAGCCTTAGGCGAAAGATAGGAGCTGGGCTCTTTTTCCGCCCGTTGTTGAAGCCATTATTCTGTGAAAAGCTGGCTGGGAAGAAGCATACTATGAGATCGGCCATTGAAATAGCTTCGTTGCATGAGCGCCTCAGTAAATTGGCTTTCTTTATTCTGATCCTCGCTGCACAACGGAAGTATCTGCTCTGATATGTGTTGAAACATTGCTGAGATATGTAGACTAATGAAGTAGTGTAATTGAGAGGGATGTAAATTTGGAAATTTATTATTAAGAATGTATTGTGTGTTTGATGGCACCAGCTGAGATATCTTTTTTCTCTCTGAAATGAAGAAATATGGAATTTTTTTTGCTTCTACAATTTGCTTATTCTGCAATTCACAGCTTTAATGGGTCTTTCATATATATTGATCAACAATAGGCAGTATTGCAGATTATATATATGGTTTCAGGATTCACCGTCAATAATTCATTTCAGAAAATTCATCTTTATCGTCATTTGTCAACAATTCACCACCAGCAACTCACCCCTGTTAATATATATTTTCAAGATATTGAGATTTTTTTTGCAAAAGAATAATTTACATGGCATTAATAATAAAGATGACTGATACTGTTGTATAATTGATCTACTAGAATAAAATAAAATATATTGAAAAATGTTTTTATATTTATTATCATAAATCAAATTTTCTAATTGTATATGCCATGATCGACGGGGATAATTGTTGGTGGTGAATCTTCCACGAAATGAATTTGTCATGGCGATGAATTGTTTACCGTAAATTTTCCACGATGAATTATTGACGATGAATTTTCTTAAAAAGTAAAGGATTTCTGAATTGAATCATCATAAAATTTACATGTTATTACATTCTTTCCTCTATCATTTTACTGTTAATTTTCTCTGTGTCACCATTTTGCTTTTATATCTTTTGAGACAATGATGGGGCTGGGCTTAAGCATTATAGTCAGCTGACATTGTTACCCATCAAATCTAAAACTGTAAAATATTAAACAAATATATTAAGAACTTAAAACAACTGAATTTTTCCCATTCTGAATCAACCAAACAGTCAACTTGCTTGTTAACTGTAAAAGTAAGCAACAGAAATTTAAATAGTCCATTTTTATATAATATTTAAGTAAATTTATTAAGAACACGCCATTATTTTATTTGACTGGAACTAATCATCCAAGTAAAGGCTACACTATATCCCACCTTTTACTTTTGGGTGTACGATTATCTCCGAGATAAAACCCAGAGGAAAAACAAACTTGGAGAACTAAAGTTATCTCTGTACGACACAGCTACAAGCACGCCGTTTAACCGCAAGAATTTTATCTCGGCATATAAAATAAATTCCTCCATGATCTACATAAAAGGCTGTGTAAGGAGACTGGTAGAATCATTTTATGGTTAGTTAAAATATTAAAATATTGTTTTATTTTATATTGAGTAATATTGTTGTATATGTAATAGAATTGGTTTATTTCAGCCATTCCTAACTTGAGACAACGATTGTCAGATGCAAGACAATAATTTAACACTCGAGATACATACGTAATTTCCTGCGAATCTAATTGACATGAATCAAACAGTAGGTTCTAGATTTCAGGGAAGTTTTTCTCTGTGAAGTCTTCATTGATGCAAAGACTGAATGTAAATATTGTCGAGCACCCAAGGGACACGACGTGATTATCAACTTTGACTTAGTATTAACACAAAACATGGGAAAGTCAAACTAGGTTTGGTATTCTTAGAATCTTTTTTGGAAGCTATTCTAGATGTTCTCAACCAGGACCATATCATGTCTCTAACGTTAAACTTAATTTATCTAAATTAGGTTAGGGTTTTATGGAAGGCGCTTCATGATTTATTTTGGAGTGGAGGGTTTCATGAAGCAAAAAAATAAATATGTTATTGGATTAATTAGAATTTTTTTCTGAATAATAGCAATTCTTATATTTTAGTTTGAAGATTTGAGTGGATGCATTTGAGGTGGGGTGAGAAATTTCCCCACTAGCATAGTTATTATTTGCCACTTGTCAATCATCTTAAATTTTTAAATTCTCGCCAATTATTTTTTAATAATTTTATATTTATTTACTTTGTTGAATTGAATATGCAAAATAATAAAATAATTTCTAGATTACAACAAGTGGTAGCACTCTCTACTACCAAAGCGAAATATATTGCACTCACCGAAGGAGCTAAGGGTATGTTAACACATAGAGCTAAGATACCCTTTCATCTGGAGTGCTTGAAGAGGACAAGTTGAAGTTGGGAAAGGTACATACTATTGTGAATCCTACTGATGCACTTATGAATGTAGTCACATACGAAAATCTCAAGTTCTATAAAGCTTCTCTTGGCCTCGTTAAGATATGGCAATAAATCTGGAAAAGAAGGGATATCTTTGCATTTGCTTACTTGCAGTAGTAGTTTGGACTTCAAGTGGGAGATTGCTAAATGTGAAGTTCAACAGTCACCAAACCGTTACTCATTCCAATATACCTCTTCATTTTTTTGTTGTCTCTACATATTTGGAGACCAAAAATCATTTGTAAAAATTATGATGAAAATCTTGTATCTGTTGCAGCAAAGAAATGCCTTGCTTTTCTTGTAGATGCATCCATACATTAGTGAAGCACATAATTCAGTTTGTCTATATTTACTAATTTGTGTGTGTATTGTTATTTCTTGATTGTTGTTATGTTTCTGATGTCATTTTAATTGCTCAACAATTGGTATTAGAGCTGAGTGAATTTGTGAAGCGATGGAGGATGCAGATAAGTGGAGGATTAAAAAATTCTTAGGCCAAAACTTCAAAATGTGGAAGTTGCAATTGAAAGTGTTTTTTATTCAAAGAAATCTCTCAATTATTCTAGAAGAAAAAGAAAAGAAGCCAATTTCCAATGAAGTGTGGGAGAAATTAGATAAAAAGATAGTGGAAACAATAATTCTCTCTCTATCTAGTAATGTGTTATTTAATGTTGCAACAAAAAAAGCAGCAAAAGATTGTGGGATAAATTGTTTGACATGTATGAAATGGCTTCCACATAAAAAAAAATAGTTTTTCTAATGAAGAAATTGTACAACTTGAAGATGAAAGAAGGATGTAATTCGTCAAATCACTTGAATGAATTTAAAACCTTGATCAATCAATTAATCTTTGTTGATGGGTGTGTGCAAGAAGTTGAGTCCACTTTTTGGCCAAAAAGTGGAAGTGTTTTCCCTGATTTTAAGAATTTAACACATTTGACCTTAAAATTTGAAGGACTTAGAGATGGAATCTTTGAAAAAGTCACTAATCATAAAATGTAGTACTCAGAGTCTAGTTTCCAAATATGTAATTTATTTCAATACCCAGATTGTAAAATTTAAGTTTCAATAGACGTTTCTAAAAACCACTGTTTAAAAGTCACTTTTTTATACCATACCATGCACATGTACAACATCCATAGTTTGACCTAAATTATCATATTTTTCTAAATCCTTTTGGGAAAAGATTTGTGACTCGTTGAAGCATGTTTTAGATATTTTTTGTAATTTTTTATTGAATTTTTATTTTTTTGTTAAATATTTATTAGGCATATTTGTCGTTTTGAAAAATCATCATGTACGACAAGCATAAGATGACCTAAACTTATCATTTTTTTATTTTTTATTTTTAAATTGAAAAAAATTGTCTGAAGTTTGTTCTTGTGCAATCTGTTCGTCAAAATGTTATGTTGATCAAAAGTTATTAAAATACTAAAAAAACCTGATAATTCAAGTTTATGGACTAGTTTCATTAGAAATTTATTGAAAAATAGGAAAAATAATCAAATTATTAAAAAAATTACATATTTGGAATATGCACTATCTCATCTATAATGGGTTTTAATTTTGTAAAAAATTTCTGTAAAATAGGTCTTCAAACATATGTCCAAAGTCATTATTTTCTTGTGACATTAACAAGACCTTTAAGTTGTAGGTCAAACCAGGTCCAAAGCTTAGGTTCAGGTCCCCAAGCCATTTCTCGAACCAAAGAACAAGACAAAAACCCGCCCAAAAATTTATAATTTAAAAAACGGGATCCCGTTTCATAAGAAAAACGAGATCTCGTTTCAAAACGAGATCTCGTTTCAAAACGGGATCCCGTTTCATAAAAAAAACATTTTTAATGGTTCTATGATATGGGATCCCGTTTTGAAAATTTTCAAAAATGGAAATTTCTAAAAATGGAAAATTTTCAAAAATTGGAAGTTTCCATTTTTGGAAATTTATGTTTTTGGAAAAGTTTCCAAACGTGATCCCATTTTGAGAATTTTCCAAAAATGGAAATTTCTAAAAACGAGATCCCGCTTTTTAAAAACGAGATCCCGTTTATTAAATAGCGGGATCCCGGTTTTTGCAAGCCTGTTTCATTTTTTTTCCTAAGGCAAAAACTTTCATGTTTCATGGACTCATCTTCTTGCATTTACCCTAATAACAATTTGGAAGATGAAATGAAGACCATTTTGGTATTGTGTTCTCTACCTGATAGTTGGGAAGGAGTTGAACTATGGTTGTTTGCAACTTGGTATCTGATAAAGGTAACAAGATAAAATTTGATGATGTTGTTGGGACTCTTCTCAATGAGGATATGAGAAGGAAGAATCAAAGTGCTTCATCGGAAGAAGCTTTGATAACTGGCAACAAAGGGAGATCACAAGAATGAGAGAGGTATAATAATAGAAGAAGATCAAAGTCTAGCAAGAGGTCAAAGTCAAGAGGCATAAATTTTAGTTTTTGGTATTGTGGCAAGGAAGGCCACATGAAAAGAGATTGTTGTTCTTTTAAAAATGCTGAAAATTAACCAAAAAGAAAATGAAAGCAAATACAACATATGAAGAAGATGTGGGTGTTCTTGTCTTGTCCATTGGAGAAGCTCCAACAAAAGTGTGTGTGTTGGATTTCAAAGCTTCTTTCCATGCCACATCGTGTCAAGAGGTTTTTAAAGACTATCAAGAGGGTAGCTTTGGTAAGGTTTATCTTGGTGATGATGAACCTTGTGGAATTATTGATAAAGGAGATGTTTTATTGAAATTAAAAAATAGAATTAGTTGGTTGATGCGCGATGTTAGACACATTCCTCAACTCAAATGAACTTGATTTTTTTGGGACAAATACATGCTCAAGGTTGTAGCATCACATTTGAGTCAAGGATGTGGAAGGTGACAAAAGGAGCCTTGGTGATTGCTAGAGGCAACAAATTAGGCACTTTATATGTGCTAGAGAGCCATACTGAAGTGGGAGCTAGAATAGCAATTGTAGACAGTGGCATGGAGCTTTGACACAAGAAGATCGATCATATGAGCAAAAAGGGACTTGATATTTTGATGAAAAGGGTACTCCCCTCTGCCAAATTCTATTTACAAAAACAAAATCACACTCACAGGCAAGACTTTTCCTTAATCACATAAAATAACAATTGCAAACAAATTTGATTTTTTTATTGATTTAATTCAAATTACAATCGATTAGCCTTATTGACTTAATCCTTCATAGACATCTAATCTATTCTTCCACTATTCAAAATCCACCTCTTCCTACTCTCTATCTTTTCCTTGTAGCCTATTTTCCCCAATATTTTTACATTCCAATTACCCTTCTTGTGGCATGGGATCTTCCACCTTTTATCTGCATTTTTTTATTATCTTAAACTAACAAATTATCTTATTCCAAATGTACTCCTCCACAATAAAATTCAATTTGAATTTTCTTTATTGTCTTCTAATCATTACACATTCCTATTGTGTCTATGGTTTGCAAATTTTATTTCATTTGAATTTGTGTCATAGAAAAATGGCCCCTTGTCATTTTCATGGCCTTTTAGGTCTTGTTTCATGGTATTTGCCTATTTTGCTCTGATTTTGTGTTGTGACATGGCTTGAACATGCTTATTTAGGTACTAAGATTCAAAGAATGATGTCTTGTGAAGGTGTTGTGAAGTGTCGTAAGACATTTCTACACTCTTCTAGACTCTATTAATTACAATTCACCGAAATATCACTTTTTCATCACTAAAAAAGTTCTATTTTGAAGTGTTGTAAAGTCTTGTAACAAGCTTTCATGCTTTTCTAGGCATATTTTTACTATTTATCCCTTTCTCATGCTATATTTGTCCCCTTTATGCTCTAATATGCTTAATTAAGTGTATTTTTTAGTATTATCCTGACAAACAACATTAAATACAACATATTTCTTGACACACATTTTCAAGTCCTAGGTGGGACCCATTTGCCATGGGTGGCGAATGAGTCCCCCTTGGCCCCAAATTCAAAATATTTTAAATTTCCTTTCAGTATTTTATTTAAAAACACTTGATGTCGGCCTATGATGAGGTATGAACGGGTAACTAAAGCACAAGTGTGTATAAATAAGTGATTTTCACCTCATTTCAACCCCCCCATTTATTCAAGCATTCAATCACACTTCACATTTAAGCATTCAAGCATCTTTCAACATCAATTCAAGCACTATTCAAGCAATTTGAAGCAACCATTGACATTACTTCAGACTTGCATCATCAAGGGTTTGGTAAGTTGATAGCATTTGCATGTTGTTAGTTTATCATTCCTTTGCATTTCATTATTTTATTAAGGGTTTGATTACCAAAAGTGGGGTTTGACCAAGGTAAACCCCTATTCACTAACCCTAAACCATATTTCCCCTATTGCATGTTTGTTTGTAGCCTTTTGTGTATAGATTTAACAAGATTTTTGGTGTTGAAGATTAGTTTGCAATTCAACTAGCTGCTTCAAGTCAACTCAAGTCTATTTCAAGCTTGGAGAAGGTTTTCTATCTGTTTCCTACAGAATTGACTTCAGCAACCCGACAAGTAGTGATTTCCAAATCTGGTGTTGCAGAGTTGTCTCCTAATGTTTTAGAAATTTGGGAGAGGACTGATTTTCCACCTGTGGTGAATGAGTCCCACCTTAGGATTGAAAATTTGAATTTTGTCAAATTCTAGATCTCGATAGACATAAACTTATTCCCGATAGTTTTTCACTAGGAGAACTAATTCGCCACCTTGGGTGAATGAGTGGCCACTGTGAAAAATCAGTGATTTTAGCCAGCATCCACAACATTCTAGATTCATCATACTTCACCCAGGTGCACTCTTATTTAACTCATTTTTTTTCTATTTTGCATATTTTCTTCATTTACTCTATTGTTTGCATTTCACAATGTGTTTTCAAATAGCTTTAATTTCACTTTTGCATTCATATTCATTCATTTAGTCTAGTCAATTGCATTTAGTTAACTTCAATTACATTAGACAACATTGCACATAACATAATTTGAGTGAACCATTAGCATTTTTGCTTCTATCTCTCTCCTTTAGGTGAAAAACCCTAGAAGAGCAAGAGTAGCCCATAGGAGCCAAAAATCAATAGTTCAAAATCTTCACTTGATTCTTGCACAACCCCACATAGCTTCTTTCACATTTTCAAACTAATATTTGCAACATTCTATGTCTGTCCACCCTCATCCTCTTGACAACCGCTCTTATTCTATGTTGTGCGTAGCCCCATTAGTTTTCAAAATTTGCATTAAATTTTCAAACTTCAGTTGCCTTCTATCAATCCTCTCACAACCCCTTCTCATTATCTGTTGTTTGCAACTTATATATGCATTTTAAAATGGGTGTGCAAAGGCAATAAGTTGGGTCCATGAAGAAGGGAAGTTTTGGAAAAAAAAAATCTCATAGAAAATACATGTGTTATTAAAAAAATGTATATGCATTATTAAAAAAACATGTACGTGTTATGCTTCGGGTACTCGAGCCTAGAAAAATGTGTATGCACTAAAAAACGCATATGTTTTATAACACATGTATTATATAATGCGTACGCATTTTATAACATGTATAATATATTTATTTAAAAAAATTAATACCTTTTAGAAACATGTACACATTTTAAAATACATACACATTTTGTAACGCAAAATGTGTATGCATTTTAAAGTGCATATGCATTTCTAAAAGTATTTAATTTTTTAAATAATCAAGAAAATAAAGAACGCATAGGTGTTTTGTAACGCGTATGCGTTTTTAAAAACACGTACTCGTTTTTAAAATTTTGAATTCCCAACCCACATGCTGCCTCGGTTTTAGACTCAGGAAAGGCTTGGCAACCCAACAATTAGCGTTTGACCCACAACTAAAAGACTAAGGTAGATTGAAGAAGAATGTCCAACTTTGGCAATATGGCTGATGGACTTTCTTTTTGAATCAATCTATAAAATTAAAACCCATTAGAGAACATGATGTCTAGTTTCCAAATATATAATTTTTATTAAGATTGGATGATATTTGTTATTTTTTAATTAATTTATAAGCAAACTAGTCCTTAAACTTGAAATATCAGGCTTTTTTTGTTTTTTAATAACTTTTTTTTGGTTAAGTTTCTTGTAAAAAAATTTGTATGGCATCAATATTCAGAAAGTTCTCTACACAATAAAAAAAATTCAAAAAATGTTTAGTTTAGGTCCAATTATGTTGTCCGTATATGTTGATTTTTAAAAACAACAATTAAGGCCAATAAAAATTCAATAAAAAAAAATATTACAAAAAAAATTCCTCATCAATATTCATGTTGTTAGCTCTCTTTCCTCAAAAGGAATTAGTAAAATACTTTTATTTGGGTCAAAAAGTGGTTTCCGTACACGTGCATGGTATGGTAAAAAACATGGACTTTAAAAAAATAGTTTTTATGCATCTCTATCAAAATTTAATTTCTATCATCTGGGTATTTGAATAAATTACATATTTCAAAACTAGATTCAAAATGCTAAATTTCATATTACTAATTTTTTTAAAGATTTAGTGTAATTTCTTCAAAATTTCAGTCCAAGTGTGACAAATTCTGAAAAACAACAAAAACACTTCCACTTTTTGAGCTTTTTTTGGACCCAACTTCTTGCATCAGTCTTGCAACAAATTCTCCCCTTTATGCTTGCGTGGGATCCTCCTTTTTGTTTTTACTTTTCAAATTTTGACTTCACAAATCCCTATGGTGCATCTTCTCATTCTTTCCCATAGCTATGTTTTGTTATTGATTTTAATTTTTAACTTTAGGAAAAAAATGGTCTTAAAAATATTTTAAAGACATCAAATTCTAATTGCTACTTCTTGTTTCTTTTATCTGCTAAGTAATCGCTCCTTAGTGCAGACCATCCTCTCAGCTACAATTTTTATGCATTATTAATGCTCTACATACTATACCATTCCGTATATGAATCATGTCATGGAGGAGTTAAAAATAAGAAAAAATGCCTTTATGAAATGTTCACAATGAGCTTGGAAGTGAAAAAAAAACTGTTAATGCAGCTTTCTGTCACAAGCTCAAAATTCCTTAAAAACTGGCAAAGACATGTAATTTTGTATTAAAAAACATTTTACCAAACCATTTAGCCTCAAACCTTACAGATTTAGAAATTTTAAAACTTTGCTAAATCACCAACTTAAATCGTGAAATGATTAATTATCCATAACCATCAGTTGTATGACTTCAAAAATTTTACCATTAAATCTAGAATGGAGTCAAAATTCTTCCTGTAAGAAGGATTACCAAGAAAGCTCACCAATCTCCTGGAACAATTTCCTTTTTTTGTGTGATGTTGATTGTGCCTATACCTGGATGCTCCTGCATTATATTTTGCATAAAAGGGATCAACGTTTAGGTTTGAAATTAGTTGATTTAGAGTTGTATGAACATTGTATAGACAAAAAATAAAAGAAAATCAACTTCTCTACCAAGGATCATAACAAGAAGACAAAATCATTGGATTTAGTGCACTCGAATGTATTTGACCCCACAAAGGTAACATCAATTGGTGGGTCTAATTACTTTGTTAATTTTTTATATGATTGCATTACGAAGTTTTGGGTTGACATGATGAAAAATAAATTTGAAACTTGTTTATTTAATGTTCAAAAAATTTAAAGCACTTGTAGAAAATCAAACTAGGAACAAAATTAAATGCTTAAAAACTAATAATGATGGTGAATTTTGTACTATAGAACTTGATTAGTTTTGTGCATATAATGCTATTAAAAGAATTAAAATTGCTCCTCTTATACCATAAGAGAATGGTGTAGCTGAGAGGATGAACATGACCATTCTAGAAAGAGCATAGAGCATGCTCTTGAATGATGGTTTGGGAAATTTTTTTTGGATAATAGTTGTTAACACAATAGTATATTTAATTAATCAAAGTTTTTCCTCTTAGTTGGATTTTGAAATTCCCGAGGAGAAGTGGGTGAGAAGTGTTAGGGTTAGAGATGGAAAATCTAACAATTAAATGCAGATTTAAATAATAAACAGAGAAACTAAAACATACACAAAATAAATAATAACACAGAGAATTTAACGTGGTTCACCCAATCTGGGCTACATCCACCAAACCGCAGCCATCCAATACTTTTATTATCCGGTGAAAAACTTATTACAATCTTGCGAATAATCGCATTTTTTCATCCTACAGTAATACCCATCCGAACCCCTTTTTAACAAGCTTAGAAGCTTCCAAATTTTTGGGTTCTACAAAATCAGATTTTTCTTTTTTCATTGATTTTTCCCTTTTTCGGTGATCACGCGAAAAAGTAGGAAGACAATTTTTCTCGGGGGCTATCACCCCCGAACTCTCACCCGGGGCCCGGCCCGACCCCGGACCCCGGCAAGGATAAGGGATCGGGGTGTACAGTATACCATGGGTTGTACAGTATAGCATGATTAGTCGCCACATACCAATAATCTCCCACTTGGAAACTGATTTTGGATGACACTGCTGCAATTACAACTCCCACTGGAAATAAATACCTTGGACCCTGCTACTCTGTTATACTTGAATTCAACCTTGAAGGCCAACCGAAGCTGAAGAGGAGCTTAGCTTCTCCCTTGGCACCACCTTCGTAAACATATCTGCTGGATTTACATCTGTATGTATCTTGTCCAACTTGACCTGTCCATCCTCCAGCACTGACCGAATGAAATGATATCTCAACTGTATGTGTTTTGTTTTAGAATGCAAGGCAGAATTCTTTGCAAGATGTATAACACTCTAATTGTCTGTAAACAAATAATTTCCAACCTATTGTTTGCCCAACTCATCCATGAAAATTTGTAGCCATATAATCTCCTTTTCCGCTTCTATTGCAGCAACATACTCTGCCTCTGTGGTGGATAAAGAAACCACCTTTTGCAGTTGATAAATCCAACTCACTGTTGTCCCACCAACTGTAAATACATAACCTATGGTACTCTGCCTAGTATCTATATCCCACCACAACTAGAGTCAACATAGCCTTTTAAATCAGTATTAGAGCCCCCAAAACATAAATAATTATTGGATGTACCTCTCAAATACCGAGAATCTATTTTTATGCATTCCAATGCTCAACTCGATGACTCAAATACTGCTAACAACTCCTACAACATGTGCAATATCCGGTCCAAGTGCATACCATGGCATACATTAAACTACCTACAACTGAAGCATATGGTACCTTGAACATTTTTTCTTCCTCCTCTTGATGTCTTTGGACACATATCCTTAGTCAATTTAACATGACTAGGCAAAGGTGTCTTGGCGGCTTTTGCATTCTCCATATGAAATCTCTGCAACACCTTTTTCAACATAATTATTCTGAGATAAAAACAATTTTCGTTTTTCCATTTCTACAAATTTTCATACCAAGTTTGTTTTTCTGGCTAAATCCTTCATAGCAAAAATATTTTGCTAACTGTTGTTTTAGCTCACTAATGTGATCCATGTTAGACCCAGCTACAAGCATGTCATCAACATATAAACATAAAATAATGTAGCTGTCATTATCCAACCTCTTAAAATAAACACAATGGTCAGAATTACACCTGCTGTAGCCTTGCTCAGCCATAAAACTGTCAAATTTCAAATACCATTACCGAGGTGCTTGCTTCAAGCCATATAAACTTTTCTTCAATCTGCACACTAGTTTCTCCTTACCTTTGACCTCAAATCCTTGTGGCTGATCCATGCATATTTCCTCTTCCAAATCACCATGGAGAAAAGTTGTTTTAACATCAAGTTGTTCTAAATATAAATCTTCAGTAGCCACAATACTTAAGACAATATGAATAGAAGTCATTTTAACAACATGAGAAAAAATCTCATCAAAATCAATACCCTTTTTCTATGCAAATCCATTTACAACTAATCTGGCTTTAAATATTTTCTTACCTCCATCCTCCTCTTTCAGCCTATAAATCCATTTGTTTGGTAAAGCCTTTTTACCTGCAGGCAACTTGCATAAATCCCAAGTCTGATTTTCCAGTAAGGAGTTCATTTCTTCTTTCATTCCATGCTCCCACTGAACCTTGGTATCCACCTGCATAGCTTCATAATAATATTCTGGTTCACCAGCATCAGTTAACATAATAGTATACAAAGAGGGAGAGAATCTTTCTGGAGGTCTACTTAACCTTGAAGATCATCTAACAGGAGTTTGTGGTATTTTTTGCTACTATTGTTGCCCAGCATGAGGAACCACTGAAACATCATTGTTGGGAATATCATCCAACACTACATAATCATTTTCTTTCTTCTCATGCTGCAACAAAAAATCTTTGTACAACACTTTTTCATTGAATATGACATTCCTGCTTCTCACAATTTTTGATTTTCAAAATTCCAAAGCCTATAACCAAATTCATCAATGCCATATCCAACAAATACATATTTATTTGATTTTGCATCAAGCTTGGTTCTATTTTCAGAATCTACATGTGCAAATGCTTCACAACCAAAGGTTTTGAGAAAAGAATAACTCACCTTCTTACCTTTCCATGCTTCCTCTGGAATACCACAACCCAAGAGGATTAGAAGGACCTCTGTTGATTAAATAAAAAGTAGTGTTTACAATCTCTGCCCACATTTTTAAAGGCAACCCAAAGATGTAATCTCTCATAGTCCGTGCTCCATTATTGTCCTATTCATGCGCTCAGCCACTCCATTTTTTGTGGAGTCCTTGGAACTGTTTTCTGCCTACGAATACCATTAGAGGAACAATAATCTTCAAACTCTTTACTGCAATACTCACCACCATTATCAGATCTGAGACATTTTATCCTTTTACCCGTCTCATTCTCAACCAAGCTTCTCCATTTTTTAAAAGTTTCAAATACATCAGATTTCTGTCTAAGGAAATAAATCCATACCTTTCTAGTTGCATCATCAATGAATGTAACATAATACAGAGAGCCACCGAGAGAAGATACCTGAGCTGGTCCCCATACATCCGTATGCACAAGCTCCAATTTCTCATCTTTCTTTTGCTTCCCATCCTCGAGAAAACTTACTTTCTTTTGTTTTCCATACACAAAACTTTCACATAAATCCATATTAACACATTTTAGACCTGGTAAAAAATTATTTGAATGAAGTACTTTCATACCTTTTGCACTCATATGCCCAAGTCTATTATGCCACAATGCTGATTCAGAATCCACAGCAACTGTATGATCTTCTACCTGCTGAACTGCAACAACTATTCCTAAACATTGATATTTTTTTGTAACAATTAAAGTAGAAGGAACAGTATGACCTATACAAAGATATAAGGTGCCTACTTTCACACCTTTTGCTACCACTAAGGCACCCTTTGTAACTTTCCAATTTTTATCACTAAATGTAACAACACAACCTTCATCATCTAGTTGCCCTGCTGAAATTAAATTTCTGCTTAACTTTGGAACATGCCTTACCTCACGTAGTAGCCAATGATTCCCATTTTGCAACTTAATCTTGATTCTTCCCTTTCCAACAATCTGACAGGGTTCGTTATCTCCTAAATAAACCAGCCCAAAATCCCCTTGGACATAATCAAGAAAATGACTTCTATGGGGGGTAGCATGAAATGAAGTCCCTGAATCTAAAACCCAAGAATCATCAGCATTATCAAGGGAAAGAATCAAAGCATCTTCATCAGATTTATTACTTACCACATTTTCCTCTTTACTTCCTTCCTTTTCTGTCTCCTTCTTTATTTTTCTAAGACCAACAATCTTTCTTCAGATGACCCGGCTTACCACAGTACCAACAATCCCTCTTATCTCTAGATTGAGACCTTTTGTCCTTTGATTTTCCTCATGACTTCCCATGATTTCCATAATTGTTTCCTCTCTCCTTTGTTCTGCCCCTGCTTTCTGCATTCAAAACACTACCTGATGTGGATGTTCCACCAGAGCTTTTCCTATGGATTTCCTCGCTCAAAATAACACCAACAACATCATCAAATTTCAATGTATTGAACCAGAAATAGAATTGCTAACAACCATTACCAAGTTATTCCAGCTTTTAGGCAAAGAACATAGAATCAAAAGAGCCCTAACTTCTTCATCAAAGTTTACTTTTACAGAATTTAATTGACTGGTGACCGTATTAAACTCATTTAAATGATCAGTAACTGACCCACCTTCTACCATTTTCATATTAAATAAACGCTTCATAAGAAATACCTTATTCGAAGCGGAAGGCTTTTCATATAACTTTTCTAGGGTTTCCATCAACTCTTGAGTTGTCTTTGCTTTTGTAATATTGAACGCCACTGTTTGTGCTAGGCACAAACGAATATTGCCAAGAGCCTTTCTATCCAAGATCTCCCAGTCCTCATCTGACATTGCTGCAAGTTTCTTGGTTTTCCCTTCCAATGGCCGCCATAAATCCTTCTGATAGAGATAGTCCTCCATCTGCATCTTCCATAACTGATAGTTCTGCCCATTAAACTTCTCAACCTTCTTACCCTCGTCTGCCATTGCTCCCACTCAACCGTGAGACTCCCACTCAACCGTGAGATCTTTCCTACAGATGATAATCGAAACACAACCTACTCTGATACCACTTGTTAGGGTTAGAGATGGCATATCTAACAATTAAATGCAGATTTAAATAATAAACAGAGAAACTAAAACATACCCAGAATAAATAATAACATAGAGAATTTAACGTGGTTCACCCAATCTGGGCTACATCCACCAAACCACAGCCATCCAATACTTTTATTATCCAGTGAAAAACTTATTACAATCTTGCGAATAATCACGTTTTTTCATCATACAGTAATACCCATCCGAACCCCTTTTTAACAAGCTTAGAAGCTTCCAAATTTTTGGGTTCTACAAAATTGGATTTTTCTTTTTTCATTGATTTTTCCTTTTTTCGGTGATCACGCGAAAAAGTAGGAAGAAAATTTTTCTCGGGGGCTGCCGCCCCCGAATCCCCACCCAGGGCCCGGCCCGACCCCGAACCCTGGCAAGGACAGGGGGCTGGGGTGTACAATATACCATGGGCTATACAGTATAGCATGATCAGTCGCCACATACCAACAAGAAGGAGAATTTCATATAGTTATTTATAGGTGTTCGAGTGTGAGGCCTTTGTTCATATCCCACAAGAAAAAAAAACAAAGCTTGATGTCAAATCAAAGAGGTTTATCTTCATTGGATATGGAGATGAGAAATATGGCTACATGATGTAGGATCCCATTTCAAAAATAGTCACTCACATCAAAGATGTGATTTTTAACGAAAAAGTGATGTCAAATTTCTTAGAACAGGAGATTCCTATAAAAGAATGTGTTCCATTAGAAGACATCGCAAGTGAGAGTGATTTTTTCAAATAAAAGGAGATTGTAAATCAATGACAAGTTCAACCATAAGTTTAACCCCAAATTTATATGATAATGAAGAGCAATATCATCTCATGGATACTCATAAGAAATTGATTCCTCAAGTTTTGAGGTCCACTAGGGAGTGTAAGCCTCCAACAAAATATAATGATTTCATTCAACATTTCTTGTTGTCTAATGAAGTTGAACCTACTACATTTGAAGAAACATGTGAAGATAAAAACAAAAAACAATGAATGGAGGCTATGAGAGATGAGATGTGATCTTTGATGGAAAATTATACATGGTATTTAGTGCCTCTTCCACCTAACAAAAAATATTTTAAAAAAGATGGATATATAGGTTGAAGGAAGAAGAAGGTGAAAAGAAAATATACATGTCCATATTGGTGGTCAATAGTTATGATCAGCAAAAGGGTGTTGATTTCAATGAAATATTTTCACCCTAGTAGTGAAAATTACTACCATGAAAATAATGTTGGGATTGGTAACTATGTTTGATCTTGAATTAGAGGAGCTTGACGTCAAGGAAGCCTTTCTATGTGATGATTTGTAATAAGAGTTGTACATGAAGCAACCTGAAGGCTTTGAAAAAGAAGGTAAAAAGTATTTTGTTTGCAAATTAAATTGCAACTTCTATGGTTTCAAACAAGCTCTTAGATAATAGTATTTAAAAATTGATTCTTTTATTATTGATCAAAATTTTATTGGATTTGAAAACGGTCCTTGTATGTATTATAAAGTTTTGTAAAATGGTGAATTTGTGTTGTTACTTTATGTTAATGATATGCTAGTGACAAGAACTAGTATGATTGTTGTTAGTGATCTAAAACAACAATTGGATAACAAATTTTCAATGAAGGATTTAGGAGATACCAAGAAAATCCTTGGAATGACTATCATCAGAGATAGGCAGAAAAGTGAGTTGAAATTATCACAAGAAAAGTATATTGAAAAGACTTTGGATAGGTTAGGCATGAATAATGCTAAGAAAGTTAGCACACCTCTAGGTGATTCACTTCAAACTATCCACTAAGATGTGTCCTAAGACACAAGAAGAAATGAATTCATGGAAAGATTTTCCTACTCCTATGTTGTTGGGAGTCTTATGTATGCAATTATATGCATAAGACTTGACATTTCCCATGTAGTGGTATAGTGGTTTGTAGGTATATGAGTAATATCGATAAGATTCATTGGAAAGCAGTGAAGTGGATTTTGAGATATTTAAAGGGAATTTCACATCATGTTTTGACATTTAGAGGAAAAGAGGCTCAACTACAAGGTTTTTTTGATTTTGATATGGCTAGTGACTTGGAAAAAAGGTGATCTACCATTGGTTATGTGTTCACATTTGTAGGGGCGGTGATCAGTTCAATTTCTATATTACAAATGGTAATACTTTCTACTATCGAAGTGAAATATATTGCACTCATCAAAGGAGCTAAGGAAATGTTGTGGTTGCAACATTTATTGGTTGCAGAATTGGGTTGTAAATAAAAAGTATTCACCTTGTATAGTGATAGCAATAGTGTTATACATCTAGCAAAAATGTTTCCTTTCACAATAGAACAAAGCACATAGAGGTGAAATATCATTCATCTAGATTGTTCTTGAAGAGTGCAAGTTGAAATTTGAAAAGGTACATACTAGTGTGAATCATGTTGATGTACTTACCAAGGTAGTCACAAAGGAGAAGCTCAAGTTCTACAAAGCTTCACAAGTGGCCTCATCAAGATGTGACAATAAATCTAGAAAATTAGGGATATCTCTAAGTGTGTTTCCTTGTAGCAGAAGTTTGGACTTCAAGTGGGATATTGTTGAATGTGAAGTCCAATAGTCACCAAAATGTTACTCTTCCCATGCCTCTTAATTTTCCTATTGTCTCTATATATTTGGAGACCAAAAATAAATTGTAATAAATTATGATGAAAAATCTATATCTACTACAACAAAGTAAAAATAAAGAGATTGCCCTACTTTTCCCTTGGATGTAGCCATCCATTGGTGAACTGTGTAATTCAATTTGTTTGTGTTTTCTTTTGTATGTGTGTATTGTTATTTCTTTATTATTGTGTGTTTTTTTGGTTTTTTAATTGCTCAACACTTCTCACCTTGGAAAATCATACAAATGTGTGCTTACTTCACATGGGTGTCAATGGGGTGCATGGATCTTGGAGTATTTATAACTATACTACCAATATAGAATCTTTATCAACCTAGTTTATAATGGAAGCATCTACCACTCATTAAAATTGAGACCAAGATTTATTGACTACAACTAACACATACTTGATCGCATACATAGGCACAACCATGTACAAGACACAACATTTACGCATTCACTATATATATAACACATAAGATGATAGGAATACAACACCACCCATAAGACCAAGCTCACACAACCAATGGATAGAAAAATTCAAGATAGGAGGGTAAGACCCAAATTTGAATTTTGATGGAGGGAAAGATTAGAAAAATTAAATTAATAAATTTATTAAATTCAAAATGGTGGTTGGAGAAATAAAAAATATTTATTTATTTATTTTAGAAGAAAATTTGTAATTTGAATAAATTATTTTTAATTTATTTAAAAGAGAAGTGTTAGCTAATTCATTAATTTTTCAAAATTATTTAATTATAGAGGACCAAAAATACATTTAATTTAATTTTAATTAATGTTTGAGGGAAAATGATAAGTGATGAATTAATTAATTAAAAATTATTTAGATAGTATAGATATGATAAAAAGATTAAGATAATTAAAAAATATTTATACAATATAGATATGATAAAAAGATTAAGATAATTAAAAATTATTTAATTATTATGGATAAAAAGGGTTGAAATATTAGCTTAATTAAATAATTAAAGAAGAAATGATAAAGATAGTGATGATATATACATACATATATATATATATATATATGTTATATATGTCTAAAATATATATGTATATATATTTACAATATATAAATTATATATATATAGTAGATATATATATTGTAGATATATATAACATATATATATATGTTATATATATCTACAATATATATATGTATATATATCTACAATATATATATGTATATATATCTACAATATATATATGTATATATATTTCCAATATATAAATATATATATACACAATATATTTACATGTATATAAGTATACATATATGTATATCCATGTAAGGTTTATCTATGCGATAAAACCATCAAAGGTGGCATTAAATGATGCTATATTGAGAATTCAATGTGAGCTCATTGAATCACTAACTCCACATGGTGGAGAGCACAGTGGTAGTATGGAGTGGTTATTTCACTCAAAGTGAAGTTAATGGAGACTAAAATGTTCACATTTTTGAAACTTTGCATAATATGGATAAAAGTACTTTTCACTTTTGCATATATGGGTCTGTGCAAGATCATGGGGGTCCAAAAAGTGGCGATGTGGAAAAAATGCATTTTTGACACATCCAAAAATGTGAAATTCACACCTTTGACTTTTTGTAGGCCCAAGTACAATATCCATTTTGGTTTGGTAATATCGAACCAAAATGGCCCCTAGAAAAATGTATTGTAGAAAAATGGCCCCTTGTCATTTTCATGATCTTTTAGGCCTTTTTTCACGATGCTTCGTATATTTTGCTTTGATTTAATGTTGCAATGTGGCTTGAACATTCACATTAGGTCCTTGAAATTCAAATTATGCTGTCTTGTGATAGTGTTGTGAAGTGTTGTAAAACATTTCTACACTTTTCTAGACTCTATTTATTATAATTTACCTAAAAATCACCTTTTCATCACTTATCAAGTCCTATTTTGATGTGTTGTAAATTCTTGTAACAAGATTTCATGCTTTTTTAGACTTGTTATCACTATTTACACCTTTCTTATGCTTTATTTGACCCATTTATGCCTGTATAAGGCTTAATTAAGTGTGGTTTTGAATGTAAAGAAAAAAAACAACATTAAAATCAATGTAATTCCTGAAACCCACATTCAAATCCAAGGTGGGACCCATTCACCATGGGTGACGAATGAGTCCCTCTTGGTGCAAAATTCAAAATATTTCAAATTTTCTTTCAGGTTTTTATTTAAAATCACCTTATGTCGGCCTGTGATGGGGTATCTTTGGGTTACTAAGGCACAAGTATGTATAAATAAGTGTTTTTCTTCTCATTTTAACCGCCATTCTTCAAGTTCACTTATTCACACATTCATTGAAGCATTCAAGCACTTTACATCATTGAATCAAGTATTTTGGAGCAGCCATTATTATACCTTCAGATTTCTTGAGTAAGGGTTTGGTAAGTTGATAGCATTTTCATGTTATTTTTTTATGATTCTCTTCCATTCCATTTCTTCATTAAGGGTTTGATTACCAAAGTGGGATTTGACCAGGGAAAATCCATATAACCTAACCCTTAACCATTTTCCCCCTTTTGCATGTGTGTTTGCATACTTGTGTATGCAAATTTGACAAGCTATTAGGTGTTGAAAAGTGGAAAAGAAGTCAACAAAGTGTTTCAAGTCAAATACAACCTATTTCAAGCTTGGAGAAGACATTTTATCCATTTTTTGCAGATTTGACTTCATCAACCTGACAAGTAGACAACCTCAGATTTGGTGCTACAGAATTGGTCCATGATTTCACATAATTTTAGGAGTGGACTGATTTTCCATCAGTGGAAAATGAGTCCCACCTTAAGGCTGGAAATCCAGATTTTGTCAGATTCTGGATCCCGACACTTAGAACCTGTTCTTAGAAGTTTTCATCAGAAGCAGGACTGATTCACCATCAGTGGAAAATGATTCCCAATGGTTATTTTTAGTGATCTCTAACAAAATTTAAGACACTCCAAATTCTCCATTCTCTACCCAGGTGCACTCTGATTTATCCTTTATCCTTTTTGTTTTGCATTTGTTCATACTTTAGTCCATGTTTTCATATCACATTGTGTTTTCCAACATTGCATAATTCTTAGGTTTTGCATCCATAATCAGTCAAATAGTTAATTTAATTGCACTTAGATCATTCCATTTAGCCTTAATAACACAATACACATCTTAATTTGAGTGAACCACCTAGACTTTTGAGTGGGGTTTATCTCTCTCCTTTTAGGTGAAGCATTCCTAAGAATGCAAGAGTAGCCTATAAGCCCTACCCAAAAATCTACGAATCAGTGGTTCACTCAAATTAATATGTGTATGATGTTACTAAGGCTAAATGAGATGATATAAATGCAACTTTGCTAAGTAATTGACTAATTATGAATGCAAAAGCTAAGAAATACACAATGTTTGAAAACACAATGTGATATGAAAGCATGAACTAAACATGAACAAATGCAAAATAGAAAAGAAGAACATTGAATCAGATTGCACCTAGGAAGAGAATGAAGAATTTGGAGTGTTCTGAATGCTGACAGAGATCACTGAAAATCACTAGTGGGACTCATTCGCCATTGATGGCAAATCAGTCCTGCTTCTGGTGAAAACTTCTAGAAATTGGTTTATGAGTGCTGGGATCCAAAATTTGAAAAAATATGGATTTCCAGCCTTAAGTGGAACTAATTCACCACTAATGGAAAATCAGTTGTCTCCCAAAATTCTATGAAATCAGGAGTCACCAATTCTGTAGCACTAGATCTGAGGCTGTTTGCTTGTCGGGTTGATGGAGTCAAATCTGTAGAAAATAAATTGTAGGTTGTCTCCAAGATTAAAATAGGTTGTAGTTGACTTGAAACACTTTGTTGACTTGTTGACCACCTTTCAACACCTAATTACTTGATAAATTTTCATACACAAGTATGGACACAAACATGCAAAAGGGAAAAATGGTTAAGGGTTAGGTTATAGGGATTTTCCTTGGTCAAATCCCACTTTGGTAATCAAACCCTTAATGAAGAAATGGAATGAAATGAACAAGGAAATATGAATAAACATGCAAATTTCCTAAACTCACCAACCTTGTGGAAGAAATATGAAGATATAACAATGGTTGCTCCAAATGCTTGTTTGAATGATGCAAATTGCTTGAATGCTTGAATGAATGAGTGTATAAGTGAACTTGATGAATGGGGGTTAAAATGGATGTAAAAACACTTATTTATACACAATTATGCCTTAGTAACCTGAAGATACCTCACCACAGGTCGACATAAGGTGATTTTAAATAAAAATCGGAAAGAAAATTTGAAATATTTTGAATTTTGAGCCAAGAGGTACTCATTCGCCACCCATGGCGAATGGGTCCCACCTTGGACTTGAAAGTGGGTGTCAGGAATTATCTTGCATTTAATGTTGTTTGTCAGGTTTACATTAAAAACACACTTAATTAAGCCTTGTAAGGGCATGAAGGGGTCAAATAAAGCATAAGAAAGGTATAAATAGTGATATTAAGCCAAGAAAAGTGTGAAATCTTGTTACAAGACTTTACAACACTTCAAAATAGGACTTGATAAGTGATGAAAGGGTGATTTTTAGGTGAATTGTAATGAATAGAGTCTAGAAAAGTGTAGAAATGTTTTACAACACCTCACAGCACCTTCACAAGATGCCATAATTTGAATTTTAAGGACCCAATGTGAATGTTAAAGCCACATTGCAACATTAAATGAAGGAAAAATGGACCAAGCATCATGAAGAAAAGCCTAAAAGACCATGAAAATGCCAAGGGGCCATTTTTCTACAGCACAAAGAGGAAGACTTTTGTCTTTACAGGTCTTCAACTTGCGATTTGGATTGAAATTTTGGAAGGCTTTCACTATTGACATTCATTTGTGCTTGAGAAATTTATAATCACGGGTTCACAAGCTTGTAATAAGAGGAGAGATAGGAAGACATTGACTCCTAAAGGAATTCAACCAAAAAAAGATAAAGAATCAAAAAGGAAAAGAGATAGATGAATGGGGATTTGATCAATGAATAATGTTGAAGCATCCAATTCCACAACTATTGAAGATAAAAACATTGAGGATACCATGGTTGTAGATGAAGCTAATTTGCAAGAAGTCAATTTGGAAACTAATATGATTATACAAACAAGTTCTAGTATGTCTTCAAATCCCTCTTTCAATGCTATGGAGAATGTTTCAATAGGCACAAATCCACGTATGTCTTCAAATCCACATTTTAGTGAAATTGATTTTTTTTGTAGAAGTTTCCCAAGATGATGGACTTAACGACGTCGACATTGATAATATTCTGAAAGATGAAAATTTTATGGAATTTGTTGAAAATAAATTAGAAAATGAAAATGTTGAAAATAAATTAGAAAATGAAAATGAAAATCGTTTAAATGTTGTTGAAAATGAAAATGAGAATGTTCTTTTTGTTGAAAATGAAAACAAAAACCATTTTGTTGATGAAAATGAAAATGAAAACTGTTTTGTTGATGAAAATGAAAATCATTTTGAAGTTGAAAATGAAAATGAAAATCTAAGATGTGATGTTGAATTTAATGAAAACATTTAAAAAAAATTGAAAGTGATGTTTTGGATAATCTACCTGGTAAGATTTCTTGGAGGAAAATAAGAACACGTGAATAGAATATACAAAAAATTATTTTATCATAAAAAACTTTCATTTCAATGTCAACTAATGATGCAATTGATGAGAATGAAAAAAATAAGAAAAGTAATGAAAAAGTTAGGATTTTTTGTTAAACCAAGAAGAAAAGATCAATCATTAAAACATGTTATGTTTTTTTGTTGTTAGTGCCATTCAATATATTGGAAAAAATAGTCAATCTAAAGATAAAAATGTAGCAAGAAGAGCTATAACAACTGCTATAGTTAATAAAGCAAATTTGAATAAAAGAATGATAAGTAAAATTAGTGAAGTTCTACAAATACATCCTACAACATTTCTAATAGTGGCAAAAAGAAGAGAAATTATGGAAAATAATCCAATTAACCAATGTTGGCGTTTTGGTGGTCAACTCCCAAGGTCTGACATGAAATTGAATGTTCAAATTAAATCTTTGATTGAAAAATATTGGCATGATAATAATAGGGTATCATCTAATGCTAGAGATGTTTTAAAACTAAGAGTGGGGTCCAAAGTTCATGATCCTCATCCAAAACACCTATTAGATACAACACAAATTGAATTTTATAGAAAATTTTGTGGTGATTTAGTGTTATCTGGTAATATTAAAATAAGTCTTGAAAAGGTCTTTTGAAAAATGTGAACCCTGGTATGTAAAAAATAATAAGCAAGGAATATTTTGTTTTTGTAAAATGGATGTTCAATTTCATTATTTTTATGATGTTCTTCAATATATACGTTGTGGGTATTTCTAGGATCATCATGGAAAAAACAGTCCCTTAAGTGGCAAAAAATCAGAAAAATCAGACTTAGGCAACTTGACATAAAAATTTGAATAAGTTATCTATATTATTTCAAAAATATGTAAAAATAGAATTTGTAGAAAATTTAATTTAGTTTCTAAACTACTAGGTTTATTTTATTTTTTTTAAAAATCTATTTGGTGAAAATTTGAAATTTCAATGTAGTAGTACTTAAATTTCAGTGAAAAAATAAGAAGTAGGTGTCTGTCTGACCACCCTAACCAAAATAAAATGATAATATTTTAGATATAAGTAGAGGACTCATGTCCCGATGTGATGCATATTTTTTGTAATTTTTTTCCAAGTAAATAATTAATTATGATTTTTTTATTACAAATTTTAAAAAATTAAAAAACTCGTATGCCTAACCATCTTAACTTGGTAAAAAATTCATGAAATTCATTTCTTTTTTTAATCTTATAGTATGTGAAGCATAGAATGTGACACATGTTTCGGGTTCAAAAAATGTGATATCATTTGAAAGCTATTTTTTTTTCAATCAGCCTATCAATCAAGACTTTAGTTGTAATTTAAATAGAAAATAAATAATAATTAGTTATTAAATTCAAAGTAAATCATAATTTATATTTGTGGAAAGCTAATAATATCCTTTAAAACCCCTTTTTCTTTTATCAATTTTGGGTTAAAAAAAAGTTGTTAGCCACATGCCCCTACAAAAACCCATCATATTGCCACTTTTTGGCCCATCATGATCCTACACATACCCTTGTACTTTTAATACTAACATGATTATGCAGGAATGTGGTATTAATATGCCACCTGAAACGATAGGGGAGTTTATATTAGGTTTGTTTTGTGAAAGATCTAATGGTAAATTGTTTTATTTAAGTTTTTGTATTTCTGGAAAATGTACTAGTTGTGGAAATCTTTCATTCTTAAGAATTTGTATGCATGAAATTGTTGATAATGGTTTTGGATAACAATTAGTAGATGTTAAAAGATTTAAGAATGTTGACTATTCTTTAAAAGATGGAAAAATAGGAAAGCGTTGTGATTTAGTTACAGAAAAAGTTAGTGTACATGCATTCATAAGTGAATTTAAGAATAAGATTGTAACAAAATATGCCATGCACTCTCAACATGCTTGATGGCTTGATGGCCAATTTCACGTATTTAGAAACACATTTCCAATTGGTGCTATACTATCGTGGTTGATTTTGCGGAAAATTATACTCTAGCTCTACAAGAGGAAATTCAATCTCAAAATTATAATTCAGTACAAATAGCTATATTTTTCCATATTATTTATAGACATGCAAATGATAGCACAAAGGATGATAGAAATTTTTTGAGGGAGTATCCTTTCTATTTGAGTGACAATTGGTTACACTTGTCAGATTTTGTTCAATACTATTTCAATATATTTAATAGAAATTTAAGAGAAAGAGGAATCTAGATGACATAACACCTCATATGGTTAGATAATTGTATGGGGAAGTTCAAGAATACTCAAATGTTCTATTGGTTGAGTAGGGTTCACAAGAAACTTAATGTTCAACATATATGGAGTTTTTTTGAAGTTGGGCATGGTAAAGGAGAACATGATGGAGTTGGTGTGTGTGTCAAAAGAATTCTTGCTAGAGAACAATTGAAATTTGAGGATGCGGTAAAATTTAAAGATGCACGTGGGATTGTGGATTGGTGCAATGAGTTTGAGCAAGAAGTTGGGTCCACATTTAGTGGAAGTGTCATTTTTTCAGCTTTAAAACAAATACCCATTCATTTTTTCAAATAGGTACCCATTTTGAAGTCTGCACTTGTTCCAAAAGGTTTGAAACTCACAAGTGATGTTTTTCATTTCAATTTATGCTTAGAAAAGGTATGGTAATCCAACACCTAGGCTTAGACCTGCAAGTACAAGGTTAGGGCAATTTCAAGAGAGAAAACTAACTTTGGCAATATGGTTGATGGACTTTTTTTCTGAAACAATCTATAAAATTAAAACCCATTGGAGAACGCAATGCCTAGTTTCCAAATATATAATTTTTATTAAGATTAGATTAGATTTTTTATTTTTTAATTAATTTCTAAGAAAACTAGTCCTTAAACTTAAAATATCAGGGTTTTCTATTTTTTAATAACTTTGTTTTGGTTAAGTTTCTTGTAAAAAAAATTATATGGCATCAATCTTCAGAAAATTATCTACACAATGGAAAAAAAAATATTTAATTTTTTTTTAGTTTAGGTCAAATTATTATGTCTGTACACGTTGATTTTTAAAAACAACAATTAAGACCAATAAAAATTCAATAAAAAACAAATATTAAAAAAAAATACAAAAATATTTCCTCATCAATCTTCATGTTATTAGCTCTCTTTCCACAAAAATAATTAGCAAAATACTTTTATTTGGGTCAAAAGGTGGTGTAAGTACATGTGCACATGGTATGGTAAAAAAAAGGGACTTTTAAAAAGTGGTTTTTATACATCCCTATCAAAATTTAATTTATATAATTTGGGTATTTGAATAAATTACATATTTGGAAACTAGATTCAAAATGCTAAATTTCATATTACTGACTTTTTTTCAGATTCATTGTGTAAGTGCCTTAAATTTTCAGTCCAAGTGTGACAAATTCTAAGAAACAAGAAAACACTTCCACTTTTTAAGCTTTTTGTGGTCCCACCTTCTTGCATCGGCCCAATACAAGATTATCTACAACTGGTTTGACTGAGTCCTCTATAGTTCTCCGATTCTTTTGGTTGGTTGAAGAAGAGAACATTCTACCCAGACTTGACTGTGAGAAAATCAGTGGAACTACTCAATAGCATTCATTTAAGAGTTCGAAAACAAGCACATGGACTATCTAGACAAGGGAGCTTCCATGTTTTTGTCAATTTTGTATCTTAGGAGATTGGGAATCATGTGAAAATACAGGATGCTTTGAAGAGTGGGAGCAAAGATTGTTGACACCTGCACAAGCACACGATCAATATGAAAAAACTATTGAAGAAAATGATCAAGTGTTTGCATCTAAAGACTACGACCATGTTTCAAACCTTGTACAAGAAGGTAATTTAATTCAATTTATTTAATTTTATTTCACTTTATTAAATTATTTTGTAATACTAAATTATTTATATGGATATGCGCAAGTTATTAAATCATATTTTGTTTGCAGGATGTATGTGTATGTTGTTGCACCTGAGGGGAATGAAGAGGAAATGAAATATTGGTTGGCTCGTTATGTGGAGACTAAACATAAGTTAATAGCACCTTGATAAGATGATGATGGCTATCATTATCCAACAGGTACTGTGATCCCTTTAAGAGATCCCCTTAAGCAAATTTCGATAACAAGTTTTTGATCACCTTAAGAAATTTTTTAGAACAAGTCTTTGATCCCCTTAAGAAAATTTTGAGAACTTATTTGATGATGGTTATCATGTTTTCCAATAGGATCGATAGTAGTTGTTGGAACTTGGCTACAAAAATACTTGATAAGGAAGAATGGTCTACCTATATTTGAAGATTATGAAACACATAAAAAGATTATATACACTATTCACATTTGGTGGTGACAACAACTATAAAACTAGATCAGTATCATGGAAGACCTACAAATAAAGAGTTATGGATAATTTCTATGGAAAAGCATGAGACAATAATAGATGCATTACAAAAAAGAGAGGATGCAGATGGTACAATGGAATAAGTAAATACAGGTAAATACAGTTTTAGTTTTATATTTCCCTTTTAAATAGATTAAATACATGCTTTGATATTTCTCAAGTGTGTTATTAGTTGAAATTGATTTAAATTGTCCTTTTATAGATCCTTAAGCCATTATCACAAAAAGGAGATTCCATGTAGATTCAACCTAGACAACATGGAATACTTGGTAGAAATAGGTAAAATTATTAGTTAAATTATATTTAAATACATGTTTTGATTGTATATTGATATTGCTTGTACATTAATAGTTAAAATTGATTATTATCCATTTTTGTATCCTTAAGCCATCATCACATTGATCTCATACTTTGAAACAAAAAGGAGAGTGATGTAGATTCAACCTACTCACATGTGTGGAATACTTTTGAATACAAGTACTTGAGTTGTGTACATATAGATAGTTTTATATAAATTAAAATATGTATGTTTTAATGATTTCATTGATATTGCTTTTACCATTTTGATATCAGGTGGCGTGAATACCTACTACATTCCAAGCACAAGTTTCATATTTTCTTGAGATGGAATTGTTGAGAAGTTGTTGAGATGATTTAGCATTGTTATCATTGATGTCAAAACCTGGACCCAGAAGGTTGAGCTCTAGATGATATACACAAATGATTTATCCTATCATATTCTTTGATGTTGTGTAGTGTGGATGTTATCTTTGATCCAGATATGGCGGTACTTATTTTTAGGACATTCCTGGAAGATATTCAATGTAGAATAATGAAGTCTAATCTTTTGATGTTGGCTACTATGCTCAAAGCTTACTCTGGGTAGCCTTGTTATTCGGACATTCATGTAGCATGTTACAAGTTTTGGTATGTCAAATCATGTCTCTCCGGTTGATACTAAAATTAATGATAATCAAGATTTTTTCTTGGTTGTGGCATTCCCATCGGCTCATAAATATATTTCATGTAGCTTAAATTTTGCTATCTTTTGATAATTATGTTATGTAATGAACCTATCTTATGTATGACCTATTTATGGGTCCCTTGGTAATGTGGAAAGAAGATCTTTATGTGCAACCTATCTTTTGGGTTTGCTGCTAGCATGCAAGGCCTTATTAAATATTTCAAGGTTGTTCTTCATGTCAACATGTTTTGTGGTGATCTAAATTCAAATGGTGTTTGGTTGACTTAGAAGACTATGAAGACATTGTGTTTGGCTGACCTAGGAGATTATGAAATCATGGAATGGTATAAGTAAAATATATTTTTGTTTGATGAAACAAGGAGTGTGGAGTATGGTGTGTGCAAGAAGATACAAGGGTGCTAAGGAAGAAGTAATTTGATTTGCAAAGGTTGTCCGAGGAAGATGTACAAAAGATTCTTGACCAGATCTGTTGCAGACAAATATTGTTCTCTTAACTAGAACTGAATTCATGCATATGTAGATGCAACTTCATCAATTCACTTTTGTCAATGAGACTATTTTGTAATCAGTTGTAGTAATTGGGCAGTGAGTCCACCGACAATGAGTCATTCTCTTTTGGCAGTGATCCTTTTTATCTTTGGCTATAATAGTTGGGCAGTGAGCCCACCGGTGGAAATCACCTTAATCGGTGTTCTATAATTGAGAATTAGCATTCTTCGTGGTTTTTCCCTTCTTGGGTTTCTGCATAAATTATGGTGTTCATTGTGCATGGTGTTGTTATGTGAACTCATGATTATATCTATTTGATTCCTTTTTTTTTATTATATAAGTTTGCTTTAGATTAATTAAAGAAAAGAAAATTGTTTTATGATAACTGATTCACCCCCCCTCTTAGTTATCCAGACTATTCAATAGGCATAGATAAATTTTGTAAACATTGTTTTGAGTTGACATATATGTACATACATACTTACACAATTAAACATTTTGTACAAATTACAAATACATGTACATACACAATTATACTCTATGTAAGTTTTTATGTATCAAAATCAATATTCTATATTTATTTTGTTTGTTAAATGTGCATGTTTTCCTACTTTGAAACTTTATATTTGATTGTATAATCACTAAATATCATGTATAAATTATTGTGAAATCAATTATATCAACTGCGATTAAATATGAGACATGTACTTTGAAGTATTTCATCCCCTTAATATGTCCTATTAGGACGTATCCTATATATTATATACTTAATTATATCATTTTTTATGATGAGTCACCCTACTTTGAAACTTTAAATTTGATTTTATAATCACTAAACAACATGCATATTACTTCTTTGATCCCCTTAAGACGTCATATTAGGACCCCTTAAGACATCCTATTAGTACCCCTTAAGACATCCTATTATGACATGAATTAAATAAAAATTGACACTATTTAAATTGTATAAAATGTGATTGTTATGACGAGTCATCCTAAATTATAATTTAATTATATCAATTGTAATTAAATATGATACATGTACTTTGATGAATTTCATCCCCTTAAGTGGGTGAAGATGTTTGCTATTATTCGATTTGTATTTTGAAATCATTTGGTTTAGGATGTTGTCAATTACATGGAAACTTGTTGATTAACTTAGTTGTCTCTTTTGATAGAGGATGCGACTTCCATTCCAACAGACAATACCAGAAGAAAGGGTGGATGTAATGGAAGAAGGTTGTAGTATTTTTGTTGGATGCTATTATTTGTTTTGACAACTTATAAATTAATGTTTTTTGTGGAACATGAGATCAAGAGGACTTTTATGTTCTTAATTTTTCTCTAGCACTTTTCATGATTTGTAAATATGGGAGTATATGATTTAATTCCAAAACTTTAGCCTATTTTTGGATAATTAAGTTCTTTAATTTTATGTTATAAAAGAACTAGGAAATATGGTGTATACTTATAGAACAATTTTTTTGGAAAACCTCATTGCATTTTGATTGGTATTTATGTTTAGTTTATAGAATTTATTAATGCTTTTGTTCTCTAGTCTTGTATGGTATTGTTTATTTCTTAAAATTTCATCCTTTGTGGTGTATAAACGGTTTGCTTTTGTTTGTAGATTATGATATATTTTCTTATTTTATTAGATCTAACCTATGTATTAGGACCCCTTAAGAAATCCTATTAGGATGTGAATTAAATTTGTATATCATGTATGGATCACTAAATTTGTAATTATTGAATGTATATCATGTATGGAGATCACTAAATTTGTAAAGTATAAATATTAAAATGTCCTATTAATTTCAACTTTAATTTCATATTTATATTTAATTTCACATCTAATGTCCTATATTAATGTCTTGGCTATGAATCTTTTGAAAAGTACAAATATTTCCTATCAATTACATATTAAAATTTCACAATAAATGCATAAATGTACATGTGTAAATTAAAATTAAACAATAATAAATTCCATTATTTATAATATATTAAGTGAATGAAACAAATATATTAAGTGCATGAAATAAAGTCCATCATAGTACAACCCATGAAATAACTTGTCCAACAAAGTACTTTACCCATGAAATAAAGTCCATGAAACAATATGTTAAGTCCATGAGAAACCAAATATGTAGTCCATGAAATAATCAAATATAACCCATAAAATCATGTTTAACTCATGTATCGTCTCTATAATCAAGAGACCTCTTCACACCATGCAAACTACGCGGATGGCCTAAAACACTCTATACAAGACAAAGATGAAATCAAATGTAAGATGATTTAAATTACCATAATATCTAGCTCTGGATGATGTGGATGCTCTAGTGCAACTAGACCAACCTTAAATTCCCCGAATCAATCTACATATACAAGAAAAAGAAAGTTGAAATTAGATGTAAGTCTACAATTAAAAATGATTTAATTCAATTTAATTAATAATTTATCATATTTAAATTGTATCGTAACAAGTTGTGCACCCTCTACTCCAAGACCTATTTGTACACAACTCAACTACAAGATGTGTCTCATGCTATAAAAGAAAAATAATTTAACATGTATGAGCTCATATATATATATATATATATTTATATTCTGAATAACTTTAATTAAATTTAAAATTGAATATATATATATATATATATTTATATTTGAATAACTTTAATTAAATTTAAAATTGAATATATATATATATATATATATATATATATATATATATATTCAATTTTAAATTTAATTAAAGTTATTCAAAATATATAATTTGACTTTAAATATAATAAAAAATTTAAATTACCATGATATCTAGAGCCTACTTGCATGTCCTCTTGGAGGTGTAACTATGACTGAGTCATGGCAGAAAGTCACACTAACAAAGTCCAAGATCAAATTTAAACCATGTATACTTGAATTAGGTTAAAAAATATATATTCAAGTTTGCACATTTTATGTAGAAACTTTTTTAAACAACCTGAAATTTAGAAGCCTCATGAGTAGCTACCACATCTAATGTTTGTTTGATGCCCATTCTCATTGTCATATCAACCTAGACATGTACATATAGACATTTAACGCTTATAATATGCACATTTGATATATAGTGAATTCAAAATTCATAATTGTAACTATAGTAATGTAAGTTAAAAATAATTTACAATATAAATGTACTTGCCCCTGATCTGCGATGCTCGATAGTAGAGGCATGCTCAACAACCCCTCAGGTGGAATCAAGGGATTGATTCTGTAATGGGCCTTGCTCAAACTGATCACAATTTTCCCTAATTCAGGAAATGAAATTAGCCTATTGCTGTTGTTGAAGAAGCAATCAATATCATATCATAATATGCCTCCTTGTGTGCAGATCGAACCCTAGACTAGTCGCCCCTATTGCAGATGAAATGGCAGATATAAAATAATTTGGAACCTTTGAGCACTTCAAATCACCTTCCAAAGGGTCGTCCCTCCTCCTCAAACCATGCGCCACCCTCCTTGAGTGAAATCGAAATTTATTGGAGGCTCCTCATGCAAAGTCGCAGCCCTTGAATGCTGTCATGATCTTCAGTTATGCTAATATGGAAAAATCTGAATCTTTCACTAATTTGATCTCCTCCAAAATACATCAAAATAAGAAGACCTCTCAACTAAAAAGTGACTCTATATTTCTCCACTAAACTTGCTTCCAAAATTGACCCTTGACCACTAATTATTCCCAATGAAGTGACTGAAATATCACCTCCAATCTGCAACCCTTCAAGAGATATTTCACTCCCTCAGTTATGCTATCAATGGGAGTTTTCATTCCCAAAGACAAATTGATTATCTGCAGACCACTTGGCTCCACAAATGCTCAAGAAGAAATCATCAATCATCAACATCAAATCTCCATGCTCAATAGTGAGACCTCAAGGTCTATTTATGCATTACCTCTAGAGGTCGGCCTCAAGAAAATAATTTTTTCTTTTTTTCTTTTTTGACTTCTAGAAGATTCCAATATATTATTTATTTATAGTTTAAAATATTATATTATTAATAAAGTGCATCTCAACATCAAATTATAAAATAAGGTTTCCATAAATAGAAATAATGATGAAATATGATGGAAAACCTTACTCCAAACAAATACTGAGCTAAGTAATCACCAAATGACTTCCGACTGACTCTCTCACCATGCCTCATTAGCCTACGAAAGCCCTTAATAGGCTAATCTTGCTGATATATCAATGTCAACTAGAAGGGGACATTACATTGACTCCCCTAAACCAACATAAATATTTAAAACATATGTTCATGATTGAATTATAAATTTAAAAGTCAAGTTAAAAATTATTTCATATATAATATACAAATTTGAAATCAAAATACCCCATAAGGGTTGCCAACTAGGACTGGTGTCAATGTATGTACTCATGATGCAGATGATTGGGTATGTGCAGGATCATCATGGAAAAAATAGGCCCTTAAGTGGCAAAAAATTAGAAAAATCAGTGTTAGGCAACTTGACGTAAAAATTTGAATAAGTTATCTATATTATTTCAAAAATATGTAAGAATAGAATTGTAGAAATTGAATTTAGTTTCTAAAGTACTAGGTTTATTTAAAAATAAATAAAATCTATTTGGTGAAAATTTGAAATTTCAATGCCCTAGTATTTAAATTTTAGGGAAAAAATAAGAAGTGGAGTGTCTCTCTGACCACCCTAACAATAATAAAATGATAATATTTTTTTATAAGATTTTATATATAAGTAGAGGACTCTTTTCTGGATGTGATGCATATTTTTTTGTAATTTTTTTCCAAGTAAATAATTAATTATGAATTTTTTATTACAACTTTTTAAAAATTATAAAAATGTGTATGTCTAACCACCTTAACTTGGTCAAAACTTCATGAAATTTAATTTTTCTTTTTAATCCTATAGAATGTGAAGTATAGAATGTGACACATGTTTTGGATTCAAAAAATGTGATTGTTTGAAAGTTATAGATGTTTTTCAATCAGCCTATCGATCTGGACTTTAGTCATAATTCTAATAGAAAATGAATAATAATTTTTTATTAAATTCAAATTAAAGCATAATTTATATTGGTGGAAAGCTAAGAATCTCCTCTAAAAACCCTTTTCGTTTCATCAATTTTGGGTTAAAAAAAAGTCGTCAGCCACATACCCTACAAATACCCATAATATTGCCACTTTTTGGCCCATCATGATCCTGCACATACCCGATTGTCCCATCGTTAGTTTCATCTATACACCAAATAGTTTGATTGTTAAAATGTATTGAATTTTTTTTTCATATATTTGTTCAATTAAATTATTATAAATTCAAAATGTAGATGCATATTTATAACTATGTCGCACTGTGCTTAGGGTGATGCTTTGGAGTAAGAAATTATACAAATGAACTAAGGTGACTAGACAATCCACCAAAATCTCCACATCCACCCAAACTGGGTGTGGCCTGATCAAGTCCATAGCATGGTTGATAGCAACTAGTACATACATGTGGTGTCGAAACTCGTGGAGTGGTACTAGGACAAACTTCATAGAATGCTCCTCCATCATCGCGGTTTGTATGCTCCCTAGCCATATTGTAGAAGCATGCTAATCAAGGTCTCCCGCAAGTGTATTAAGGGATCCTAATGTTGATACCACCGCACGCTGATGCTCAGGTGTGGGAATGGCAGGACCAAGAGGAGTAACAAGGGGTTGCACATGCATAGGGTGTTGGGGATCAACCCTTGCCCCTAACCTCTATTGTGGAATGCTACCACCAACACCCTAAAATGATTTAAAATCAAAATAATTGGGTTTTTTCCCCATAACAAACCCTACATACAGTTTCCTCAAAATATATAATGGGACGTCCATATTAGCGTGTGGTGGATTTTCAAATACCATATACCATTGATCCCAAAAATATGCACTCATCTGTGGATGTATACACCACCTATTGAATATTCTAAATTTAGTGGTAGGAATGGGCTACTAAGTAATAGGGTCAATAAAATCAGGGGCTAGATGGGATTTTGTTATTTTTAGGTCTAAAATTTATTTATATGAGAGACCATCTGCATAAAATCATCTCATCTCCTCTCTATCTCGTTGATGCCTATCTAATTCAGAATCAATAGTCCTAATGGCAATAACAAAATTTTGCATCACAAATGCAAAATGTCTCACATGTGGTGGAATCAATGCTTCATTTTGCATAGAATTGATTTGGTTTTGAATGGATGCCACATGTTCATTGATACGTGCTCACAAGCGAGCCTCATCTGATCCAGCGGGTGGTGGAGGTGGAGGTTGTTGAGGTGGTGGATTGATGATATCATCAATGTCAAATTGATCCATAATATCTATATATAAGTGTTCACCTATATTAAATTATTCAAAATTAACATACAAACTTACAAAATTACAAGAAATAGTTAAATTTTAAACGTACATGCAAATTTTTTTAAATAAAAATTTGATTGAACTTCAACTTCAAATGTTGGTTTATTTTGTCTTGACATGATTACAAGCTAATGCTTGTTCCTCATATCCACCTATTTTTGTTTTATTGTTCGGTTTTCTTACTCTAAAACTTAAATAGCCAATTAAGATTTTTTTATTTTGGAAGTCAAATCTCCAAACAAACAACCAATTCACTCACTATTTAGTCCTAGGAACTCCTACTTAAACATAATTCAATGTATTTTTTCAATCATTCTTAAACATCATTCAATGTATATTGTCCATCATTCTTAAACACCATCTAATTCAATAGTAAAAAAGAATTGACCAATAAAATAAGATTCTACTTTAGATGACATATTAAATTGCTACTCACTTAGACTATTAAACTAAGAGAAATATTTTGACTTGCAAAATGGATTGCATAAGGTTCCACTTTGATTTTCTATGACTTAATAAAATTTTAAACTAGCAATCGTACCTTGGTGTGCAATGGGTACGTCGAAGAGTTGTGGAAGGTCAATAAGGAATTTTTTTGGTCTATCACTTTAATACATTTGTGTATTGTATTCAATTAGAAGGATTCAAACATGATTGAAACACACCCTTTGAATGACGAAGATAATTAGGCCTATTTACCAATAGGTTCATGGTATGTTTACATAGGGAGAGAGGGAGAGAGTAAACCTGGATAGAAATAAGGAGATATAGAGGGGAAAAGTGAGAGAAAGATGGGTAGGAGATGAAAATAGAGAGGGATATGGAGAGGAGAGGGAGAGATAATGATAGGGAGGAGAGAGGGATAGAAAGAGACAGAGGAGAAGCAAGTATTAGACACATAGAGAGAGGGGGAGAGATAGACAGGGGAAAGATATATAGATAGAGATAGAGATAGAGATAGAGATAAGGGAGAAGAATTAGGGAATGTGTAAATGAGTAAGAGAGAAATATGGAGATAGATAGATAGATAGATAGATAGATAGATAGATAGATAGATAGAGATAAAGAGAGAGACAAAGATAGAGAGAGGAGAGAGGAGAAGTAGAGATTCAATTTTCCCTTTTATCTTTGTCTATCTCTCTTTCTCACTTTTCTCTCTCCCCCTTTTCACACTCCATTTATTGTCCCTTCCGCTATCTCGGTCAATAAAGTTATTATATTCTCTATATGCTAATTTAGTTTGTACTATAAAAATCAATTATTTATTATATCTAATAATTTGTATTGTAGAATATAATATTTAACAATATTTAAATATAATATTGTTTTTAAAAATGAATTAGATAATCTATCTCTCACTATTTATCTCTCCCTCTCTCCCACTCTTTATTTTCCAATATCTCTACTTTTTGTTTCTCATTCCCTTTGTATCTCTTATACTTCTCTCTCATGCTCTATCTCTCTACCTCTACATCTCTTTGTCTATCTATTTAGTTATTTAGTAGTTTAAAAGTGTTCTTACATGTGTCAAATGGTTATTATTATTATATTTTAAATGATACAAAGCTATATTATATGTAATATACATATACTTATTATTATATAATATTATATATATTATATTAAAATTGTTATATATTATATTCTAGAATAGAAAGTATTAGATACAAATGTAAAATTATTATAATTAATATTTTTGTATAGTACATATTAAATTATCATATAAATAAAATACAATATATAATAGAAATTAAATTATATATATATATATATTTATCATATAAATATAATACATTATATAATAGATACAATATAAATAAAATTATTTATATAAATTATATTGTTATTATCATATATTATATTCTCTAATGCAAATTATTAAATCTAAATATAAAATTATTATATTTAATAACTTATATGTTATTTTAATGTGCACCCTAGAGATATCAAGAGAGAAGGAAAAAGAAAGATAGAGGGGGAGATAATTCTATATAGAGATAGGTATATATACAAAGAGAGAGAAACTCAAAAAAGATAGAGAATGAGAGAAAGAGAGATGTAGACTTGTTTTAGTTTTTGGTCACAAGATTATATATTAATGTAATGCAAATATGTATTAATACTTCATAAAGGGAAGGTGTCATAGGAGTCTCTAGGATGGCATATCGCATGTCAAGTCTCTATAATTTAAAAAGTTTGTGATTCCATTCTTCAATGTTATTTCTATCTTTATGGACATCTCTAGCTATTCATTTAGCTCAATTACTACTTTGATGAAGGTGTATCTATCTTGCATTGCACGTGGAGGCAAGTAAATTTTTCTAGTAAATTTTTCTAGCTAGAGACTATTCCTCAATCTAAATCCTAAGCTTCTCTTATTGAAAATTGTTGTATTTATAACTAGAGATGTTGCGTAAGAGGATAAATTATTTCAAGTTTTAGTCCAAATCATCTGTTTTGATTTTTGTTTGGTGAAGGTGACCGACAGAATAGTAAAAGTGTGCATACTGCTAAAAATATTGGAGAAAATGTGTCTCCCACTATGGTTACAAAATTGCTTATATTTCCGGCTTGTTTAATGTCTCTATGTATTTATCTTTCTATCTCTCCCTCTCTCTTCCTCTCTATATATTTATCTCTTCCATCTCTCTCTACCCCTATATGTTTCCTTCTCTACCTCTCTATTTATTACTTCCCATCTGTATCTTTATGTTTCTACCTCTCCCTTTCTCTTCCTCTCTATATATTTATCTCTTCCATCTCTATCTATCCCTCTCTTTATCTCCCCCTCTCTTTCTCTCCATATCTCTCTCCATCTCCATCTCCATCTATATATCCTTACCTCTCTCTTTCTCTCTCTACTTCCCTCTCTCCCTTTTGCAAACAAAACATGAGCCTTTGGTAATGGAACCTGATTATCTTCCTAAGCCAGAGTTTTTGTTTCAATGTGTTTGGATCCCTATAAGTGGATGCATAGTTGACTTGAAGTTATCATTTCTCCATTAAGACCTTTGTTGCACAAAAATCATTTGATAAATGGCTTACTAATTGACCTCATTAAACAATAAATAGACTAAATTTTTCCTTAATTGATCTTCCCCACCTATTCGGCGTACCCATTGCACACCAAGGTGCGATTGCTAGTTTTTAATATTAGAGGGAAGTCTTGAAGTTTTCCAATGTGGAAGAAGACGCTCATTTAGCATTGTATGGGGGAATATACCATTCCTTCTCTTCTGTAATTTTGTTGTAGAAATATTTACGATCGTCCTTGCCAGTCCGTTCCCGCCATGACGCATCATATTCCTCTTTAGGCATCAACTCAAGGGGCTTTTTCCACATGGACTTCCTAGTCACCGTGTTGTAGTAATACTTTATACCCAGAGTCTAACTCATATACTGAACCCAACCACTTAACCCGAGCGATGATGGCGGACGATAATTATAAAAAATCTCGGCCCTTAAGTCCGACGTGGAATGGGCAACCCCTTTACAGAAACGAATGAGTTTAAACAGCGTTTTGTCCCTCATGTCACCTTTAAACTCAAAAATGGAGTACACATTCGGGTTCTGAAAACAATCCGCTGGTGCGACGTCAACAAATATTACTTTACTCAGCTCTCTCCCAAGCGTGGAAAGATCTTTACAGCTTCGCCCATGCCACGTCATATAATCCCGTTTGATCAGGCGGTGCGTGCGAGGAAACACGGCCTGACTAGGATCCATCATGTCCAGCAAACAGAAGCAAAAAGAAGCAAACACCATAATTGCCCTCCAACACCGCCCAGAAGTCCCTGCCTTGTGTCAGACGTCAAGAACAAGACAAAAATTGAATAGAAAGAACAAAAAATGGCATAAAAACTATTTATCACGCACCTATCATAATCACTGTCCAACGACAATGAAGGCAAATCGCAAAGCGCAATTCACGAGAATAATAATGGTGCAACCTCTTTTAATGGCTCGACTTGACGTGAATTCTGTCAGCCGATGGCATGACGTGCTCTATACTAATTTTTCAATGGATCAGATCATTATAATCATCTCCCAACCCTTCTTCAGCATTGCCAGCCGTAGATTGTAAAAATTAGGTTGGTTCATTTCAAATAGGATACGCCTTCGGCGTAAAAAATGTTTATTTGCGTCAGAATCCAATGAAATTTTTGTGAACAACCCAGCCTATGGAAATTCAATCAGGCTGCTTGTGCGTCATACCTGGAAAATTCAGTATTATAGCACCGACTTGTGTGACAAATTTCCAACAATATCTATGCGAAAACAGATTCTCTGGATTTAACAGGCTTAGAAAATCCAAAAGCAAAGCCGTAAGAAGGTGAATTTATGGTGGCGTGTAGAGGAACATGAAGATGTTTGTTTCTCAGAAAGTATCATTTGTAGACGTGGGATGTAAATTTGGAAATTTATTATTAAGAATGTATTGTTTGTTTGATTGCACAAGCTGAGAGCTCCTTTTTATATTAAACTTATATTTATCTGTACAAGTTGCTTATTCTGCAATTCACAGCTTTGATGAGTCTCTGCTATAAATTCATCCACAATAGGCATTGTGCAGATTTTATATATCCAGATCAGTTACAGTACTGTTTAAGAAAGAACAAGTTATAACATTGTTTATTCAAGTGAAGGACTTATGGAATGAATTGCCTACAATTAATCATTTCTAAATGTTCGTTATAAGAATTACATTGTACACATTTTATAGAAGATCAATCATTACATTATTTCTTCCATTATTTTACTGTTAATTTTCTTTGTGGTAGCATATGTTTTTATGTTATATAAAAATATTTGAACTAAATTATCATATATATAAATAAGTTTAATGGCATGTTCTTCATAAATTAATTTATACACGTATTTATAATTTAGTTTAATTTATAAAGAACAAATCATTGTCTTCTTTTGACTGAAATTAATCATCTAAGTTGCATAAAGGCTACATTACATCATCCTTTTTTTTGTTGGGCTTTCCTTTTTGTTGGGTTTAAAATCATCTTAATTTATGAAGAACAAGTCATTATCTTATTTGATTGAAACTAAACATCTAAGTTCATAATGTTCATATTGCATCCCACCTTTTTCTTTTAGGTTTAAAATTCTAGTGTAGAAAAAAGTAACCCTTTTTCAGACTTAATTTGGAAATAATTAATATAAAATTAGCTTAATTATGTCTTGATTTAGTGTTGTAATGTATTTTACACATTCACACTAAATCTAGGGCCCTTTTAACTAAAATGTACTTAATTTATGCCTTATTTAGGGTGTTGTAAAGTGTTGTATTACACTTTCACACTTAGCTAGGGTTTCATTAATTAATTATGGTTAATTAGAGCTTAATTGGTCATTTAATTCAAATTCAAGCCCTCTTAATTGCATTTTTCAAGGATCTATCCTAACACCCATTAATGATATTGCATGACATTTAATTTGGCAAATTTGAGGTCCTAAAAAATGGTGCTAGGACCCATTCACCACTAATAGCGAATGGGTTCTATCCACATAGGATACCCCTTTCTTGGCATTTTTGAAATGGGTTTTTGATGTTATTTCATCCCCTCGAAGCATGGTCCTAGGAAGTTGTGCTAGGACCCATTCACCTTTAGTGGTGAATGGGTCTTCCTCATATAGAACACCCTTTTTTGAATTTAATTGTGATGGGATTATAATGATTTTCAATCCTAGATCTGATGTCGGCTTGAATTATTTGATTTCAGGGTTAATTATCAAAGTATGTATAAATATAAGGTTATTTTACATAATTTCAACTAGAAGAACATTTCAAGTAAGCTAAGAGACAAAAAACATTTCATGAGATCAAGCATTCATAGTTAAGAAGCAAGCAAGAGTGAAGTTTGTAGTATCATTACAAGTCTTCAAGCTCATTTTGCATCAAAGATCAAGCATTAGTGAAAGGTTCATGATAGATTCCTATGGATAATCATGAGGGGTTCTAGGTGTTGGGAGATGCACAAGACATACAACCAAGCCTAAGGACTTGTTTCCTAAGTGATTCCATCTTCTATGATCATCCTACTTGCAGCCTAAACAGAGGTATATTTAGATTTGTGGCTTATTGAGAGGATTTCAGATCCTCCATAGTAGGTCACTTGCATTGTTCATGTTTTATTTTAAGGGTCTATTCTAACACAATTGAATAGAATTGCCTTTACATTCTTAGGGATCTTAATCTTAGACACACTTAAGGTTAGGATTGTACACACATTACATGTTTCAAATTTTCATTCATCATCAAAGGTTTAATTACCAACAAAGGGGTTTGACTGAGGTAAACCCCTATCCACCAACAAGCCACAAAATTTTTCTTACAAATTATTAGCAAATCTAGACCCAAACACAGGAATTTTAAAGTGCAAGGAGTGCAAACCTAGAAGTTAAAGATCAGATTCAAAGTTTTCCAGAAGGAACTAACAAGACCCATTCACCTTTAGTGGCAAATGAGTCCTTGTTAGGGTTTGAGGGGTAGAAGATCCTACACTGTACAAGCTTTAGTTTCATATTCAAATCTCTCTGAAGCGTCATACCAGGATCCATTCACCTTTGGTGGTGAATGAGTCCCTATTAGCACTTCAGAAAAGGAAGATTTGATCAGGTGTATAGCATTATCTACTCATTGTTTTTCCATAAAAGTTACAATTTCTTTTTGTTTTGTGTTAGACCTGGAATTAGGGTTTTATTTGTTAGTTCAATTGCTTCTCCCCAAATTGTGATTTAGCTCATTAATTTAAAGGGAAGTTCATTCAAATTAGAATATTGGGGGCTAGAGTGATGCAAGAGAATCATGCTTCACCTCCCCTTTGGTTGGTGTTGCTCCCTTGTCAGTAGAACTTGGCTTATTGGTAGGAGGTTTCTACCCATTCTAATGGTAGAACGATGGTGTTGGTAGATTGAAGGTCATCGATGTGATAGGTGTCATTGGCAGGACCATGTTCCATGTCCCAGCAATGACCCAATGGTGATGGAGTGTAACAAGTTTATCGATGGGAGTGTGTAGTATTGGTGGAACATAAGTCTTTGTCCATGCAACGAGGCGATTAGTGTGAAGTAAAGACATTTCAACGAGAGTGAATGGTTTCGGTGGGACTCATCTTGGAGTCTCTTCGACAACCTGACAGAATGATGTCAACGAGTCACAGGTTTTCATAACCTTACAACCTCTAACTAGAGGTTCTAAAGATTAGGTTTGAAGTGACTGTGGGATATTGCTTGATCAACGGTGGGGGTCAAGGATAGTTGATTGAATGGTGCAAAGTCTTGGTGGGACCCAACTAGGGTATGAGATGACAAAAGATGTCAAAGAAGACATGTGGCATGATGAGATTGGATGAATGGTAATCCACATCCTTGTTGTGGATTATAGAGTAGTGACATGGCGATGAGGTGGACAAGTGTTGCAATCATGGGTTTTCATCAACGTGACTGATGGTCGTCAGTGAGATCTTCTAGGATGTCTTAGCGATGCTCTAATGGAATGATGGACAGAGCGTAAGGTGAACATCAATGAGAAGTAGGTGTATTGGTGGAAGATGATTTCAAGTCTCCCCAATAGGATGATGAGATGAAAGATATGGGGATAGCTTGAGATGAATAGTTGAGATGAATGGTCAATGTCAATGGATAACAAATGTGGTAACAACACTTGGTGAGGTGATATTTGATGCCATTCCACATTGTTGTTATGGAATACATATTCATTGGTTGATGATTGGAAGCTACTGATAGTGAGGTAACTACATGGTGATACTACGACATAGGAGTGAAGAATGACAAGGCCAACGTGAAGGAGAAGGATTTTTGGTGATGACAGAGAGAAGATATATATACCCATCATAAAGAGAGGTTGGTAGGGGAGGTTGGTAAGAAGGGAGAGCCAACCTAAAAGAGAGCACAAAAATTTGAAGAACTATCTCAGCGGTTAACAAGACAGAGCTCAAAGAAGAGAGCAAGGCAAGGTAGCCTACAAAGAGAGGTGGAATTTGAAACAATCTGTCTTCATAATGGTGCATGAGTAGAGGTGAAGTGGAATAGGGGATTGCCCTGTAGATGTGAATTGTTGGATACAATCCTGTAATTTGTTCTAAATGAATAAAAGAGAGTTGTTTACCCGTGTTGTGTCAATCTATGTCTGTGTGGTCTAAGTTGGCTACGTGAGCATATTTCACCTTCTTTTCATCCTTAGTACCTTCAAACTTGAATTACTTCTCCATCTCAGTAACCCAATCCAACAATTCATTAGAATTCAGGTTCCCTTTGTACTTGGGAGGGTCAAAATGGGGTCTGGTATTTATTTTGGTTAGGGATCGAATGAAGGAGAAAACTCAGCTTTTCCCCTTACAAGCTCAACTCATATTAACAACACAGGCTTTCACAACAACATGAAGAAAACAATTTCTTTTATTAATAAAAATGACATTATAGAATTACAATGCCATCACATGGGCTATCTCACTATAGTTGTTTTCCAAATTAAAGATCTTAGTTGGCTGCATGATTGGATAGCCTCACGCTAGTTTGATGTAGGAGCATTGTGCTCCACCTCCCCTTTGGTTGACATTACTCCCTTGTCAAGAAAAAAATGGCTTATCGGTAGGAGGTTTCTATCCATTCTTGCGATAGAACGATGGTGTTGGTGGATTGAAGGTCATCGATGTGACGGGGTATCATTGGTAGGACCATGTTCCATGTCTAATCAATGACCCGATGGTGATGGAGTGTAACGGGTTCATCAGCGAGAGTGTTTAGAATCGGTGGAACATCAGTCTTTGTCCCAGTGACAAGGTGATCGATGTGAAGTAAAGACATTTCAAAAAGAGTGAATGGTTTCGGCAAGACTCATCCTAGAGTTTTTCTAACAACCCGACAGAATGATGTCAGCGAGTCATGGGTTTTCATAACCTTACAACCTCCAACTAGAGGTTCTAAAGTTCAAGTTCGAAGCAATTGTGCAATATTGCTTGATCAACGGTGGGGGTCATGGATGGTTGATTGAACGGTGCAAAGTCTTAGTGGGACCCAACTAGGGTATGAGATGACAGAATATGTCAAAGTAGACATATGGCATGATGAGATTGGATGAATAGTAATCCACATCCTTGTTGTGGATTACAAAGCAATGACACCATGGTGATGAGGTGGATAGGTGTTGGCATCATGGGTTTTCATTGGCATGATTGATGGTCATCAACAAGAAATTCTAAGATGTCTTAGAGATGTTATGATGGAATGATGGATAGAGCATAAGGTGAACATCAATGAGAAGTAGGTGTATCGGCAAAAGATGATTTTAGGTCTCCCCAATAGGATGATGAGATGAAAGATATGGGGATAGCTTGAGATGAATGGTCAACGACGGTGGATAATGAATGTGGTCACAACACTTGGCGAGGTGAGATTTGATGAAATTCCACATCATTGTTGTGGAATACATATTCATTGGTTGACTAATGGAAGCTACTAATAGCAAGGTAACTACATGGTGATACTACGACATAGGAGTGAAGAATGACAAAAATGAAGTGAAGGAGAACGCTTGCTAGTGATGACAGAGAGAAGATATATATACCCATCATGAAGAGAGGTTGGTAAGAAGGGAGAGCCAACCCGAAAGAGAGAAAAAAAGTTAAAGAACCATCTTGACAGTTAACAGGAAAGAGCTCAAAGAAGAGAGTGAGGAAAGGTAGCCTACAAAGAGAGGCAAAAGCTGAAACAAACTGTCTCAAGAATGGTGCATGAGTAGAGGTGAAGTATCCTAGAGAGCGTCAAGGGAAGAGCTTCAGAGAGTAAAGCGTGATGTGAAGTGTAATAGGGGATTGCCCCATAGATGTGAATTTCTAGATGTAATCTTGTAATATGTTCCAAATGAATAAAAGAGAGTTGTTGACTTGTGTTGTGTCAATCTCTATGTGTGTGTGAGAGTTGGCTACGATATCAAATAGCCTGACAAGGCCCTTCAAGCTCGACTATGTCAATGGTATCATAGCTAGTTGTCCTAAGTCTGTAACAAAGTATCGAATGTGAGGCAATTATAGTAGGACCTGTGAGTGTGGGTTAAAGCTAGAAGACCTAGAGTTGATGATCAAGAGAAAGAGCTTTGGATAGGAATATTTGTTGTAGGAATGAAAGAGGGTTTTTAACTAATATCCTCTAGAACAGATAAAGTTGGGTAGAAGGTGTAGAGTTCCTCCACTGAGAGAAGGTGGGTAGAGGAAGACTCTTCCAAATTTTTGTTGGGTAGAGGATAGTTGTGTGAGTGAGGTATTATAACTGCAAAGGATTTGAGTTCTAGAAGAGATTGTTGCAGGTGAGTAGAGACTTGAAACTATAGATGGCTTGAATCCTAAAGAGATTTGTTGTAGGAAGGACTTGTGACTGCAGAAGGTTGATACCCTAATAGAGAGGGAGAAATTGTTGCAAGGAGGACTTGTAATTGCAGAAGGACTTGCAAGTTCTTGAAGATTTCTTCAAATAAGAGGACAAGATGGGTCATGAGGAGACCAGTGATAATCCCATTTTGGGAAGAGTATTGGGAATAGGTGAGAGGAAAGAAGTTGATTACAAAGCTGAAAGGGATCGAAGTGAAATTAGATTCCCTTGAGGAAAGCTTGGGAATAAAAGAACATGTTATAGAAGAGGAAGAGAATGTGTATGTAAAGGAGGTAGCTAGGGAGACAATTTGGTCTCTTGATTTATCTAGTAATGATTTGTTTGTAGTTGTGAATGTAAGTATGGAGAAGGTTGAGAATAAGACCTTGCAGATGATGAGAGAAGATGTGAATGTTGTAGTAGTAGATAAAAGAGGACAACTTACAGTAAAGGATTGTGATGTTGTAGGAAAAAAGGATGTGGTAATGGATTTGAAGAATCCTAAATTTGATGATGAGATCGACGAAGACAAGGATGTCACTTTATTGAAAGAAGAAATGAGAAGAATCAATGAAATGTTGAAAACTGATTATGACAAGTTGATAGAGAAGAAGGAATTTCTTGCACCAAGAGAGGATGGTGATGAAGATTTTTTAGTGGCTTGTGATGTTTATAATCTTTTTTGTAGTGTTGTGTTTGTAGGAAATAAATATGTTGCAAAAGGATGTCAAGTCTGTGGCATCAAAGAAGAATAAATCCTCATACAAGAGAATAAGGAAGGAAAATCAAGAGAGAATCTTGCAGTGGAGTTATGTCTTTTAGAAGGTATACAAAAAGAGGAGTACAGTGTTGTACCCAAGGGTCATGTTGAACATGTGGATGTAGCATTGCTAGAGTAGAAGGTAATGCATGGGTTACTTGAAGAGGATAAAATTGATGACTATGCTTTCTAGCATTCCATAGTGCAGATTGGTGGGGATTTGGAGTTAATAAAGTGAATTAGAGGAGGAAGTATTCACAAAAAGAGAGAAGCCAACAAGTGCAGATCAAAAAACTTCAAAGGCAATAGTCGAGGAGACTGAACAACTAGAAAGTGAGGAAAATGAAATCAAAACTGAAGGATAGCATGACAGACAACATGTGTAGGGGTACATGATTCTTAATCACCTCAAGAATCTGATGCAAGAGAATCATGATCCACTTCCCCTTTAGCCGACGTTGATCCCTTGTTAGTAGAACTTTGGCTTATCAGCATGAGGTTTCTACCCATTCCATCGATATAATGATGGTGTTGGAAGATTGAAGGTCATCGATGTGATGGGGTGTCATCGACAAAACATGTTCCATGTCCTAGCAATGACCTGATGGTGATGGAGTGTAACAGGTTCATCGGCAAGAGTGTGTAGTATCTATGGAATATTAGTCTTTGTCCCAGTGAAGGGGTGATCAATGTCAAGTAGATACATTTCGGCAAGAGTGAATGGTTTCAGCATGACTCATCCTGGAGTCTCTCTGATAGCCCGATAGAATGATGTCAGTGAGTCATAGTTTTTCATGACCTTACAACCTCCAAGTAGAGGTTCTAAAGTTTAGGTTTGAAGCGACTGTACAATATTGCTTGATCAATGGTGGGGGTCTGTACCATAGAAAAATTGATCATTGACATTTTCATGGTTATTTCAGTCTTTCTATTGTGATGCTTGATCTATTTTGCTTGGATTTAATGTTGCAATGTAACTTAAGCATTCACATTAGGTCCTAAATATTCAAATTATGATGTCTTGTGAAGGTGTTGTGAAGTGATGTAACACATTTCTACACTTTTCTAGACTCTTCTCATTATAATTCATCTAAAAATCGCCTTTTTATCACTTATTAGGTCTTATTCTAAAGTGTTGTAAAGTCTTGTATCAAGATTTAACACTTTTCTAGGCTTGTTATCACTATTTACACCTTTCTTATGCTTTATTGACACCTTTATGCACTTACAAGTCATAATTAAGTGTATTTTTTAATGTAAACCTAACAAACAACATTAAATGAAACTTAATTCCCAACACCCACTTGCAAGCCTAGAGTGGGACCCATTCACCAAGGGTGGCAAATGAGTCCCTCTTAGCTCCAAATTCAAAATAATTCAAAAAAAAAATTTAGGTTTTTATTCAAAAAGACCTTATGTTGGCCTGTTATGTTGTATTATTAGGTAATTAGGGTATAAGATTGTATAAATAAATGTTTTTCTACCCATTTTACATCTAATTCATCCAAGCATTCATCTCATTCACTAATTCATTCACTAGTTTATTCAAGAATTCAATTACATTCAAGCAAGAAATCATCAAGCATCTTGGAGTAGCCATTGACATATCTTCAAACTTCAACAATAAGGTTTTGGTGAGTTAGGACATTTTCATGTTTTTATTCATCATTTTTTCTTTATCAAGGGTTTGATTATCAAAGTGGGATTTGACCAAGGAAAATCCCTATACTCTAACCCTTAACTATTTTTCCCCTCTTGGCATGTGTGTTTGTAGGTCTTGTAGAAATATTTTTCAAGGAAATAGGTGTTGAAAAGTGGTCAATAAGTCATCAAAGTGTTTCAAGTCAACCAAACTCTAATTCAAGGTCGGAGAGAACCTACATCCCATTTTTTGTAGATTTGACTCCATCAACCTAACAAGAAGACAAGTGCAGATCTAGACCTACAAGATTGACCTTTGAATTTGTAGAATTTTGGAGGAGGAATAATTCACCATCAGTTTCAAATGAGTCCCACTTATAGGATGCAAAATTTTATTTTTTCAAAATCCAAATCCTGATAGCTGAAAACTTGTTTCAAGTTATTTTACTAGTAGGAGGATTGATTCACCATCAGTGGTGAATGGGTCCCACTGGTGATCAACAATGATTTCTGCCAATTTTTAGAACCTTCCAAGATCAACATTCAACTTCCAGGTGCACTGTGTTAAACCTCATTCAATTCTATTTGCATTAGTTCATGTTTTTAGTTCATTTTCTGCATATCACATTGTGTTTTCAATCATTGCATATTTCATTAGTTTTTCATTAATAATCAATCAATTTCATCATCTAGTTGCATTTATATCTTTTCATTTTGTCGTAATCACATCATACATTCCTTAGTTTGAGTGAACCACCTCAATTTTGGGGTTCTATCTCTCTCCTTTTAGGTGAAAAACCTTAAGAGTGCAAGAGAAGTAGATAGAACACACCTCAAAATTGATGGTTCATTTTGGTGAACCTACATTTTGAACACTTCTCTTTCTGATTTCAATTGCATCTTGCATCCTAGGTTTCATTTGTATCAACATTAAATTAGGCTTTGTTTTATTTTTGCATCTTAGGGTTTCTCAAATTGCAAATTAGTGAAAGAATCATAGAGATTTCATTTTTGCATATCAAATCATTAAAAATTTGAAAATTTGCATTTGCATCTTTAGTTTACATATAAAAAGCATTAAAACCACTATAATTTTTTTGAAAAATACAAAAAAATCTCATACGTGGACTCATTCACCACCCTAGGCAAATCAGTCCAACTAAATTTTTTGCATTACAATTTCTGGCATTTTCACAATATTTCCTTCATTTTTATTTCTTGTTACTGCCTTCTTGTTTCAATTTACAAAATTTCTATCATTAGCATTTAATTATTCCTATTTTTTATTTGCATTCACCCCATCTTTTGTGGTACTTGTATGAGTGTTTGGTGCCCTATTGATAATACTTTAGTGAGACGAAGTTCTAGACTCATGGCTTCCCATGATAGCACTTTCGTTGTGGACCTTGGGATCTCAAGAGCTCCTACTCCTGGTATGGACAATGGTGCATTAGGCATGGATACTACCACTAGTATACCTTTACCTTCACAAACAATGCATGTTGACACACAAACTAATCAAATTTCGCAAGATAAAGTCATTAGTATTCATGAGGATTTTGCACATTTACAACAAGATTTATGTCTTGAAAAAATTTCCGCCACTACCATACCTGCTATAGAAAACCTACATCGCTTAATTGAAAATGATGATGGCTTACAATTTATGAAAAGAATAGCTAAGATATACAACAAACATGTTCCTTACACTTCCCAACCAACAAAAATTATGGTTAGCGAAGGAGGATCTCACATTCTTCCTTCTTCAACTATAGCATCCATACCCACCTATACCACTCCTCAAGTTACAACGACCATGCAACATGATAGCCATGTGATTCCTTTCATTCTTCCAACTATCATTCCTAGTTCTTTTGTGGCATCAAATGTTCCATCCTCCACCACCATCACCTCCCTTAGTGTCCCCTTCACTTCTCCCAACATCACATATGCTCCATCACCATTCTCCCTTCCACCTCATACCACCTACACTGACCCTCTCATTACACAATGCTTTCAAACTATTTCCTCCATGCAACCAACAATAAACACTTCACCCTCATTGTCTGAATTTGCAAGAGATTATGAAAACATTCCCATCATTCCTCCTCACATTAAACAAGTTTATAAAGCCAAAGAGAAAGTGATTGACCTATCTCTTTCAGTTCCTTTCACTCCTCCTCCTAAGGAAGAAAAGAAGCCTATGGTGGATCAACCTGCTCTTACACCTCAACAACTTCAAAATTAAAATAAAATCAACCTCTGCCTTTAACATAAGACATACCTGACCACCCTCCTCCTGACTCACCACAAGATAATTTATGTTACAACCATCGCAACAAAAAGATTAGATATAACAACCACAACTCCTGATACATCCTTCATTGGAAATTACTCTTCGTCCTCTCATTGTGATTAATCTAGATGAAGATGATGATGAGGAGGAGATCACTAAAATAGATGAAGAGGTGCATGATGATCTAAACTTTTTATTTTCATCTACCATGAGATTAAATGATAAATATTCTACCCCAAGTGAAGAACCTGGCACTTCCCCTAGTTTGGCACTTGCAATTCTCCTTTTGGACAATCAACCGCCCTTGCAATACATTGAACATGATTGGGAGGTAGATGACTTGTTAGATGGTTGAAAAGCATTTTACTTAACTAGCCTTTTAAATTTTTCTTTTTCTTTTTTATTTTCCCTTTTCTTTAGTTAGAAATTTGTATGTGCATATCGTGTTCCCCAGTAATGTGTGTTTGATGTTCTCTCTCTTTGTACACTTCTTCTATTTGTACCTATATTCTTCTATATATCGTACCTTTTACCTTTTCTTTTTTCTTTTGTTTTGTGTTTTTCCTTTTGGGGATGACACAAAGCGTTGAGACGTCCTATGTCTCTTCCATGTTGACCCAATTGGTCCCTTTTTTTTCCTTTTAATTTATCTTTTCTTGTGTTTTTCCTTTTGAGGATGACCCAAGGCATTGAGACCGAAATGTCTACTTCATGTTGACCCAAAATCTTTCACTTTTAAATGTCTCTTCCATGTTGACCCAAAATGGACTTTATTTTTCTTTTGTTTTTTCTCTCTTTGTGTCATTCTTCTAGTTCTATGTGTCTTGGGGTGTAAACACTTAAAAATGACCTAGGCCTGCAAGCTCTATTTTTCATCTTCTTCTTCCTAGCATAATTTAGACATTTTAATTATGTCCTTGGTCCACTTTCATCTATTAATTAAAAAATTCATAATTATTTAATTAATTCATGACTTTTATTCTTCATGATTATTAAATAAATAAATTTTATTTATTTATTTAATATGTCACTAATTGCCTAAAGTCTTCCCATAATTAAATAAATTTCTTAATTTATTTAATTGTCTTTATTCTTTGTCTTCCTAATTACTAAATAAATAAATTATGTTTATTTATTTAATTCGTCACTAATTCTCAAGTCTTCTTATAATTAAATAAATTCTTAAATTTATTTAATTATTGGTCACTGTCTCAAATTAAATAATTAACCTATTTGACATTTCCCTCTTTTTAGTAAATAATTTGAAATAATTATTTACTATCATGTGGTCCCCACCTTTTGAATTAAAATAATTTTTAATTTAAAATAGTCTTTTTTCTCACAAATCAAATAGTTTTCATTTATTATTTTATTTTCCAGCCACCTCTTTTTATGTGCCAATCTTATCTCTTATCACATGCATTGTCAACCCTTGATTTGATTTTCTAAAAATCAATCATGTCCATTCATTTCAAATTTTACCTAATGTTTCCCTAACCCGAATTGTAGGTTGTCAAATTGAATCTTGTCCATTGATTCTAGGGAATTTTTCAAGTTTTTATCTTGGTCATTCACTCAAAATTGCATTTTCTATAAAAGGGTATGTGCAAGATGATGATGGGCCAAAAAGTGGCGATATGATGAGTATTTGTAGGGTATGTGGCTTCCGACTTTTTTTTAACCCAAAATTGATGAAATGAAAAGGGTTTTTAAAGGATATTCTCAAATTTCCACCAATTTAAATTATCCTTAAATAATTTTAATTTAATAAATAAAAATTATTCATTTTCTATTTGAATTACGACTAAAGTCCCGATTGATAGGCTGATTGAAAAACATCTATAGCTTTCAAATGGTATCACATTTTTTGAATCCAAAACATGCATCACATTCTATGCACATACTATAAGATTAAAAAAAAAAATGAATTTCATGAAGTTTTGACCAAGTTAAGGTGTGACATACAAATTTTTATATATTTTTTAAAGTTGCAATAAATAATTAATTATTTACTTGGAAAAAAATTACAAAAAAATGCATCACATCGACATGAGTCTTCTACTTATATATAAAAATTATATAAAAATATATCATTTTATTGTGGTTAGGTGGTCTGAAGACACCTACTTCTTATTTTTTCCCTAAATTTAAGTATAATTCATTGAAATTTAAAATTTCACCAAATAGATTTTTTTTTAAATAAACCTAGTAGTTTAGAAACTACATTCAATTTTCTACAGATTCTATTCTTACATATTTTTGAAATAATATAGGTAACTTATTCAAATTTTTACGTCAAGTTGCCTAACTATGATTTTTTTGAATTTTTTGCCACTTAAGGGCCTGTTTTTTCATGATGATCCCGCACATACACAAAATGGCAATTTTGGTCTCATTTTGTCATCTCATGCAATCTTGTTTTGTCACCTCAGGCTATCTAGACTTCATGCTCTTGCAATCTTGTCATCTTCCATCATTGTCATTTTGTCATAGGCATACTTACATCTCATTTGGCATAATTAGATATAGTTTAGATGCTTACTAGTTGCATTGTAGCTTAGTATTGCATGTTGTCATTTAAAATCCTTCAACATTTTCTTACGGATTGTCATTGTCATTAGATTGTTTATCATAAATCTGAGGCAAACATCATATTTGCAGCAAGTTGAGAAGGTATAATGTAGGCCAGCCATGGAGAATGAAGACATTTTGGTGAGATATTTTCATTTGTTTTCATTTGATTCCTTTGCACTTCATTTTTTCTTTGGGTTTTTTGTTTTTACATTTAATCTGATAACCCTAGGAAAATTCCCTTAGTTACATGGGGAATGATGATAGTTATGAGCTCTTTAATCAAAACATTGTAGCAACAAACATACTGACCCCAAATCCATAGATCCCTTATGTGTTTGGTGTGTTCCTTTCTGGGGGGAAACTCCCCTTTCTTTTGTTTTCTTTTTCGTTTACATGAAGAAGACTTACTTGGAAACATATGACTTGGCATAGGGGTTTTCCAAGTTGACTCTTGTCTTTTTTTTCTTTTTGCATCTTTCCTTTGCTACTTTAAAGTAATTGGTCACATAATAGTGTGTAGAAATTCCCTTAAAGTGAGGGGAATACATTGAAATTATTCATTTGCATTCTTGGTTCTTAATGCAGCCTTGTCACTTCATACGATGTGTTTGTCACTTTGTAGATGACATTGGGTGTGATGTCTTTCATAAGCATGATTTATCTTAGCATATTACATTCCTCTTGGTGGCCTGATGTAACGCACTACATCCCCTAAGTTTTGAATATTTTATTCTTTGATTGGTCCTCTCTTGGAGACATTAGACACAATGTTCCCTAGGTAATAGACCTTGCATGAACTTAACAAGACTCCTTTGAACATCTTTAGCATTTTAATTTTTTTCATTTTAAATTTTACATCTTTTCCACCTTGCATAACGCAACTTGCATGCCTATGGTACCATCCTATTTGTTCATGAGTTCTAACCTATGAAGCTTTGCTTGTCTCATGAAGCACAAATTGACATTTTCCTTTGTGGCACCTTGTTAAATTTATCAGGAGGTATAACTTTGATATGGTTGAGCGGGAAGCCCATTCTGAGGCATGACTTTCCCCATAGCCACCTATGTGTTTGTGAGTACATACCAACCGAGTGTATGTTTCTCACCTTTTTGGCCTTCTCACCTAGTGGACAACCATGAGTTTCATTGCCCCAGAGTGAGTATGTATTTTTCTTTTTCAGAAAAATAGCCTAGATCTTATTCACAACTAACTAAACAAATGATTGAAGCTTGTTTTGAATTTTCCTTTTCCCTCTCCTTTCTCTCTTTCTCTTTCACATACATGTGTTCCTTTTTTCTTATGTTTATTTTTTCATGGGATCTTCATCTTGGGGACTTGATCATCCCTCTTGATCCTTTTCATTCCATCTTTCTAACATAAGTGCATTTGGATCCTTCTTGATATTCATGGCTACTTTAATGTGAGTTTGAAGCAAGTTCATCCTCTCACTAAAGTGGGGGCTAAATGTACCATAGAAAAATGGATCATTAACATTTTCATGGTTATTTCAGTCTTTCTCTTGTAATGCTCGACCTATTTTGCTTTGATTTAATATTACAATGTAACTTAAGCATTCACATTAGGTCCTAAATATTCAAATTATGATGTCTTGTGAAGGTGTTGTGAAGTGTTGTAACACATTTCTACACTTTTCTAGACTCTTCTCATTATAATTCATCTATAAATCACTTTTTTATCACTTATCAAGTCCTATTCTAAAGTTTTGTAAAGTCTTGTAACAAGATTTCACGCTTTTCTAGGCTTCTTATCACTATTTACACCTTTCTTATGCTCTATTTGACCCCTTGAAGCACTTACAAGTCATAATTAAGTGTATTTTTTAATGTAAACCCGAAAAAAATAATTAAATGCAACTTAATTCCTAACACCCACTTAGAAGCCTAGAGTGGGACCCATTCGCCATGGGTGGCGAATGAGTCCCTCTTGGCTCCAAATTCAAACTAATTCAAAATTTCTTTCGGGTTTTTATTCAAACGGACCTTATGTCGACTGGTGATGTACTATTAGGTAATTAGGGCATAAGAGTGTATAAATAATTGTTTTCCTACCCATTTTACATCTCATTCATCCAAGCATTCATCCCATTCACTAATTTATTCACTAGTTCATTCAAGCATTCAATTACATTCAAGCAAGCAATCATCAAACATCTTGGAGCAGCCATTAACATATCTTCAAACTTCAAAAATAAGGTTTTGGTGAGTTAGAACATTTTCGAATGTTGTTATTCATCATTTCCTTCTTCATTTCATTTCTTTATCAAGGGTTTGATTACCAAAGTGGAATTTGACCAAGGAAAATCCCTATACTCTAACCCTTAACCATTTTTTCCCTCTTGGCATGTGTGTTTGTAGGTCTTGTAGAAATATTTGTCAAGGAAATAGGTGTTGAAAAGTGGTCAATAAGTCATAAAAGTGTTTGAATTCAACCAAACCCTAATTCAATCTTGGAGACAACCTACATCCCATTTTCTGCATATTTGACTCCCTCAACCCGACAAGAAGACAAGTGTAGATATGGACCTATAGGATTGACCTTTGAATTTGTAGAATTTTGGAGGACTGATTTTCCATCAATGGTGAATGAGTCCCACCTATAGGCTAGAAAAGTTGATTTTGTCAGAATCTAGTTCCCGATAGCCAGAAAGTAGTTTCAAGTCATTTTACCAGTGGGAGGACTGATTCGCCATTAGTGGTGAATGAGTCCCACTAATGATCAATAGTGATTTCTTCCAATTTTTAGAACCTTCCAAGTGCACTATATTAAACCTCATTCAATTTTGTTTGCATTAGTTCATGTTTTTAGTTCATTTTTTGCAGATCACATTGAGTTTTCAAACATTGCATATTTCATTAGTTTTGCATTAATAATCAATCAATTTCATCATTTAGTTGCATTTATATCTTTTCATTTTTTCATAATCACATCATACATTCCTTAGTTTGAGTGAACCACCTCAATTTTTGGGTTTTGTCTCTCTCCTATTAGGTGAAAAACCCTAAAAGTGCAACTACATAGAACACACCTCAAAATTGATGGTTCAGGGTCAAGGCTAGTTGATCGAATGGTGCAAAGTCTTGGTGGGACCCAACTAGGGTATGAGATGACAAAAGATGTCAAAGTAAACATGTGGCATGACATGATTGGATGAATGGTAATCCACATCCTTGTGGATTATGCAACAATGACAAGGCGATGAGGTGGACAGGTGTTGGCATCATGGGTTTTCATCGAAATGACTGATGGTTGTCGGTGGGACCTTCTAGGTTGTCTCAATGATGCTCTGATGGAACAATGGATATAGTGTAAGGTGAACATTGACGAGAAGTAAGTGTATCAGCGAAAGATAATTTCAAGTCTCCCTGATAGGACGATGAGATGAAAGATATGGGGATAGCTTGAGATGAACGATTGAGATAAATGGTCAATGGTGGTGGATAACGAATGCGGTCACAACACTTGGTGAGGTGAGATTCGATTCCATTCCATATTGTTGTTGTGGAATACATATTCATTAGTTGACAATTGGAAGCTACTAATAGCGAGGTAACTACATGGTGATACTACGACACATGAGTGAAGAACAAAAGGCCGACGTGAAGGAGAAGGCTTGTTAGTGATGATAGATATCTAAGATATATATACCCATCATGAAGAGAGGTTGGTAGGGGAGGTTGGAAAGATGAGAGAGCTGAACCGAAAGAGAGTAGAAAAAATTGAAGAACCATCTCGGCGGTTAACAAGAGAGAGCTTGAAGAAGAGAGCAAGGAAAGGTAGCCTACAAAGAGAGGTAGAAGTCGAAATGAATCATCTCTAGAATGGTGCATGAGTAGAGGTGAAGTAGCCTAGAGAGCATCAGGGGAAGAGATTCAAAGAGTAGAGCGTGATGTGAAGTGGAACAAGGGATTGCCCTGTAGATGTGAATTTCTGGATGTAATCATATATTTTTTTCCAAATGAATAAAAGAGAGTTGTTGACCCATGTTGTGTCAATCTGTGTGTGTGAGAGAGTCAGGTGTGAGATCAGATAGCCTAACAAGGCCCTTCGAGATCAATTGCATCATAGAGGACTTTGTTTTCGATGTCATTTGTTGTGTTAGATTTGTAATTCCACCCCCAGTTTCATCAAATGTCTATCACTATGTGGTATGGTACTTTGAAATACCCTATGATATGACCCAAGTGATTTAATGTGGTTTTTTTTTCACCCTAATTCCACCTCCATAAAGAAAGTATTATTAGGGAGCATACATCTACCCTCAAATTCAATTCTCCATTGAAGTTTGATAAGAGTATTTTTTAGTAGCTAACAAATCTATGTTGCAAGATGTGGTTCCTAACATTGTGGTTTTGTACATAACTACAATGGGGGCTTCATTCTCCGTAATAAATCCATATGAGTATCCTTTTCATAGTGGTTATTTCCTTTAGCTTAAATATGCACGTAGTGTCATATGGTAGCTAAAGTGGGGGCTAAATGTAGTGTAGAAAAAATTAACCCTTTTTCACACTTAATTTAGGAATAATTAATATAAAATTATAGTAATTATGCCTTTATTTAGTGTTGTAATGTGTTTTAAACATTCACACTAAATTTAGGGCCCTTTTAACTAAAATGTACTTAATTTATGCCTTATTTAGGGTGGTCTAAAGAGTTGTATTACACTTTCACACTTATCTAGTCTTTCATTAATTAATTATGGCTAATTAGAGCTTAATTGGACTTTTAATTCAAATTCAAGCCCTCTTAACTACATTTTTCAAGGATCTATCCTGACACCCATTAATGATATAGGATGACATTTAATTTGGAAATTTTGAGGTGCTAGAAAATGGTGCTAGGACCCATTCACCACTAGTGGTGAATGGGTCCTCTCCACATAGGACACCCCATTCTTAACATTTTTGAAATAGGTTTTTGATGTTATTTCATTCCCTTGAAGCATGGTCCTAGGAATTTGTGCTATGACCCATTCACCTTTAGTGGAGAATGTGTCCTCCACACATAGGACACCATTTTTTGAATTCAATTGTGGCGGAATTATAATGATTTTCAATCCTAGATTTGATGTCAGCTTGAATTATGTGAAGTTTGGGTTTAATTCTCAAATTATGTATAAATAAGGTTATTTTATATAATTTCAACTAGAAGAAGATTTCAAGTAAGCTAAGAGACAAAATAAATTTCATGAGATCAAGCATTCATAGTTAAGAAGCAAGCAAGAGTGAAGTTTGTAGAAGCATTACAAGTCTTCAACTCATTTTGTGTCAAAGATGAAGCATTAGTGAAGGGTTGATGATAGATGCCTATGGATAATCATGAGGGATTCTAGGTGTTGGTAGATGCACAAGACATATAACCAAGCCTAAGGACTTGTTTCCTAAGTGATTCCATCTTCTATGATTATCCTACTTGCAGCCTAAAGAGAGGTATATTTAGATTTGTGGCTTATTGAGAGGATTTGGAATCTTCTATAGTAGGTCACTTGCATTGTTCATGTTTCATTTTAGGGTTCTATTCTAACACAATTGAATAGAATTTCCTTTACATTCTTAGGGATCTTAATCTTAGACACACTTAAGGTTAGGATTGCCCACACATTACATGTTTCATATTTTCATTGATCATCAAAGTTTTCATTACCAACAAAGGTGTTTGACTAAGGCAAAACCCTATCCACCAACAAGCCACAAAATTTGTCTTGCAGATTATTAGCAAATTTGGATCCGAAGATAGGAATTTCAAAGTGCAAGGAAGGAGTGCAAACTTGGAAGTTGAAGATCAAATTCAGTGTTTTCTTGAAGGACCTAACATGACCCATTCAACTTTAGTGGTGAATGAGTCCCTTTTAGGGTTTGAGGGGTAGCAAATCCTACACTGTACAAGCTTCAGTTTTAGATTTAGAGCTCTCTGAATAGGCATACCAAGACCCATTCACCTTTGTGTTGAATAAGTCCCTGTTAGCACTTTACAAAAGCAAGATTTGATCAGGTGCACAACATTATCTACTCCCTATTTTTCCAAAACAATAGTTTCTTTCTATTTTGTCTTAGATTCATGCATTACATGTGTTAGACTTGGAATTAGGGTTTTATTTGTTAGTTCAATTCCTTCTCCCCAAACTATGATTTAGCTCACCACCCCATCCTTGCATAAAGGAGAGATTGCAAGATCCCTAAATCCTGACTTAATTCACCTCTTGGGTTGATAGTTACTTCAGGATTCTAGGATCTCATTTTTTGAATGAAACTATAACCTAGAAAAAGGGGGTTAGATATAATAGCGCCTCTTTTTCTATATTTCAAAAATCAGCTTACATATCAAGTGTATCACATACAATTGGTATAGATTGTCTTTAATAAAATTCTCAAGTAAAACACCTTTAAACAAATAAAAGTGTGGGTTCAATCATGTTGGTTGAAGTAGATTGTTTAACCAAAAGAACTTTATTTTGTTGAGGTTAAATTGGTTAATTTCATAGATAAGAGAGAGTCTTTCTTGGATGTGAATTATTATCCACTATCAATATAAACCTTCTTTAAGAGATCAATTTGTTACAAGAGACATGATTAGAATAGGGTTGAATTTAAAAATCACACATGTTTGTGTTTAATAGTAATAATGTGTAGATAATTTATTATTTGGTGTAAATTTAAGTGATTTAAAAAAATATTTTATAAATTTAATCAGATGTTATATATATTTGAAAAATTTATTCATTTATATTAAAGATCAATGCTAATATTTAATATACTTTGTGAATTCCATTTGAACCATAGAAAATAGGGTTCTCCATCTTTTAGGAGATGGAACACAAGGGGGGACCTATTTCACTCTTAGTTCATTCAAGGAAACCCTAGAGATCTCAACATAATGATCCAATTAGGAAAAGAGATTGCTACAATGTATCCTTATGTGTGATTAAAAGGGTTTTCACCACTAAGCAAATGCTTAGAAACAAAGAAATGAAAGTAATATGCAAATCTAACTATATGACCTAGGAAATGAAATGTAAAATCAAAATAAGAAACTGAGGATGATAGAGGAGTACCTAGAAGGCTAGAGATGACTAAACAAGATCTAAAAAAGTTGAATTTTGTTGTTGCTCATATGTATAGGGACTCATATGCTAGACTAGGTGATTTAGTCCCAGTTTAGGGTTTCTAGGCAAAAATAGGAATCTCATAGTGACAAGTCAGAATCCACTGAAATCTGGTAAAATACCTCTATCGAGACTCATACGCCCAAGGTGGTGATTTAGTTCCATTATTAAGGTTTCATTGATATTTATGTAGTCTCTAGTGATCTTTTGTAGCTTTCTTCTTGTCCAATCTCCAAGCTCGAAAGTGTGAATTTTGGCATGTAGGTGAGTTTCCATGAAGAATGAAAAATTCTTGACAACTTTCTTCAATCTTGAAACTTTGTCTTCAAAGGATCTTCAAGCTCCAAATCACCTAGATCTGTAATCACACATGAAGGGACAAAAATGTTTTGTTAATGGATAGGGGTCTGCCTTGGTCAAATCACATTTTAGGAATCGAACCTTGAAATGAAATGAAATAGAATGAGGGATTGATGAATGAACAATATGCGATGTTGCAACTTACCAAAACCATTGATATAAAGGCTACAAACTTATGTGAAATGGCTCCAATGGATGTGGATCTTGACTCTTGATTGTTGATATGAGATAATGTCTTTGAATTCTTGCTTGAATCATGAAAACCTACATCACAAATGTTAGCTCAAAAAAACACATCATGCATGAAGACTTTGACATGATTCTTGAATCTTGAATATAGCTCCAAAATGCTTGATAATAAACTCTTGAATTCTCTTAAATGCTCTCGATCTCATAAAATTGCTATAGGAATGCTCTCTTGAAAATTTTAGGAGAAAATACATGAAATAACTTTGTATTTATACTTGTTTATGCCAAATATCTTGAAATTACAACATTGAAAACCAACATCAGATGTAGGAGAATAAAATCACACCAAGAATTGAATTCAAAATAGGTCCAAGCTAAAGCGAGACTCATACACCAGTTGGGGTGTATGAGTCTTAGTAGTTTAAGCATGGGACACAAATTTCAATGCAATATTCAATATTAGGCCCCAAAACCTAGGTGGACCCATATGCCCAAGGTAGTGTATGAGTCCTAGATCACTAGATCAAGAACACACAACCCAAAATCATGAATTATGATTGGTCATTAGTTAAGTTTAGACGATGCCAAAGACAAGAAGAGAAGAAAAAAAATTAGGGGTGGATCAAGCCTTGACCATTTGTCCAATGCGATGTGGATCAAATCTAAGCTATTTTTCCCAAAAAAAATTACAAGTGGAACACGATGTCCACTGTGCAAACAAATGTATGCTCACAAGGGCTAGTGGAAACTCATTTTGTCCACTAGGTGAGCCCCCAGAGGCACATATGCACATGACTGGTCTGCACTCACATAGACAAGAAAGTGGCTATGGGAAAGTGACACCTAAGTTTAGCTCCCATACACTAACCATACCAAAGCTATACCTCCTAATAACCTTGATAAGGCTCCACACAACATGAACAACAGGATTCACGAGGCAAGAAAAACTTTGTATGCTTGACACCCATGAACAAACATGATGGATCCATAGGTAAAGCAAAGTGTGTTATGCAAGGTGGCCATATAACAGTTAATGTAGAATAGTCTAAGGTACATTCAAAGGATTTTTTCTTAGATCATTATTGTAATGTAAAGAGCTTGAAACTATCATCATTCCCCAAATACTCATGGAATAGGAAGAATGGCACAAAGATAAAAAAACAAAAAAAAAAATTTGGGTCAACATAGAAGAGACCTAATGTCTCAACGCCTTGCGTCATCCCCAAAAGGAAAACACAAGACCAAAAAAATATAAAAGGATAAACCTTTGGATCAATATGGGAGAGACTTAAATATCTCAATGCCTTGCATCATCCCCAAAAGGAAAACACAAGAATGTAGTGGCAAAACAAGTACACATTTTCCTTGCTTTATTTAGGAATAATTAATGATAAATTGGAGTTCATATGGGCTTGATCTAGTGTTTTGATGGGTTTCACACATCCACATTAGGTTTTGAGCCATTTCAAAGCTAAGTAAACCTAACTTTTCCTTAATTTAGTGTTGTAAATTGTATTTATTTACACCTTCACATTAAATTTAAAAGGCTCATAAACTAAGTAGACCTAATCTAATGTTGTAATGTATTTTACACATTCACATGGGATTTTGGGCCCTTCTAAGCTAAATAAACCCAATTTTGCATTAATTTAATGTTGTAAAGTATATTTATTTACACTTTCACATTGATCATAAATTATGACCTTTATATCATCATTAATAGGCCCCTATGACCCCATATTATGCATCTTGAGGCATATTTTAACCAAAATCAGACATAGACCTCATCTAAACTTAATTTATTGACTCCTCAACATTCTCTCTCTTCAAATAGACCATGTGGGACCCATCTGAAACCTTGGGTGTATGAGCCCCATCTAGGTGGGACCCATACACCACAAATGGCATATGAGTCCCATTTGGCCTATTTTTAAGGTTTTGAGTGGGAAAACTATGTTTTAAGTTCAAATTTCATGAATGTTGACCTATGGGATCCAGTTAATAGGATATTAGATGGATTGCCTATATAAGCAAGATCTCAAATCATTATTTCATCATAAATTCATGATATGAAGTCAAGCAATCAAGATTCAAGCATTCCAAGACTTCACAAGATCATCTAGAGAGCATTCAAGATAATTTCTAAGGAATTCAAGGGAAGAATTATTCATCAATTACTACAGCAATTCAAGATCCATCATCATGTCAAAGATATCAATCATTAAGCATTTTATTGAGCTAGTGTTGTGATGTAGTATTCAAGATCCAAAATCAAGCATTGTTCTACACCTATTGTCAATATAAAGATCTACATACTTCATGGTCATTTCATGTTGAGTTACAGATTTACAAGTGAACCATAGATTTTTGGGACTAGGAATGCTAGGTCTCTTTTGATCAATTAGGGTCTTTCACCTAATGAAGAGAGATAGATCCCACACCTAAAATATAGGTGGTTTACTCAATATAAGATGTGTATGATGAAATTATATCTAAATTAAATGTTCTAGATGCAACTAATTGATAAGATTGATTGATTAAGTATGCAAAACCTAAGGAATGTGACTTGTTTGAAAACATATTATGTTATGTAGGAATCAACTAGAAATTGATGCAAAACTTAATGGAAATGAACCAAACTAAAAGTTTGCACCTGGAATTTGGATGAATACTAGAAATGACATTTTAAATGTTTTTGATTTTGATTTTCAGGCATGGTGGGACTCATTCGCCATTCTAGGCAAATCAGTCCCAGCTCTACAAAACTGAGCCAAAACCCGTTTCGGACAAAAGGGTATCTAAAAATGCAAAAAACTCAAAATTGACCTGGGAATGGGATTCATTCACCACCCATGGTGAATGAGTCCACTTTTGAATTTATTAATATTCAAAAGTAGAATCCAGAGCTTTCGATTTGCACTTTTGACTTCTCTAGGTGTTTGCTTCTGAAACTCTAATTTCTCGGCTTGAAAGTGAGTTTTTGGTGATATTTTGACTTTTTGAATGATAAAAAGACTTAAGAAACCTTGAAACTTGATCTTCAATTATTTCCAAGATTCCAAGAGTCCTAATTTGTAAACACACATGACAAGAGAGAAAAATGTTGAATGTTAGGGCATGGCAGTTTGCCTTGGTCAAACCCCTTTTAGGTAATTAAACCAAAATGTTGAAAGAATGGAATTGATTACCCTGCCATGATGTTTGATCTTGAAGTTCTACAACAAAACATGAAGAATCTACTCTTGAAGGTTTGAAAATTGATATCTTGGTGACTTGAAATGATAAAACCCTAAGTTGCTTGACCTGAGATGGAAGAATGATAGATGAATCATGAAGAATGGATGTGAATTAAGGTTAATAGACTTATATTTATAGGAATTTCACTTATTTTTCCCTTTAATATCTCATCACAGGCCGACATGAAGCAATATTAAACTTAAATTTCACTTTTTTCCCACTCAAAGGTCAAAATTGAGTCAAATGGGAATCATTTTCCACCCATGGTGAATGGGTCCCACTTGGATGGGACTGATTCACCATGCATGGTGAATGGGTCCCACAAGGGCCAATTTGATAGCTAGGAAGCCAAGAGATAAGGAAATAAGATTTAAAATGCAACTTTGTCGGGTATTTGATCAATTTAAGCCCCAGGATGCACAATATGGATTAATATGGGACTATTAGTGATGATGTGAATGTAAAATAAGGCTTGGGACACAAAAATCAATGTGAAAGTGTGATTAAATACACTTTACAACACTAAAATGAGGTCCACATAGCCTAGGAAGGAACAAAAACTAATGTGAATGTGCAAGACACATTACAACACTAGTTTAACATTAAGTTTAAATCACAAGCCTTCTAAATTTATGTGAAGATGCATTTAAATATATTTTATAATTTTGAATTAGGGAGAAATGAGAACTTATTAAGTCTAGAAAAGTGTGAAAGTATCTTACAACACTGTTACAAGACATCGTTAAAAGTATGTTATTCAATTTGCAAGGGCCCAAGACCTAGTGTGGATGCAAAAAATGCCTCACAACACTAGGTTAAGACCTCATTAAGTCCATTTTATCATGAATTAATCCCATGTTGAGCAAAGGGTACTTTTTTCTATGGTTCAACAAGAAATAATTTACAAGGCATCGTTCAGGGCATCATTGTTCATGATTCATGTTTTATGCCTTCATTTCATTATCTCATCATTTGGTTTAATTACCAACAAGGGGTTTGACCAAGGAAAACCCCTATTCCCTAACAATCAACTCTCTCTCTCTCTCTCTCTCTATCTCTCTCTCTCTCTCTCGCTCTCTCTCTCTTTGTGTGATTGCAGATCTAGGTGCTTTGAATTCTTGAAGATCCTTTGAAGATTAGGTTGCAAGGTTGAGAAATCTTTTCAAGCCATTATAAGGTTGTCATCTTCACAAAAGTCACCTATAGGTCCGAAAACAGTAGTTTCAGATCTGCAAACAAAGTGGAACAGAAAGAGAAAACATTGAATACTAGATTTAGAATTTAAAGCTCCAAAAAACCTTAACTAGACTCATTCACCAGTCCTATGTATGAGTCCCAATTTAGGTAAGTTTTAGGATTTTTACAAATTCAGATACCCATTTGCCAGATTCTTTATTTTGCACAGATACCCAAATCTGGGAATTCACCCATCTTAGCATATGAGTCCTAGTAGGCCTAAACTTTAGGTTATTTAGCATTTTAGGCCTCCATTCAAGCTCTCTTAGGTTTCCAGGTGCTCCTATGTACTTTTCCAAATTTTTGTTTTGATTTATTTGCATTTATAGTTCATTTAGTGAGCTTTTATGAATCATTAAATTTAATCATTAGATCTTGCATTTCATACATTTTTTCCAAGCCCTAGCTTGGTGGTGAACACCTCGTTAATCTCTAAACATACCCTAGGATACCATATTTTCAAATCTCTTCCTTTGTTCTTCATTGGATTGAGATCTCTAAGGTGTCCTTGAGTGTAGCAAGTGTGAAATAGGAACCCTACCCTTGTGCACTCTATTCCTCAAAGGTGGGGAGTACTATTTTTTTTGTTTCATTTTGGTGAACCTACATTTAGAATACCTTCTTTTTTTATTTGGAGTGCATCATCATCTGACATCTTGCTTGCATTAACATTGCATTAGGATTTGTGTTAATTAATTGGCATTCTAGGGTTTCTAATTCTTCCATTAGTGAAAGTTCATATAGGTTGCATTTTTCCATCTCAAATCATTGAAAATCATATAAAATATACATTTTCAATTAAGTTATAGATCATACAAACCTAAAAGCATTAAATCACTTAAAATTCTCTAATTTTTTTGAAAAAAACCCTCACTGTGACTCATACACCCCTTTGGGCGAATTAGTCCTAGAGCACATCTGAGACTGCCTTTTACAGCATTAAAAACCTTTTTTTTGCACTTATATTTTCTACCATTAGTTATTTTTTGTAGTTGGTTGAGTTTTTGTTTCATGCATTTTACTAAATCTAGCTTAAAGTGGCTCATTTCATGCATTGCTTAATTCTGAATTTGCATTTACAACACTTCATTTTTAGACCATTGCATAGTAAATTACCTTGTTTAACATTTGAAAATTTCATTTACACATTTCATTCCAGGTCTTTACATTACATTTTAAGTCTCTTTCCATTTGTGCATAGATTGCTTTTCACAAAATTTTAGTATCTATGTTTTCCAAGTTTGCAAGGAAAAAGTTAGTCAATAAGCATGTTAGTCTTTCATTCAATACATTCCCTAGCTATGATAGTCTCTTAGTGCAAGAGAGTGAAGATTTTGATGCTTTCGTTAAACCTATACCCCATATTATCTCTCCTATTTCTAGGAATGATGTGATAAAAGAAGATTAAAATACCAACAATCCTAATGATCATAGTTACTCTTCCCCTAATACCTCTCCCACATGTGACGAAGGTATTTCGGTGTTAGAAGATGCAATCATTGAGAATCATGACATTTTTGAAAGATCCTCTTCAATAAACTCTCCTACATCAAGATATTATAGTAGAAGAGGATGACATCATAGACACATTTCTAAACATCACCTTACCTATCCTTTGTTCTCCCTTTTCTTATGAGAATGATTTAGTGGAAGAGGATGAGATTGTAAATGATGAGGATATTTTAGTGTTACACGATCAAATATTTAAGGTCTATAACAACCCTTTTTATGATCCTTCCCCCACTTTGGAAGAAATTATGGGACAAAGGAATGACATTATGAATGATCATGACAATCACATTTTTTCTCCTAGTATCTCTCCTAGTTGTGAAGAAGATACTTTGATGCTAGAAAACCTAATAGATTAAGGTCATGAGAATCTTCATGGTCCCTCTTCACCTAAGGAAACCATTATTGAGCAATACAATTGAAACATTGATCATTCCCCTACTTGCAATGAAGTCATTTTGGAAGAACCAATCCTTGAATTCCAAGAACATTTGGTTTGTAGTTCTCCTAACAACACTCCTCCTAGGGAGGATATCATGGTGCAAAAAAATGAAAACAATAGTAGTGTAGCTCCCTTAGGTGATGGTGAAAAGGCGATTCTAGATTTCCCTTTATTAGAAATACATCAAACCAAGACCGTTGAGGTTATGAATGCACAAGTTTCTATTAGACCCCCCTTGATTAATGGACCTTACATACCCTATGGGACATCTTAAGAATGCCCTAATTCTTTATCCACCTTCACAAAAATAACAAAATCAAAACGAACCTAAACTTATCCTTTAACCACCTAAGATTAACATTGTTTCTCATACATATAACACTAGAAATAATCCACAACCAAGACAAAAACCTTCAACATCCCTCCCATTTCCTAATCCTATCTTACTCGATCCTCCTTGTTTTCCTTCACATAGTGGGAAGGAGTATGATCTTGTTGAATAACTAAATAATACCCCTACTAAGATATCATTATGGGACCTTATCCAAGCCTCCCCTCATTACCATAACATGATTCAAAGTGCCTTGTAACAAGTTGTGGTCCCCTATAGTGCAAACCTGAATGACATAGCAACCATGATCCAAGTAATAAACGTTGACATTTTTTTCCACCAAAGTGAGCTCCCTCCTTTGGAAGTGAAAAAAAAAATGATGCTTTCATGATAATAGTTCACCACAAGGGAAGAGGCATAAAGAAAACCCTTGTTGATAATGGCTCAGCCCTTAATGTGTGTAGTGTGACCCTTTTGGATAGGCTTGGTGTGGATAGATCAAAAATCCAACCTGCCTCTTTATCCATTAGTGGATTTGATAATGTGGGAAAGCAACCACTTGTTATTGTGGAGTTTTACCCTATTCTAATATGCAAAATATCTTAAAATGCAAGTGGAAAAACACTAAGAACACTTCAATGATTAGCCTAAAGAGTGATAAAACAAGGAAAATAGATGAAATAAAATGCAAATTGATTATACCTTCCTTGTTGTTGAAGACTCCTTGGTTGGCCCTTGATTTAGATGAATTTGTATGCTCCTTAGATGGCTTTTGATGTTACTAGATGCAAGATTGATAATGCAAAATGACTAAATGGATGGCTAAATGATAGAAAATGCTTGAGAATGCAAATTGATAGCATAAGGTTACTCAAATTAAAAAGTGTTGAAAATGCCCTTAAGGAGGAGGTATTTATAGAAAAATTTGAATTCTCTAGGGAATTCAATGGTTGAGATTCATCCAACAAGGTCAAGATGAAGGGCTATGGTGGGTCGAGAACTCACAAGCCCTCAAGACATCTTGACATGTGGATGGTGAAGTGGCTAAGAGGAGATGAGGTGGGCGGAGGTGGGAAGAGAAGCACATGATGTGGAGGAAGGCCAAGCACCTTGCAAGTACATTGGGAGATGGGAAGAATCTTGGTGAATAAAAGTGAATTTTAAATTCACAATGATTGGAAGAATCTAGTGGATAAGACAATGTTCCCAAAAAGGTGGGAGTTTGTCACATGTGACTTGATGTGACGTCGCGGGTTCTAGAAGATGCATGGAAAAGGCGATTCTTGGAAGAATAAAAAGGAATTAAAAATTCCTTGGGGGATGGAGAGAGCTGACCAAGGTATTGATTAAGATTAATTAATTAGTAATTAGAAGATAAATGAGGATTAGAAGCCAACTTGCAAAAGTTGGAGGATGTGACACATCCTAATCAAGCATTAGGCATGTGCACATCCTTAATGAAGAGATTAGGAGATATATTAGGATTAGATGAAAATGACATGTGAGGAATTAAATAAATGTAACATTTATTTAATTTATTTGATGAAAGGAGGATTAAAGAGTAATGTATTTAATTATTAATTAAATACCTTAGGATTTGGCAGCACTAAGGGCATTAATTAAATAATAGCAATACTACTTTAATTAACTCCAGATAAGAGAATGTTTAGATAAATTTGATAAATTAAGTGTCCAAATTTAGGTGTCTAATAAATATAATCACTTTGCCTATTATAGCTAGAGAGGCCACATTAGAAACACCGATCAATATTATGCCTAACAATTTTTCATATAACCTCCTTTTAGGGAGGCCATGGATTCATGAAATGAATGGTGTACCTTTTACTTTGTATCAGATCATGAAATATGCTTCAACAAAAAGTGCACATACTCGAAGCCGATCCCAAACCAAACAGTTGTTTGAACATTGAAAAAAAAGGGATAATCCTTTGAAAACATTAACACCAACTACACAAGTAGAACCTATGCAACAAAAACACAAATAAAAACGCATTGAAGAAGTCACGAAGCTATTAGAAGATGATAGGGGTTCCTTGGATTTCAAACCAACATTCATGGAAGAATACGAGATCATAAACAAAGACTCTAAAAAGGAAAGGAAAATTCAGAATGTAACAAAAATTTTGAAAGATCCTTTGAAAGCATCCACTCAAGGGTATGTAGGATCATCATGGAAAAAAAGGCCTCTTAGGTGGCAAAAAAAAATTAGAAAATCAAAGTTAGGCAACTTGACTTTAAATCTTTTAATAAGTTATCTATATTATTTCAAAAATACAAGAATATAATCTATAGCAAATTGAATGTAGTTTCTAAACTACTAGGTTTGTTTTGAAAAAGAAATCTATTTGGTGAAATTTGAAATTTCAATGCAAAGAGTAATTTCTAAATTTCAGTGGAAAAAAAATTAAGAAGTAGGTGTCTCGTCCTAACCACAATAAAACATAAATATTTTTTATAAGATTTGATATAAGTAGAGATGACTCATGTCATGATGATGCATATTTTTCGTAATTTTTTCTAAGTAAATAATTAATTATGTAATTTCATTACAATTTTTAAAAAATATAAAACTTCTTTTATGTCCGACCAATCTTAACTTGGTCAAACTTCATGAAATTCAAATTTATTTTTAATCCTATAGTATGCACATAGAATGTGACACATGTTTTGGATTCAAAAAATGTGATAATTCATTTGAAAGATAGAGATGTTTTTCAATCATTCTATCATCGATCAAGACTTTAGTCAATTTGAATAGAAAATAAAATAATTATTTATTAAATTCAAGTAAAGCATAATTTATATTGATGGAAAGCTGAGAATCCTCCTTTAAAACCCTTTTCATTTCTAATTTTGGGTAAAAAGGTCAGCCAGCCACATACCCATCATATTGCCACTTTTTGGGCCCATCATGATCCTACACATACCTCAACCATTTTAGAAAAGAAGAAGCAAACTATATAACAAACTTTGATGAAGTTGATTATCAACAACCACCGAATCCAAAAGAAATGAAAAAAATTTATGGAAGAGGTTATGAGCTTATGAAACAACTTGGATATAGTGGAAAAGGATGTGTTGCTAGAGAACAAGGTGTCTATGTCCCTATAGAGCCTCACACACAAGAAAATACTAGTGATATTGGTTATTGTCCCTCAAAAGAATCAAATAAGCCTTCACTCAATGTCAACACTCTTACAAAAGATTCTTCTAATCTGACTTTAATAGTAGTGCATCCTAAACTGCTAGACACTAGTGGTCTTGATTGTTATCCTTTGCAAGAAACGAAACAAAAAAATAATTTTTTGCTTAATTTTAATGCCATCACACAAAACACTAATTATTTGAATTCGTTATATTTTACACCCTTGGCATAGGGAATTTCAATAAGCTTTCATGTCTTCTTCTACTTTAAAGTGATTTCTCACGGTAATGGTGTTAGCAACCACTTTAAAGTGGGGGCATACATCGACACTCATTTTTCATTGTGTAATTTCTTTCTTCTTGCGATGCATCCTTTTCTTGGTGGTGTCATTAGGCTTGATTTCCTTCGAGAGCATGATATTTCTTTGACATCCTCTCTTGGATACATTAAGCACTATGTTCCCTAAGAAGATACCTTGCATGAACTAAGAAAATCCCTTTGAACATATCTATTAAATTTAAGAGGCTTGTAAACTAAGTGGACCTAATCTAATGTTTTAATGTATTGTACACATTCACATGGGATTTTGGACCCTTCTAAGCTAAATAGACCCAATTTTTCCTTAATTTAATGTTGTAAAGTATATTTATTTATAGTTTCACATTGAACTTTGGGCCCCCTTGTATTTATGATGTTTATATCATCATTAATAGGCCCCTATGACCCCATAGTATGCATCTCGAGGCATATTTTAAAACCAAAATCCTAACATAGACCTCATCTAAATTTAATTTCTTGACTCCCCGATATTCTCTCTCTTCAAATAGGCCCTGTGGGATCCATACGCCGTCTTGGGCATATGAGTCCCATCTATGTGGGACCCATACACCACAAATGGCATATGAGTCCCATTTGGCCTATTTTTAAGGTTTTGAGCGAGAAAAAGTAAGTTTTAATTTCAAATTTCATGAATGTTGGTCTGTGGGATCCAACTAATGGGATATTAGATGGATTTCCTATATAAACAAGGTATCAAATCATTATTTTGTTATGCATTCATGATATCAAGTCAAGCACTCAAGAGTTAAGCATTCCAAGACTTCACAAGATCATCTAGAGAGCATTCAAGATCATTTCTAAGGAATTCAAGGGAAAAATTCTTCATTAATTGTTGCAGCAATTCAAGATCCATCATCATGTGAAAGATATCAAGCATCAAACATGTTAGTGAGCTAGTGTTGTGATGTAGCATTGAAGATCCAAGATCAAGCATTTTTCTACACCTATTGTCAAGGTCAAGATCTACATCCTTCATGGCCATTTCATGTTGAGTTGCAATTTTACAAGAAATCATTTACAAGGCATTATTCAAGGTATCATTGTCCATGATTCATGTTATTTTTTTTATGTTTCATGCCTTCATTTCATTATCTCATCATTTGGTTTAATTACCTACAAGGGGTTTGACCAAAGCAAACCCCTATTCCCTAACAATCAACACTTTTTCTCTCTCTCTCTTTGTGTGATTATAGATCTAAGTGCTTTGAAGAATTGAAGATCCTTTGAAGATTAGGTTTCAAGGTTGAGAAAAATTTTCAAGTCATCACAAGGTTTTCATATTCACAAAAAGTCACCTACATGTTCAAAATCAGCAGTTTTAGATCCAAAAACAAAGTGGAACAAAAAGAGTAGACATTGAAGACCAAATTCAGACTTTAAAGTTTCAGAAAATCCTAATTGGACTCATTCGCCAGTCTTAACATATGAGTCCCAATTGCGGTCATTTTAAAGATTTTAATAGATTCAGATACCCATTTGCCAAATTCCTGATTTTGCACAGGCACCCAGATCTTAGATTGATTTTCCCAACCTGGTACATGAGTCCCAGTAGGCCTAAATTTCAAGTTATTCATAATTTTAGGCCTCCATTCAAGCTCTCTTAGGTTTCTAGGTGCTCTATACTTTTCTATTTTTTTGTTATGATTTATTTGTATTTATAGTTCATTTAGTGAGGTTTTATGCATCATTGAATTCAATCATTAGATCTTGCATTTCATACATTTTTTCCAAGCCCTAGCTTGGTGGTGAACCCCTCATTAATCTCTAAACATACCCTTGGATACCCTATTGTTATATCTCTTCCTCTATTCTTAATTGGATTGAGATTCTAAGGTATCCTTGAGTGTAGCAAGTGTGAAATAGGAACCCTACCCTTGTGCTATGTTCCTCAAAGGTGGGGAGTACTATTTCCATTGTTTCGAAGATAAAGAAAAGATAAAATATTTATGACATAGAGAATAATCTAGATACAAATAGAGAAATGCCACAAAGAGAGATACATCAAACAAAATAGTACAGGGGATCACATTATGCACATGCAATCACACACAACATGAAAAAGAAAACAATCCAAAGGACTAGTAAGGCACATCTAAGTTAACCTATAGCAAGTTGTCTGCATCCCAATCTTGTTCATCATATATGGAAGGTGGAAAGCTAGCCAAAGGGAAAACAACAAGTGTGGAAATAGGAGAAGCACCAAGTTCAACACTCTTCTTAGGAGAACACCATTTAAGTTCATAGAAGAGGTAAACAAGGTATTCGATTCATTATGAACTTCCTCATCAATTTTAGCAATCTCATCATCATCATCTAAATTAATCACATTAGGAGGTTGAATGATAATGTCCAAAGAAGGTGCTAGTCCTAGTTGTGATTGTAATATAGGATCTTTTTGTTGTGGTGAAGCGAGAGACTCATTGTGTATTGCTTCAATTGAGTTTGGGTGTTGATTTTCTTTGTTGTTCTCTTCATTTAACCTTCGAGCAATAGGATGACCTCTACACCTACGCTCTCTAGCATTTCTAGTTTCTTTTAATACAATTTTCAAGTTGCATTTTGGTAGGAGCAGGTTTATCAACCATATGGGAGGTTGTTCAACCACTTTCTATTTAGCTTTATACACTTGTTTTATTTTAAGAAGCATGATGAGATTGTTTTAGGTGTCTTGTGGTCTCTTATAGGAAATGGTGTGAGGATTTTGTTGGTTGGTCTTGGTTATTTGAAATTTCTTTTGGTTCTATCATGGTTTTGTCAAGGATAGGAGGCTCAATCATAAGTTGAGGAATATTTTGAAGGGATAATTTTTCTATGTGTTTCACCTTAAAAAATTTATAGCATTTGAAAAAGAAGTCGTCATGAGGTTTAATAGATTCCATAGGCTTAAGCCAAAAGAAATCCAATGAAAATTTCCCACAGGAAGACACGAGATTAAAGCCACTATGTTGTATGGTAAATATTTCATTGTCAAAGGGAAATTTTAAACATTTATGCACGATCGACAAGATGCTTCCATGGAGCGTAGCCATGGATAACCAAGCTTCACACAAAATTTATTTGATGTCAGGATAATGAAGAATGAGACATCTAATTGTTTTGGTCCTACTTTTAAAGGGTTATCGAAACCATCATAGGGCAAGAAAAACCATTATGCATTTTTATCCATGCTTTCGGTTTATCATACGTATCTTGATAAAGTTCATGCATAAGTAATAACTCTTTTGTGATCACATTCTCTTGACAAACGGGATCAATTAATATCCCATTAGTGGGATTGTCATTGATTTGGTCAGCTATGTAAAGAGGACCATTAGGTGTTTCTAATTATATCTTTAGATGAGAAAGAAATGTCAAGAGACATTTTAGTTTGGCCCTTACGAGGCAGAATCTCGATCAATCCCACCATACTATCCATAGGACTTTCTTCATTAGTATCCATGTTTTCATCATCCATGTCAACATTCATCACATCTCTCTTTTTAGTTTCACTAGTTTTGACAAATGGAATATTATGATTTGGCATGGGGTTGGTAAAGATTTGTAAGTTTTGGTTGGGAGGAGCAACAAACTTATTTCCTTGATCATTAACACCTCCAATTTGAATACGATTAGAATCAATGAGGTCTTACACTGTGTTTAAGACAATTACAATGTTTTGTATCATGTCCATTTTGTCGATGGAATTGACAATAGGAATTTGATCTATAGTTCAAAGGTAATGGCTTATAAGGATCAGGAGTTTTAACAGGAGGTAAGTAAATCAAGTTCTTCTCTAGAAGTTGTAACATGATGTTATGGAGGGTATTAGGGACAAGGGAGTAAATTATCTAGCCGGATCCCCAAATGTAAAAGGAGTTGTCTTCTTTATAGAAGCCACTTGGGTATCAACACGTTGGGTTAGTTGAGGGGGATTTAGTTGAAGGAAGCTTATATTTTGTTTCCTAGAAGGTTGGTAATTATTTTGATTTATGGATTCAGAATTCTCAAGACGGCTAGAGGTGGGTTTTTATCATGACTACTAACCAAGTTTTCACAATCATGAAGGGAAGTACACAAGTGTACAAAGGAAGGAAACTTCATCATGCCAAGCTTACCATGTATCTTAGTTTGTAAGTTCTCAATGAACATCCATTGAAGGTGAGGGTCGGGAATCTTTATGTCTATTTGGGAATAAAGTATTTGGTAGCATGAAATGAAATCAGTAACCTTTTCATCATCATTTTTCTTCCATCTCATAAAACTAGCTAAGGTAATCTTAGGATTCATGTGCACTTGGAAATGGTTGATAAATGCCTCAAAAAATTTATTGAATGAATGAATTGAGTGATTTGGTAATGAGGAAAACCATTCTAAAGCGATATCTTTTAAGGACCTAGGGAAAAGCTTAGCCAAGAGCTTATCCTCAAGGATGAAATCATTGCATAAGGTGGTATAAGCGAAAACATGGTTAGAAGGACCTCCTTTCCCTCCATATTTCTCAAACCTAGGAATATCTATACCTTTTGGTATTAGCATTCTTAATATCTCCAAGGATAAGGGATTTCTTTTAACATAGTATGATGGTTGGTCATTTTCATTTTGGTTTATGGTGGAATTTTTTTTTGAAGGGATGAAACATTTTGCAAGAGTTGGTTAAGGATGGCGTCATTGGTTGTATTTTGAGATGGAGGTGAATATGATGGAGGTGTATATTTGTTTGAGGGGGAAGTGAATGGAATTCTTATAAGAGGTAAAGTGGTAGGAGATATTAGATGAGATGCCATAAATGTACAAGGATTGCTAGTGGAAACACCCAAGGTAGGAATGACATTACTAGTAGGTTGCATCGTTGTTGTAACTTGAGGGTTGGTATAGGTGGGAATAGAGGCAATGGTTGTAGGAGGAAGAATTCAAGTTCCTCCTTGACTTTGAGTATTGTTCAAAGTTTGAGTACAACTAGTGGTTGAGGTAATATGTTTTCCAAAAATATAAGCTAGGTTACATGCAAGTTATATTCCTTGTTAACTTTCAATCATGCGGTGTATGTTATCTATGGTAGGAATAGTAGTGTTGGAAAAATTTTCAATACTCACTTGGTGTTGTAGGTTTGCTAATTCTTCATGGATTTGGATTATGTTTTCTTGAGGGACACTAGCAACCATTGTTTCAACACTTGTCATACTATTTGAAAGCAAAGAGTTTTCAAGGGTATGGTGCATACCTAGTGCACTAGTGTCAACACTATGAGTGAAAGAGCTACATAACCCAAGATCCACGATGAGTGTTGTTGATGGGTGTTTTTTGTACCTTTTCAACACAGGTAATGCATAGGTGCATTACCTCTCTTGAAAGGAAATCTCCAACAACAAGTTGCTCAAAATCACCCCAAGGTCTCTCGGGTGTCAAGTCATGACTTGTTTGGAATGTCTCAGTTGTTTTGATATGATATTGCTAGTAATCATAGGGTAGACTTACGTAAACTAAGTTGGAAGGGAATTGGATCTTTAAATGGAGTTCTTAAAATGGAAAATTATCCCACAATTGTTGTAGGTTCAAATAGTAATCCAAAACTCCTATTTTAATTTTAGATTTGGCTTTACAATGTGCAATGGACCTTGTTTAAAGTCACTATTAAAAAAAGGAAAAAAGGGCAAGGGAGAGAGGGAGTTCCTAGACCTGAAACTAACAATGAATAGTAATAATGGAGGACCCTACAGTGGACAACATTCCCAAAACAAAGTTCCACTTAACCAAATTAGCATACAATCTCATGAAACCTGTGCAATCTTCTAAGGTTTGTAGAATCTCAACCTTTCACTCACCACAAAGCATGAAAAATAGATGGAATTTTAAGTGCAACATTCATATAAAGTTCAAACTAGCTTTACACTACAGTTTATCATCAATAAATAGAAAAAATCATGAACTATGGAAGGCATCAACACAACAGAATTCTTCAAAACCAATGAATAGCATTAACTAATCTACCAAGTAAACTAAAACACATAGAACAACAAAGTTACTCCACTCAAATTCACTAACTATGAGAAGAAGAATCATGCAACATCAAGTTGGAACTCAAGAATCCACCAAATCAATGAATTTCTATTAACATTCTTGCTTCATTTTACAATATTTTATAATATAAAATTACATTTTGTCATTTAGTCTATTTTTTCCTCATGTGGCAGCATTGTAGCTCTTTTGTCTTCTTGATGGTTTCCTTCTGCTATAGCTATTTGGTGAGGAATTCATCATCAATTATGGGATTTCCTTTGCTCTTCTTCACAGTGGATTACTCCACAAACTTTATGATCAACGCCTGAAGCTTGATCCACTCCAATATATCTAACTAGATCAATTGAAATTTTAGCCTCCTTGATCTACCAATGAGTATGTCCCACTCCTTCTTATAATTTTGTGCATTCTTTATTACCTATTCAGATAGGGCGAAGGCTCGTGCAACAAAACCCATAAAATCTGGCGTAAGTACATTCGTGGTCCTGTTCTCCATCTTCTTATGAAAGTATGGCTTTATTTTCTCTAGATCTAGCTCAATGATAGGCACATCAAAATCTGTCATCAGCCTTAGATATTCTTCATAGGACACCCTGATTTCTTTGCCCCAATCGATATCTAGCTCCACTTCATGGAGCACTCCTTCCAACACTTCCTTTCTATGATCTAATCCCAGCTTCCATGTCTCCACGAGCCAATGGTCACCTTCTACTAAAGAAAACTCCTCCCAAGATTTATCAGGTATCTTGAAAATAGCCTCAAGCTTGGGATATGTGATTTTGTATAGCTCTAGGAATTTGGTGCAGAATTTCCTTATGCCCTCGAGTATCTTTTGCACCTCTAAGAAATCGTTTGCGGTCCTGACAGCACAACCTATGCCCATGTTTCCATTCTTGAGGACTTCTCGGAACCAATTCTCTATGGCCTTTTTCCAATTCTTTCTTTTCTCCAATTTGTCAATGTGGTCCTTGGACAACAGTTGTTGCGGTGTTGAGGACGTGGTAGGGAATTTTTCAATTGATGACCACTGTTGACTGTAAGCTGTTAAATCAGCCACTTGTGCTTTTAGTTCCTCTTTGGAGGTCTTATCCTTATGCATCTAGTGTACAATGGTGGCAATGGATCCCTGGAGATGGTCGATCTTTTGTTCCCTTGTTGTTGTCCCCAAATCAAGGGTGGAGATATTGTAGCTTACCCCTTCTTCTCCCATCACTGGGATGGCTATCTGCACTATCCAAGATTTGGGCACATCTATTTTCAGATGGGATCTAACCTTTAGCTTCTTTTCCTTCTTTGTGTTTATTTGGGCTCATGCCAAGATGGCCTCCAGCCTTGCCTTTGGATCCATTGGGGTTGGGGTCTTCTTTTCCAACTGTTTCTCTAGCCATTCTGGCATCTGAGATTCCCCTTTCGGTAATTTGTGATCACCTTCTTCTTCATGGGTACGTTGGATTTCCATTGCTTTATCATCCAGAGCTTCGTGTTTTGTCTTTTCTTCTTCTTCTTCATCATAATCCCAAATGAAAATAGTTTCTTTTCGCGAGGATTCGGTGGTTGTGTGTTCTTTGGGGTTGTCCTCCCCTTCAGTAGTTTTCTCTTCTTCTTCTTGGTTGTGCCCATGTTCCTCATGATATTCTACTCCTAGGTTTTTTTGGGCTTCAACCTCTTCCTTAGGCTTATCTTCTTCTTTCTTTTCCTCTTCTTCATGCTGAGGAAGCATTCCTTCATCATGCTTGGGGCTTTTATCTTGTTCCTCAGTTGGAAGCTCAGTGTCTTCCTCCATTTTCTCTTCTACATTATTCTCCTCATCGGAAGGTTGCCTCTCTTCCTCTTCTCTAACATCCTTGAGCTATTTGGCAAGATCCTCTTCTAAATCTTGGTCGAAGGTTTCCACAATATACTTGGTTCCTAGCTCTTTAGTGTCTTCCTCAAATGATTGTGTTTCTTCCTCTCCTCGTACCACTTCATCAATTGTTAAATGTTGATACTCGGGATGTTTGTGGTAGTCATCTACTTCTTCTATATCTTTGGTAGCTTCCCTTTCCTGTCTCTCCAACTCTTATGATATTTATGTGGTTGCTTTCATCTCTAGCGGTTTGGTTGGAGGAGGAGGGACAAGGAAGTTTGTAACAATCTGTGCCAAGGCAGCTTGTATTGTCAGATTCATTAATACTATAGACAACTCCATTGGGATATTCTTCATATGGTGAGAAAAGGCCTTTGGGAGTGAGAGAGCGGGCATTGGCATTGTTGTTGTAGCCAGTGGAAGACATGATGATGGAGACATAGAGGAGGAGGAGTTCGAAGAGGTAGTGGAAGAGGAAGAGTCTATTACCATGACTTGTGCAGTGGGTGGAGTAGAAGCAAGGTGGACTAAGATATCCACCGCAGGTGGAGAAGTGGCAACCTTTTCCTAAGAAGCAGGCAGAGGGGCAGTAGTGATGGCAATGTCAGTGGCAGTGGTGACTGGAAGAATGCAGGTAGTAGGTGGGGACTTTGGTTGCTCCACCTCTTGCTCTTCTCCTTCTTAGAGTGATTCCTCCTAGATGGTGGGAATTTCCTTGAAACTGCCTGATGTTTTTGGTTTCTTGGAGGGTTCAACCTCAGAAAATTTTCTTGAAAATACCTTGGGTTTAGGTTTTCTTTCAGTCGTCTCTTTTATCTTTCATGTTCTGGTGGTGAGAGGAGATTTAGAAGTTTCTCTCGATGGGGTAGCAAATGCACCACTATCGGTCTTGCTTCCAAGTTCGTTTTCAAGTTCTCCATATGTCAAGGTGGCTCCTTGTAGCTTCAATTGGGTGATCTCCATGTCGATCCATTCTTTGGTTCTCACCTCAATCAGCTTCATCAGAATATCAAGGTCATTGACCTCTTCTTTGTTCCAGTCAATTAATGGCATCAAGAGATCAGCAATTGCATCATATCGAGGATCAATCACTGTATTTTCATCCCCATTTATTTGATCCAGTATAGGGAACAAATTGACCTTCTTGACAAAGTACGTTGTCAAGCACATGTAGTGCCTCATTCGCACTTCTTTATCATCCCTAAAGTTGGCCCAAAATTCTTCAACATTATATACATGAGCATGCTCAATCCCAACCACCTTCTTCAATTTTCCATAGGGGCCCATTCGTGGCTAGGGAATATGGAATTCCAAGTGGTATTCAACTAACTCCTTGTCGGAGTGCTCTGCACACTGGGATGCGGGAAGAGAATATAGGCACTGAAGAAAAGTGAGGGGACAAGGGATCCCAGGTCTATACTTGTCATTTAGGAGGGTGTGGGCACATTGCAACTACTGGGAGAGCTCAAGCAAATTTATCCAGTCATTTGGGTATTATGGTAGCTTGTATGGTTTCCCTGAGAAACCCTCAGCTCAGATGTAGGTGACCTTTAGAAATTGGATAAAAAAGAATCCAAACTGGTGGATGTAAGCATTTTCATTTTGGGTGACTCTCCTTTCAAAATCACCTCCAAGCAATCTGATAATATGGCCTATGAAGCCATCGTTGACCCTGCAATAATCCTTCTTAAAGTTCCTATATTGGAGCTGGGGATACTTATCATATACCTTGAGCTCCCTTCCTAGAGTCTCACTTGAAGCCACAAACAAGCCTCTGTATTACATCTGGTCAACCAGTAAATAGACCAAGTCGGATGTCATGTAAAATTGTTGGGTCTTCTTCACTGCCACAAATTGCTCATGCAAGCATTTACTGATCATTCCTGCCCAATAGAACTTGGCTTCACCCCGAGGGATTTCTTCAATAAAGTATAGCATCCACTCCTGAAAGTAGGCTACAGTTGGAAGACCCATAACTCTTCTCAATAGGGTTATCAAATCATGGTAATCCTCATAAAAGTCACTGCGAAAGAGCTTTTGGGTTACTTTAGCTGCACTGCCCCTCTTTACTTTTAACCAATAATGATTGATGAGATTTTTTCATTTAAGGGGGTCTTCATCCCACATCTACTTGGCATATTCTTTGGAGGTTTCTTCCATCTCTCTGAAAGTAGGGATATGGAAAGTCCTCCCTATTGACTTGGCCAAAAAATCAGCCAATATATTTCTATCACTGTCTACAATTCTTCTAGAATCTTCTTGATATGCCTCCCTGCAATCCATCACAAGCTCGGGACCAACGAGAACGAACGGAAAATTGGAAGCCTTGGCCAACCCACTGCTTCTAATCTTTCTAGCATTTTCTATTGTGTCCCAAATTAGTGTTTGAGATCTCCCTCCAATCTGTGGTGACCTTGGAGTTAAGGGGCTCCCCTTGGAATTTGTACTTCATTTGGTCTTTATCCTCTTTGCCTCTGGGTGCTTTAGCGGGGTTCTTTCCCTTATCCTTCTCCATGGCCACCTCTAAAGGTCTTGCACCAGGTTCCATATATCATGCGGGCGAGAGAGTAGCAAGCATATTTAAGAATGAAAAGAATGGGGAAAGTTAGCCAAAATTCTACAAAACGATGTTAGATTAGATAGTTCACCACTTAAAGATCCTAACATATATTTTAGATCATCCTGAGCCTTTCACCGGAGGGAGTTATAACAATGCGGGCCCAAGGGTACGGACTTCCCTGGGCCAGTGGATTTTCTGAAGGTAGCCACTGGAAGGATGGGAATCGGGGCATGGTGGCCTACATGTTCCAACCCGCATCAAGGTTCAGGCACAATGTGGGGTCCATAGAGGAGACCAATCCATTTTGGCATGTTGGTTGAAATCACTTTGATGTTTGGAGGCGCTAAGTGCATTTTGTAAGCATCTGAGTGCAAAGGGTAGCCTGGTTGTTTGAGGCTTTGCCATTTGAAACAGCGTCAGGAAGATGGCAGTCCTCAAGCAACGTTCTGCCATGTAGGACCAACTGCTTTAGAGGAAGGTGGGTGCTCCATCATCAAAGTTCAGATTGCTTCAAAGGATGTGAGCCAAAAGGTGTGGGCGGATGGTGGGTCATAGCCGTTTGGAACGACGAAGGCCAAGTAGAGGTCCAGCGGAGAAATCCTGCATCATCAGTTTTGTGGAGGGCTTCGACATTCACTTTGTTTATCGGGTTCCACGTAGCGGGCCGACGGAGGTCCACGGATGTTTGGGATGGAGAGAGAGGGATGGAATTCCGTGACAAACCACCTACAAGAGATTGTTCACCTAAGATATAACACTTGTCTATTTTTGTTTTTCTTTGAGTTCAGATAGATTCGGTGGGTTCGGAGCTTGCAACGCGGAAGGACGTCGAGCAAAGGCCATTTGAAATGGCTGAGAAGGCTACAACGACCTATAGACAGAAGTCCACCAGGTGAGGCCCATAGGGAAGCTTGATCTTTCCCATTTAGGGCACGTAGGAAAACGGATGAAAAATGCGAAGTCGGGCCCTGGTCGCCAGAAAGACGTCAACCTTTTGTCGTTTTGAGTTATCCATTTGTTAAGAGTCGAAAGGTTAGATAAAATCCGCAAAGGATGATCCGCGAAGGAGATAGGTTGCTTTGTTTTACACGTGGGTAGCAAACATGAAGGCGAGGCTAGATAGGTGGAAAGATGGGTCACAAAGGCCATTGGAAACGGTGGGGCCAGGATGGAATCCTGCAAACAAAATTTCGCAGAGCTCAACCCATAATGGGTCGGAACTTAGGTAGCTCGAGTCGATTAAGTTAGATGGACAATGCCTAGGGTGGAATCTTCCTGTTGGGAGGATGTAATTAGATGGCCATTTTGGAATGGCATGATTCGAGGGGAATTTCGTAGGTAGGGGTCCATGCTTGTGGACCCGAGAGGGTGAAAAGGATATTCATTAGGGTTTATGACTTTTAGTTGAGTTCAAGATGGCCGATTAGAGGTGCCCTCCCACAAGGGCGGACCTTGTGGGGGCGATCGCGTTTCAAGTTTTAATCATGTTTTCAAAGGACGGTGATGGCGGCGGCATGGGTGTGGGCCCGCAGAGCATGGATGCTCTGGTTAAAGAATGGCCGCGGAGACCTCTAGTTCTGCAAGTAGCCTATGGGGTGATTTTTGAAGTTTCTCAAAGTTTCAAGTTATGGGCTTTGTTTGCCTAGGTGTGTGCTAGCTAGTTCTAAGTTTTCTTGGTTGAGATCTTAATAAATTTTACAAAAATCAAAGAAAACTTAAATGAAAATGGTGACGGCAGACCAACCTAGAAAACCTAACAAAAATGATGCTGAGACTACAAGCGAAGACTCTGAACTGGCGAAAGTACCTAGCAGGCATGATGGCGGCATTGGCGGGTGCTCTCTGACTCATTCTGAACTACTAATAGGTGAAAATGAAAGCTCAATGTGGGATATTTATAGAAAATGGTGTATTTAATTCCCCTCATAAATGTTGGTACGACTGCACTTAGGCTACGTGAGCTAGCATTTCAAAAATGGTGGGAGAGTTCATGGAGTCTATTGAGTGAACGACAGTCAGGGTTTGGCCATTTGATCAGTTGGCAATGAAAATGGTACCATACGGTGCAGGTCCTATGGTACGAAAGGACAACAAGCGAAGGTCTTTTGGAATGGTCGGGAAGCTGAGGAAACCCACATGGGGTGGCTCACAAGGGCAGACCTTCACTGGTCCAATGACACCAACATTAAGGAGTGAAGGGAAATAGCTAAGGGAGTTCCACAAAGGCCTAAAGCCTTGAAAATTTGAGGGTGGAAAAACATTGTCACTTCAAGATGATTCCTCTAAGATTCTTTGACCACCTAAGGGACACAAACAGGTGGCATGTAAAATGAGGCAACAAAAAAAAGACCCAACAAAGCAGGAAGAGAGGGTCCCCATTCCGAACGGGGCATGTACGCTATAGGCACAACAAATGGTGACTTTTCTAGAGAACGCTCCTGAGCGTTCTAAGGATAAGTGTTCACTTAGTACCCAGAATCTTTGGTTTAGTAGACGAGGGGCCAATTTCCAAAGGTGAACTAAGGGACTCAAAGGAGAACAAAATTCTTGACTGAATCAGATTACAAAAGTGTCTTGAAAGTGTGTGTAAGTAGTGAATTCATTTCCTCTACTTGGAAACCATGACCAATAGCTACTAATTAGGCCAAGCAAGCTATGCTAATTATCTAACTTCAAAAGTAACCTAGACATTGCCCCACTACCAGTTAGGTGTCCATAGCCCTGACGTTGTTGTTGTGATCCCATGAACATTGCTCTACTGCTAGCCAAGCTTCCATAGCCCCGATAGACTTGTCCACAAACCCACATGGTTGCTTGATTTTTCAACATTTCTTTCTTTCTTTTGATATTCTTTTGATACTACTTCTTTTGTTCAACCGTGTAAGAATTGAAGCTTACATTGGGCTTGGAACCACAGTGGTCACTAAAGAAGATTTGTGATTTTTCACTTGCCTCGCCTTCATAACAGCCATTGTATAGTTCCTCAGAGAAAATTAGTGTATTTCGTGTAGGATCTTAGACGAGCGTGAAAGGATTCAATAAAGGGTTGAGTTCTAGGTCAAGTGTGAGTTCAAATAAGGAAATTGCCTCATAGCAAGAATCAGGGACCAAGCATTAAGAGTGAATAGTTATCCAAAGAACACTAAGAGTGGGAAACAAAGTGAACTGTTCATTAAATGAGCATACGCACCACATCAGGATCAAAAAGACACCCTCAACAAAGCAAAATAGTCAGGAAATGAGCAACACAAAAAGTGACACGAAGTGGAAAAAGCAACCTAAACTAACCTATATACAAATATTTGTAGGAGCACCTCAAAAGAGCTCAAGCTTGGAAGTAATGCTTTAGGTATTTCCCATTGATGGGCAATTGTACATCTTCACCAGTTAAGGTCTTGAGATGGAAAGCATTATTTCCCAATATTTTAGCAATTTGAAAGGGGCCAAGCCAGAGCTTGTTGAATTTATCATGTCCCCCTTTCTTCTCATGGGCCTTGTCCTAGCATAGGACTAGATCAACAATTCTAAAGGCCTTGACTTTGGATTGTCAATCGAATGACCTTTTGACCACACTCTAATGTTTGGTGACATTTTCAATGGCATGGTCACACACTTCTTTTAGGTGTAGCAGCTTAGCCAAGCGAGCTTCTCTTCGATCCCCTTCTTTGTAAAAGGTATTGATGAATCAGAGAGTGGGAATTTTGAGGTGAATCAGGAACATAGGCTTTAATCCATAAACAAGGTGAAATGATGAATCTCCCATGGAGGCCTTATGGCATGTAAGATCTACCCAAAGGGAAAAATGAAGCTGAGTGTGCCAATCCTTAGGATTCTTGTCAAGTAGTTTTTTTATGACAATGACGAGGTTCTTGTTGGTAGAATTCACTAGGCCATTGCTCTGAGAATAGTAGTTGAATGAAAATTTAGGGGTGATCTCATAATCGATGGACCAACTAGTGAACTTAAGTGAGGAAAAGGTGAGGCCATTGTCCCATACCAAAGAATAAGGGAAACCGAAATGATTTAAAATAAAACTTTCAATAAAATTCACAACTACCTATGTTGTACATTGCCTACATGCAATAGCTTATGTCCAGCCAGTATAATAATCAAAGGTAGTCAGAATGTACCTATGACCCACAGAGGATGGTGGGCTTACCAGACCAATGAAGTCGAGACCCCACTGCCCGAACAGTCTTACCTCCAAGACTGGTTACAGCGGGACAACAACATTCATTTCTCTGGTTGTGGCGATCTGCTAGACATGGCATGTGCATGCATGCCTATGGGCATCCTTGAAGATAGTCGGCCAATAGTATCCTACTCGTAGGATTTGATGAGAAATAGAAGGACCTGATTCATGACCAGTGGAGAACTTATCATGGAATTCCTTCAGCACACGTGCTCCTTCTTCTTTTCTAAGGCACTGCAAGTACACTCCTTCATGATTCCTTTTGTAGAGTACTGGATCCTTGCAGCATATAGTTGTTGCTTTTCAATCTAAGGGCATGCTTTTGAACCCATGCAAGCAAAGCAAGCACTTGTTGTTCAACAAGTAATAGACGATGTCATCATACCATTCTGGTAGAAACATCTTCAAGCTAATACTGCTGCATTGTAAGCTTAGGGTCCCACTTTAGCTATGTTTCAGCTATCATTCGAGTGAGGGCTTGTCCTCTTACCAAATTCATTGGTTGGATTTCCATGTCATGTTCTTAGCAAGGTAACCCAATTTTCCCTTCGTTCAATTGCTCATTCTACATTAGCAACATCTTCACTATTGGATTAGGGACAATGGCAAAGACCTTACTCTATAAGATGTAGTGTCTGAACTTCTTGACTCCTCTCGACAAGAGCATATGCTTGCTTCTCCACATTGTGATATCTTAGTTCAGCATCCTTCAAGGGAGCACTCATTGAAATTCAGGTTTCTCATTTCCATTGATCATCTTTCTAAGTTAAAATGTTGGCACATGAATGATCTGAAGTGAATAAATATATAGAAGAGCTTCAAATAATCTGGGTTGACTAGGACAGGTGCCTCAGCAATGGCTTTCTTGATTTCCTCAAAGGCCTATTTTCTTTCAGATTCCACTCAATCTTGGCATCTTGTTTCAACATGGTGTTAAGTGGCTTAACAATCTCAGCAAAGATCGTGATGAACTTCCTGACCAAATTTATCTTCTCGAAGAAAGACTTTAGCTCTTTCTTACGGTCTGGTAGCTAAATCTTCAGCAGGGATTGGATGCACTTGGGGTCTATAGAGATTTCTCATTCTAAAATAACATTCTTGAGTAAATTTCCTTTCGTGACACCGAAGATGCATTTCTTCGAATTGAGCGAAATCCTAAATTCTCAGCACCTCTGAAAAACTTTTCACATATCAAAAACATGATCATCTCGCTTTTTTGAAAACACTGTCAGATCATCCATGTAAATGATGATGCGTTTTCTAATCAGATCCTTGAAAGCTATGTCTATTGCACACTGGAAAGTAGCACCAACGTTGATGAGTCTAAACGTAATTCTCATGTATGCAAAGGTCCCCACTTCGTGGGGAATGCGGTTTTGTGTCTATCTTTGTATTGCACCATCACTTGGTTATACCCAGAATATCCATCAAGGAAGGACATCATCTGTGACCCATTAACAATCTGCAATACCTCATCAAGTGAATGCATGGGATAGTTATCCTTCTATGAGGCTCTGTTCAAGTTGTGAAAGTCTATGCACAATATGATTTCTCTATTCTTTTTCCTAACTAGGACCAAATTTTCCACCCACGTGGAGTGCTTGAATGGAAAGATGATTATGGCTGGCAATAAATTTTGTACTTCTTTATAAATAATGGGCTCTAGCAATGCATTGATGGGATATTGTCATTGTCGAAATGGTTTAACGTTTGTCTTAAGAGGTATAGTGTGCATGATAATGGAGGTATCATATGTCTTTAAATGTTCATAACTCCATGCTACCACATCATGATACTTTTACAAAGCACTAATGATTCATTTCTTCTCCTCTAATGTACATACCTTACCAATGAACACATTTTTAACTTCCTCGACTATTTCAAGGTTGTGGATGTCACATTGGTTATTTATGGAATCCTTCTTTGCTTGTTGGTCTTGGTCTCAGATCTGATCCAGGTCAAATATGTGCTCGAGCTGAACCATGCCTCTGGGAATTGTATTAATTTTTAGGTTGATGATCCCCTCTATATCTAACTCAACTTCTTCAGGGATGGTTTAATCAATTATTTGGGTTGCAAACATGTCATAACCAGTGATGAACTCGAGGATATGCTTGTCATCATTGAATACATGGAAATGGGTAACATTGTCTAACACAGATGGGGTGGAGGTAAGCTCTACGATGAACCATTTGAGGCCAGTCAACAATAGAGGTTGTAACATGTTGGTGGCTTGATCCAAGGCATCGGTAGTATGATTTTTGGAAAGAGGGATTAGTTGTATATTGAATGCTTATATTCTTTATAAAAGATCCCAAACTCTATGCCTATAGTTTGCTAGCCTTCGGTCATGGTAGGAGTAAAATTTCCTGACTTGTTTCACTACTAGTTCTGAATTACCAAATACTTGCAGCATTTTAATTTTCTTCCTTAGAGTCATTAGGAGAAAATGTACTAATGCTTCATATTCTGCTATATTATCAGTGCAATAGAATTGGAGTCTATGGGAAGAAAAGTCTTACCCGTGGGGCTAATAAGTTTGAATCTGGTGTCGACTCCCTGCTTGGACTTAGATCCATCAAAATGAAACGCCCAAAACTTGGAGGTTTCCTTGACTTCTGGGCCAACCATGAATGCATCCTTCCTTGGTTTCTCATCTACGCCCGTCATTCCTAGAATGGGAAAAGGTTCATCATGGTTGGTAGTAGGTTGTCCGATAGAAGGCTCCTTTTGAGATTTGGCTTGTCCTTTGATATGGTCCATTGTTGTCTGACACAAGCATCACTCAAATTCAGAGTGGGCCACATGATGAACCCTGCACCAGCTAGGCAACAAGAGCTCTTGGAAGTCCATCCTTTCTCCTAGACTGAGTTGATCTCATATATACTTCTCCATGAAGTCTTAGAATCCATCTAGCAGTCCTAAATTACCATCTTCGTAGGACTCGTCATCTTCTGATTCTACCAACACTTCCATGCTCTGGGGTGCATAGGCTAAGTTGGTTAGAGGACTACATTACTCCAGGAAGACCTCTACAGTTAGCTCTTCTTCTCAAGTTTCTAATTCTTCCTGATAAGTAGTGGGATAGTAATTTCCCAATTCAGTCTTAGCAAACAACACCTCATTGGTGTTGTTATATTCTATGATCATAAAATTCATGCATGGTTCCTGATCTATTTGAATATGGTTTGGCAGCCCTTTCCATGATAGCCACATATTAGAGAAATCAATTGCAACATACGCATCTAGTGCTCAGGTAAAGTCCCATCCCAAGATTATTCTATACATATCAAGAATATCTGTAACCTGGATGTCAATTACCTATTGCACCCTTGGGTCTAGCAATTTGCATTGGGATACGATTGATTTCCCCAACAATGTTCTCCTCTATTTTATCTAGTTGAGTCACTTTTCTTCTTGTGTGGACAATCTCCAAGCCCTGCATATAGCCAAAGGCATGACATTGGCTGATGCACCTAATTTGATCAGATAATTATGCAAATTCTTCCCAAATATTTTGATTGTTGTAAGGAAGGGTGGCATTTCTATTTTTCCTTGGAATATCCCCATAGGCATGTTGGCCTGGGCCACTTGGTTCTTTTCCTTCTCATTGGTCTTTTCTTTGGTTTGCACTAAGTCTGTTCTTTAGCGGGTTGCTTCCTAACTTGCTGATTGGAAGGGGCATCTTTCTTTTTGCCTATGATTTCCTGAATTATGGTATCATGTGGGGGCTCTTCAAAAGAAACCTTCTTGGTTGGTGTTTCTTGTGTTGCCTTAGAGGAGGGGGTCCCATTAATCACCCTAAAGAAAACATTTCTAACTGCAGGAACTTTAAGTAGCTCAAAGGCAGACAAGCTAATTTTGACTTTCTTGAACTCTTCAGCAATGTATTCCCCCATTTGCTCGATTTCAACCTCAAAGGATCTACCTATAGACAAGCTAGTAGGTTGTCTTTGGATTTGAGTTGGTTGTTTTTTTTTGTTCAAGTATTGTGTAGGCACATAGGGATAGCTAGGGTTGTTGCTAGCATTGGGGTCAGGTAGGGTGTTGAAGTTGTTAGGTGGAATGGAAGTAGTGAACGGTTCTCCTATTTGTCTATTTCTTAAATTATATAAAGAGGCTCTCTGATGGAACATTTGAACTTCATCTTCACAAGATTCTTCTTCATCTATTCGACCATTATCTACTAAAGTTAAAAGCTAGGATAAAACTTCTTCATTACTTACCTCTTTTACTTCGCTCTTCAAGGAGGTAGCCATGCTCTCAGGCTCATTGCTCTCACTTCACAGAAATGGGACTTCATTGACCACGAGCACAAAAGAGTCATTAGGTTTGGATGGAACTATGTCTCTATAGCTTGCACTATCAACGATGTTTTGAACCTCTAGTTGAAAGATCTTTGTGGCTATTTGGAACTCAGGGTAGTCTAACTCAGAATTCCTACTTATTTGTTTTTGATCACTCATTCACTATAATGCCTCTTAGGAAAGATCATACATGTTCCCCAATACCTCAATAATAATAGGCTAATAATGACCTTCAAATACATCAAGCCATGCCAATTGAAGAGAGTTGGATCTATGTTTTGATTTCTAACAAGAATAGTGCTTTATTTGCACATCAACCTTTTTATCATTCAATAAATGGAAAGGGAGAATGGTTTCCCAAAAAATTTTGCTTTCCCAAGAGGATTGAACTTAACATGCAAAAGATACTTCGCGGGTTCTTAGGCATATCATAGTAATCATTGAAGAACAACGAAGAATGATTATTTCTCAGCCAGGCAGAAATCATGAGGGTAGGAAGAAGTGGCACTCAGTGTTGAATAGTAACTTGGGTAACTACACAGGGGTAATGATAGTTGGGACTGTCCCTTGGACTTGGGGGTAGAGACCAAAGCAGCACCCTAGCTATGGGAAGGAAACGGTTGGAAGGGAATTTGAGATGGTTGAGTGGAAGAGGTAGAGATGGAAGGGGAAGTATAAGTGTGAGGTGGATGGAAGGAGAGGGGTAAAGATGAAGGTGAAGTGGATGGAATGGAGGAGGAAGAGGAGGTTGCATCCCCTCTCTTAGTCTTTCTAGCCCTTGTAGGGGGCTGCAATTCTTGAAATTCCCCTTTGTTGGGTGTGGACCTTAAAACTTTGTAGAATCTCTCAAGGGAAAATGATCTAATTTGATCTAGCTTAACTCAAAAGGCCCTGCTTCTAGCACCAATTCTTTTGATGGGTTTTTTTTGCACCTTTTCAACACAAGTAATGCATAGGTGCATCACCTCTCTTGAAAGGAAATCTCCAACAACAATTTGTTGAAAATCACCCCAAGGTCTCTCGGGTGTCAGGTCATGACTTGCTTGGAATGTCTCAATTGTTTTGATGTGATCTTCTTGGTAATCATAGGGTAGAATTCGGTAAGTTAAGTTGGAGGGGAATTGGATCTTAAAATGGAGTTCTTAAAATGGAAAATTATTGCACAATTGTTGTAGGTTCAAATAGTAATCCATAATTCCTATTTCAATTTTAGATTTGGCTTTACAATATGCAATGAACCTTGTTCAAAGTCACTATTAAAAAAAAAGGAAAAAAGGGCAAGGGAGAGAGGGAGTTCCTAGAACTGAAACTAACAATGAACAGTGATAATGGAGGACCCTATAGTGGTCAATATTCCCAAACCAAAGTTCCACTTAACCAAATCAGCATATAGTCTCATGAAACATGTGCAATATTCTAAGGTCTGAAAATTCTCAACCTTTCATTCACCACAAAGCATGAACAAGAGATGGAATTTTAAGTGCAACATTCATATAAAGTTCAGAATAGCTTTAAACTACAATTTATCATCAATAAACAACAAAAATCATGAACTTTGGAAGGCATCAACATGATAGAATTCTTCAAAACCAATGAACAACATTAACTAATCTACCAAGTAAGCTAAAACACATAGAATAACAAAGTTACTCTACTCAAAATCACTAACTATGAGAAGAAGAATCATGCAACATGAAGTTGGAACTCAAGAATCCACCAAATCAATGAATTTCTATTAACATTCCAACATGTCTTTACAACAACTCAACTCTCTCTTGAAAATGAGAGAAGACCACTTATTTATAGCGTCCAAAAAGAAAAATGAATGGCCAATATTTAATCTCATTGTGTGGCCAAGATTCGCTAAAAATTAGGGTTTCACCTATCTGCAAAAATTTTACAATATAAAATTATATTTTGTCATTTAGTCTATTTTGTCTTCATGTGGTAGCACTCTAGCTCTTTTGTCTTCTTGCTAGTTTCCTTTTGTTGTAGCTATTTGGTGAGGAATTCATCATCAATTATGGGATTTCCTTCGCTCTTCTTCACAATGACGTAGTCCACAAACTTTATGATCAACGTCTGGAGCTTGCTCCACTCCAATATATGTGACTAGATCACTTGAAAGTTTAGCCTCCTTGATCTACCCATGAATACATCCCAGTCCTTGTCATACTTTTGTGCATTCTTTATCACCTGTTCGGATAGGGCGAGGGCTCACGTAAGAAAACCCATAAAATATAGCGTAAGTGCATCCGTGGTCCCATTCTCCACCTTCTTGTGAAAGTATGGCTTTATTTTCTCCAGGTCTAGCTCAATAGAAAACACATCAAAATCTATTGTCAACCTTAGACATTTTTCACAGGCTGCCCTGATTTCTTTGACCCAATCAATATCTAGCTCCACTTCATGGATCACTCATTCCAACACTTATCTTTTGTGGTCTAAGCCCAACTTCCATGTCTCCATGAGCCAATGGTCAGCTTCTACCAAATCAAACTCCTTCTCCCAAGATTTATTAGGTATCTTGAGAATAGCCTCAAGCTTGGGATATGTGATTTTTTATAGCTCTAGGAAGTTGATGCAGAATTTCCTTATACCCTCGAGTATCTTTTGCAACTCTAAGAACTTGTTTGTGGTCCTAATAGCATGGCCTATGCCAATGTTTCCATTGTAGAAGAATTGTCAGAACCAATCCTCTGTGGCCTTTTTCCAATTCTTTCTTTTCTCTAATTTGTCAATGTGGTCCTTGGATAGTAGTTGCAACGATGTTGAGGACATGGTAGGGAGCTCTTCAATTGATGACCACTATTGAATGTAAGCTGTTAAGTCAACCACTTGTGATTTTAATTCCTCTTTAGAGGTCTTATCCTTATGCATCTAGTGCAAAAATGGTGGCAATGGATCCCTGGAGATGGTCGATCTTTTTTTCTTTTGTTGCTATCCCCAAATCAAGGGTGGAGATATTCTAGCTTACCCCTTCTCCCATCATTAGGGTGGCTATTTGAACTATCCTAGATTAGGATGCATCCATTTCCAGATGGGATATGAACTTTGGTTTCTTCTCTTTCTTTGTACTTATTTGGGCTCGAGCCAAGATGGCCTCTAGCCTTTCCTTTGGATCCATTGGGGTTGAGGTCTTCTTTTCCAGTTATTTCTCTAGCCATTTTGGCATCTAATATTTTCCGCTCGAACATTCAGGATCACCTTCTTCTTCATAGGTGCATTGGATTTCCATTGCTTTCCACCCAAAGCTTCCTATTCTATCTTTTCTTCTTCTTCTTCATTAGAATCCTAGATGAAAATAGTTTCTTTTCATAGGGATTCGGTGGTTGTGTGTTCTTTGGGGGTGTCCTCCCCTTTTATAGTTTTCTCTTCTTCTTCTTGGTTGTGCCCATGTTCATCATGATATTCTTCTCCTAGACTTCTTTGGGCTTCAGCCTCTTCCTCAGGCTTATCTTCTTCTTTCTTTTCCTCTTTTTCATGTCGAGGAGGAATTCCTTCATCATGCTTGGGGCTTTTATCTTGTTCCCCAGTTGGAAGCTTAGTTTCTTCCTCCATTTTCTCTTATGTGTTCTTCTCTTCATAAGGTTTCCTCTCTTCCTCTTCTCTAACATCCTTGAGCTGTTTGGAAAGCTCCTCTTCTAACTCTTGGTTGAAGGTTTCCACAATATACTTGCTTCCCAACTCTTCAGTGTCTTCCTCTGATGAATTTATTTCTTGCTCTCCTTGTACCACTTCATTAATTGTCAGAAGTTGATACTTGGGATGTTCGTGGTAGTCATCTACTTCTTATATTTCTTTGGTAGCCTCCATTTCTTGTCTCTCCAGCTCTTCTAATATCTGCATGGTTGCTTTCATCTTTGGCGATTCAGTTGAAGGAGGATGGATAGGGAGGTTTGCAACAATCTGTGCCAAGGCAGCTTGTATTGTCAGATTCATTAATACTCTAGACAACTTCATTGGGATATTTTGCATATGGGGGGAAAAGGCCTCCAAGAGCAAGAGAGCAGGAATTGGAATTGTTGTTATAGCTAGTGGAAGAGATGATGAAAAAGACATGAAGTAGGAGGAGAGTGGAGAGGTAGTGGCAGAGGAAGAGTCTATTACCATGACTTGTGCAGAGGGTGGAGTAGAAGCAAGGTGGAATGAGATATCCACTACAGGTGGAGAAGTGGCAACCTTTTCGTAAGAAGCAAGTGGAGGGGAAGTAGTGGTGGCAATGTCAGCGGAAATAGTGACTACAAGAATGGAGGCAGTAGGTGGGGACTTTGGTTTCTTGGAATCTTGCTCTTCTCCTTACCAGAGCGGGTCCTCCTGGATGGTGGGAATTTCATTGAAACCGCTTGATGTTTTTGGTTTCTTCGAGAGTTCATCCTCTAAAGCTTTTCATGAATATACCCTAGGTTTAGGTTATCTTTCAGTTGTCTCTTTTCTCTTTCTCGTTCTGGTGGTGAGAGGATATTTTGAAGTTTTTCCCGATGGGGCAGCAACTACCCCACTGTCGGTCTCACTTCTAGGTTCATCTTCAATTTCTCCATATGTCAGGGTGGCTCCTTGTAGCTTCAATTGGGCGATCTTCCCATTGATCTGTTCTTCGGTTCTCACCTCAATCAGGTTCATCAGAATATCGAGGTCATTGACCTCTTCTTCATTTCAGTCAATTAATGGTAGCGAGAGATCAACAACTACACTGTATCAAGGATCAATCACTATATTTTCATCCTCCACTATTTGATCTGGTACAGGGAACAAATTGACCTTCTTGACAAAGTATGCCATCAAGCACATGTAGTGCATCATTCACACTTCTTTATCATCCTTGTAGTTGGTCAAAAATTCTTCAACATTATGTACGTGGGCATGCTCAATCCTGGCCACCTTCTTCAATTTTCCATAGGGGTCCATTCGTGGCCAGGGAGTATGGAATTCCAAGTGGTATTCAACTAACACCTTTTCAGAGTGCTCTGCACACTAGGATACAGGAAGAGAATATAGGCCCTGACCTAAAGTGAGGGGGTAAGGGATCCTGGGTCTATTCTTGTCACATAGGAGGGTGTGGGCACGTTGCAACTGTTGGGAGACCTCAAGAAATATTATCTAGTCATTTGGGTATCGAGGTAGCTTGTATGGTTTCTCTAAGAAACCCTTGGCTCAGATGTAGGTGTACTTTGGAAATTGAATAAACAAGAAGCCAAACTAGTAGATGTAAGCATTTGCACTGTGGGTGACTCTCCTTTCAAAATCACCTCCAAGCAGTCTGATAATATGGCCTATGAAGGCATCATTGACCTTGCAATAATCCTTCTTAAAGTTCCTCTATTGGAGCTGGGGATACTTATCATATACCTTGAGCTCCCTTCCTAGAGTCTCACTTGGAGCCACAAACAAGCCTTTGTATTGCATCTGGTCAACCAGTAGATAGACCAAGTAGGATTTCTTGTGAAATTGTTGGGTCTTCTTCACTTCCACAAATTGCTCATGCAAGCAATTATTGATCATTCTCACCCAATAGAATTTGGCTTCGCCCTAGAGGATTTCATCAACAAAGTATAACATCCACTCTTGAAAGTAGGTTGTAGTTGGAAGACCCATAACTTTTCTCAATAGGGTTACCAAATCATGGTAATCCTTGTAGAAGTCATTGCGGAAGAGCTCTTGGGATACTTTAGTTGCATTGCCCCTCTTTTCTTTTAACCAATACTGATTGATGAGATTTTTGCATTTGAGGGGGTCTTCATCCCGCATCTGCTTGGCATATTCTTTGGAGGTTTCCGCTATCTCTCCAAAAGTACAGATATGGAAAGTCCTCCCTATTGACTTGGCAGAAAAAATAGCCAATATATTTTCATCCCTATCTACAATTCTTCTGGAATCTTCTTATATGCCTCCTTGTAAGCCATCATAAGCTCAGGATCAATGAGAGTGGGCAGAAAACCAACAGCCTTGGCCAATCCACTACTTCTAATCTTTCTAGCATTTTTTTGTTGCAGGGTTAATATGGACCCTTTGTTTGAATTAATCAATATCTATGTGTCCTAGATTAGTGTCTGAGATCTCCTTCCAATCTATGGTGACCTTGGAGTTAAGGGGTTCCCCTTGGAATTTGTACTTCATGTGGTCTTTATCCTCTTTTCCTTTGGGTGCTTTAGCTAGCTTCTTTCCCTTATCCTTCTCTACGGTCACCTTTGAAGGTCCTGCACCTACTTCCATATATCTTGCAGGCGAGAGAGCAATAAGCATATTTAAGCATGAAAACAATGGGGAAAGTTGGCCAAAATCCTACAAAATGATGCTAGATTAGATAATTCACCACTTAAAGATCCTAACATCTCTTTCAGATCATCATTATCCTTTCAGTGGAGTGAGTTATAACAATGCGGGCCCAGGGGTGTGGACTTCCCTAGGCCAGTGGACATTTTGAAGGAAGCTACAGGAAGGATGGCAATCAGGGCATGGAGGCCCGCATGTTCCAACCCACATCAAGGTTTAGGCATGAAGTGGGGTCCATAGAGGAGACCAATCCATTTAAGCATGTGAGTGTAGAGGGTAGCCTAGTTGTTTGAGGCTTCACCATTTGAAACAACGTCGGGTAGACGATAGTCCAAAAGCATCGTTCCATCGTGTGGGACCCACAACTTTGGAGGAATGTTGGTGCTCCATTGTCAAAGTTCAGATTGCTTCAAGTATGCAGGCCGAAAGGTGTGGGTGATTGGTGGGTCATAACCATTTGGAATGGCAAAGGCTAGGCGGAGGTCTGGTGGAGGGCTTTGGTATTCACTTTGTTTATCATCGGTTAGGTAGCAACGAAAGGTTCGGGTTCCACATAGTAGGCCGATGGAGGTCCATAGACATTTGGGATGGTGGGAGTGGGATGGAAGTATGAAACTGACCACTTGCAAGAGATGGTCTTCCTAAGGTTTAACACTTGTCTATTTTAATTTTTCTTTGAGTTCAGATAGATGTGGTCAGTTAGGAGCCTCGAGTACGAAAGGATGCCAAAGGAAGGTTGTTCAGAATGGTCAGGAAGGCTATGGTGGCCTGTGGACAGAAGTCTGCGAGGTGGCATCTGTAGGGAAGCTTCATCTTGGTCATTTAGGGCGTGTGGGAAAATGGATGGTAATAACGAGGTTAGGGCCTAGTCGCCAGAAAGATGTCACCCTTTCGCCATTTTGAGTTAGCCATTTGTTCAAAGGCAAAAGGTTAGTGAAAACCTGCAAAGGATGATCCACAAAGGGGATATGTTGCTTTGTTTTAAACTTGGGTGGAAACTGTGAAGGAAGGACCTGATAGGAAAATAGATGGGTCACAAAGGCCATTAGAAATGGCGGGGCTAGGATGGAATCCTGTGGATGGAAGTCTGCAAGGCTCAACCCTCAATGGGTCAGAACTTAGGTGGTCAGCTCAATTAAGTCTAATGGGCGATGCCTAGGGCGGAACCCACCTACCAGGAGGATGTAGTTAGATGGTTGTTTTGGAATTACATGATTTAAGGGGAATTTTATAGGTAGGGGCCCATGTTTGCAGACCTGATAGGGTGAAAATGATCTTCGTTAGGGCTTATGACTTTTAGTTGAGTTCGAGACAGCCGATTAGGGGCACCCTCCAATGAGGGTGGACCTAGTGGGGGTGATCATCATTTCAAGTTTTAATCATGTTTTCAATGGATGGTGATAGTGGCAGCATAGGTGTGGGCCCACAGATCATGAATGCTCTAGTCAAAGAATGGTCACGGAGACCTCTAGTTCCACAAGCGGCCTATGGGGTGATTTTTAAAGTTTTTTGAAGTTTCAAGTTATAGGTTTTGTTCACCTAGGCGTGTGCTAGCTGGTTCTAATTTTTCTTGGTTGAGATCTTAACAAATTTTATAAAAATCAAATAAAACTTAAATGTGGATGGTGATAGGGGACCAACCTAGAAAACCCAATGAAAATGATGGTGAGACAACAACCGAAGACTCTGAATTCATGAAAGTACCTGGCGAGCACGATGGTGGCATTGGTGGGTGCTCTGTGACTCATTCTAAACTACTGACAAGTAAAAATGATAGCTCAATGTGGGCTATTTATAGAATGTGGTGCATTTAATGCCCCTCATAAATTCTAGTATAGTTGAGCTCAGGGTAGGTGAGCCAGCATTTTGAAAACATCAAGAGGGTTCACAAAATCCACTGAGCAGACGACAGTCAAGGTTTGGCCATTTGACCGGTCAAAAATTAAAATGACACTGGAGGGTGTGGTTCTCGCAACGTGGATGGATGTCGAGTGAAGGTCGTTCTGAATAGCTGAGAAGCCGAGGAAACCCGCATGGGGCGGCCCCACATGGGTAGACCTACACTGCTCCAAGGATGACAACATTAAGGAATGCAGGAATACAACCAAGGGAGTTCTACAAAGGCCTAAAGCCTTGAAATTTTGAGGGTGGAAAAACATGGTCACTTCAAGATGATTCCTCTAAGATTCTCTGACCACCTAAGGGACACAAACATGGGCATGCAAAATGAGGCAATGACTTAAATCACATAGCAAAGCAGGAATAGAGGGTCCCCATTCTGAACGGGGCGTGTGTGCTATAGGAACAAGTGTGCTATCATTATATGACATGAGTCTTGAACAACGTATCACTATAGTATTAGCAATAGGGCACCAACTAGTAAAGCTTATGCAAAGGATGATCAATGAATGTAAGATAAATGCAATGAACACAAGATATTTGATATGCTTTTAATTCCAATTCTTATGTTTACAAATTCACTCAAAATGAAACCAAATTAATCTAGATCCAATGAAATGAATGAAATGGAAACTCAATAATATGATATACAGATCTAACAACAACAAACAAAAGCACAAAAACAAGGTTTTTAATGCTATAAAATATAAGTTTAGGTCTGATACGAGACTAAATCACCCAGAGGGGAAAATGAGTCCTAATGAAGGTTTTTAGAAGGATCAAACAACGAAAAAAACACAATAGATGATTCCTATACATCAAGTAAAACAACTTTTATCGACACTAAATCGCCGAGGTGGGAAAATGAGTCCTAGATTAGGGTTTTGACACTCAATTAAAAAAATTGTAAGTGAATGTTAAGGCTTCTAGCTTGTATGTTCAAATGAATGTTTGCAATGATAGATTTCAAATGAAATTTAATGATGCAAGATGCAAAAATGTAACCTATATGTACTTTTCCACTAATGCAATATTTAGAAGCCCTAAATGCAATTTAACTAATCCAAGATCTAATGCAAAGTTAACTTATATCTAGGGCTATGATGTTCTCCAAATCAAAAATGCAAGTGTTCAAGTCGGGTTCACCAAAATGAACACAAGGAAATAGGGTGCTCCACCTTTTAGGAGATGGAACACAAGGGGGGACCTATTTCACTCTTAGTTCATTCAAGGAAACCCTTGAGATCTCAACCTAATGATCCAATCAGAAAAATAGATTGCTACAAGGTCTCCTTAGGTGTGATTAAAAGGGAGTTCACCACGAAGAAAATTCTTAGAAAGAAAGACATGAAAGTAATATACAAATCTAACTATATGACCTAGGAAATGAAACTTAAAATCAAAATAAGAAACTAGGGATGATAGAGGAGTACGTGCAAGAATGGAGATGACTAAACAAGATCTAAAAAGCCTGATTTTTTCTCTTGTTAATGTGTATAGGGACTCTATATGCCAAAATGGGTGATTTAGTCCCAATTTAGGGTTTCTAGGAAGAAACAAGAATCTCACATTGACAAGTTAGAATCCACTAAAATCTAGTGAAATGCCTATACCAGGACTCATATTCCCAAGGTGGAAATTTAGTCCTATTATTATGGTTTTGTTGATATTATTGTAGCCTCTGGTGATCTTTTGTAGCTTTCATCAAGTTTCCAATCTCCAAGCTTGAAAGTTTGAATTTTGGCCTATAGGTGAGTTTCCAAGAAGATGACAACTTCTTGACAACTTGAATCTTCAACCTTGCAACTTTTTCTTCAAAGGATCTTCAAGCTCCAAATCACCTAGATCTGCAATTACACATGAAGGGAGAAAAATGTTGTTTTGTTAGTGGATAGGGGATTTCCTTGGTCAAACCCCGTTTTGGTAACCAAACCTTGAAATGAAATGAAATAGAATGAAGGATTGATGAATAAACAATATGGAATGTTGCAACTCACCAAACCCTCGATATAAAGGCTACAAACTTATTTGAAATGGCTCCAATGGATGTTGATCTTGACTCTTGATTGTTGATATTAGATAATTTCTTTGAGTGCTTGCTTGAATCATGAAAACCTACATCACAAATGTTAGCTCAAAAACACACATGATGCATGTAGACTTTGACATGATGCTTGAATCTTGAATACAGCTCCAAAATGTTTGATAATCAACTCTTGAATGATCTTAAATGCTCTTGATCTCATAAAATTGCTATAGGAATACTCTCTTGAAAATATTAGGAGAAAACATGTGAAATAACCTTGTATTTATACTTGTTTATGTCAAATTTCTTGAAATTACAACACTATAAGATGACATTAGATGCAAGAGAATAAAATCCCCAAGAATTGAATTCAAAATAGGTCCAAGCTAAAGCAGGATGCATACACCAGTTGGGGTGTATGAGCCTTAGTATTCTAAGCTTGGGACACAAATTTCAATAAATATTAAGTTCAATGCAATATTCAAGATCAGGCCCTAAAACCTAGGTGGGACCCATACACCTATGGTGGCATATGAGTCCTAGATCACTAGATATAGAACACACAACCCAAAATCATGAATTATGATTGGCCATTAGTTAAGTGTCAAGATTATCCTTAGAGAAATGCATAAAATAAGGCTTGTGGATGCAAAATAGGACCAAATAAGGCATAAAGAAGCCCAATTTTTGCAGGGAGAGCCCAAAAAAGTGTAAAAATGTAAAGGGATACATTTTTCTACACCACTATTTTACTAAAAAAATCTACTTTAAAAGTACTATTCTACTTTTATTTTTAATTTTATTTAATTCATTCAAATAAATATACTATTGTTCATAAATAAATAAAAAATATATAGAAATTACAAAAGTGACCTGCTGAACCTATTTTTAATTATTATTCCTCAATCTTCTCATTTAAAATGCTACATGTCACATATCTATAGAAAGGTGCTTACATTTTCTAGTGTATTCTATAAGTTTCCATCTTGTATTATGTATGGCTTTTAATAATTGCACCTCCATTCTTCTAAAGAAGCCACTTAATTTATTTTTTGGACACTATCAAGCCTAGGAGGGTGTTTCCTTGAGGCCTTTCTAGATAAGACAAAGGAGGATAAATACCACATTATAGCCCATGCCCTGACTTACCATACCCCATACTAATCATAAATAGTCATTTAGCATTATATTATGCAAATAATAGTAGGTATGCACATACAACAATTGATATGAAATAAGTTTGTCTTCTAAGATGATTATTCTCAATTGGTTAATGTGCATATGCAACCATAAATTACACCATGATGATATTCTAGAGATATTTCAACTTGAATTCACTTAGAATATGGAAAAAGTATAATGTTGAATCATACAAGAGAATAGGATGTATCAACTAATCCTAAACCAAAATAAATTTGTTTAATTTATTTTTTGGTCCATTTGCATTCATTATTAGTGATTTATCAACTAAGAAATAGCATCAATGTAACGAACCAATGTAAACATTTGTGTAAAATTGAAATAAGAACTAAATTATATCTTTTTCATTTTAATATAACATATCAATTTAAGAATCGTCTCACATTTTGGGTCTACTTATAGATCCATAATATTTCAAAGATACCCACTTGTATTAAAAAATAGCCCATTGCAAAATATTGTAGTGAATTACAATGTTTCAACACTAACCTTGGTCCTCAAAGAAAGAAGCCACCAAATGTGATCCATTAGGATCCATGAGGCACACTCTCACGACTCCTTAAAATACTTTAGTACAATAGGGAGACACCTAAAGTATGGAGATTAAAATCAATTACTATAGCTCTCCAAGTTGACATGTACAAATGAATAAATTCCCCAAAACCAAAAACACAATGTTTGATTCTCTAAAATTAGCTTTATGCATTCCCTTGAACATGAAATAGCTAAGAGACAAACCAATTTTACATCTTATCATCATGTATTTATATCATTCACCTCTCTCCCACTCTTTAGCATATGGTTACATAGATAAGCTTGGAGTTTCATGTCAAATCAACTATAAATCCCTATCTACTCAACTAAATTCATTTTCATAAGGGATATGATATATTACAATATCAAATTGAGAGTAGATAGGTAAGGGATAAGATATTTTAAAGCAAACAAGTCAATAATTTTTTATAAAATATTGAGCTTGTATGGGTATTAATTTTCTTTCCTTCATGTAATAAATCTACCTATAGTGTAGAAAAATGTATCTCATTTATATTTTAACACTTAATTTGGAATTAATGTTAATTTCGACTTAATTGTGCCTTATTTTTAGTGTATTAAAGTGTATGCCTTTACACTTTCACACTTATTTAGGGATCCTTTAATTAATTGAGCTTAATTTTCCTTAATTTCCCCCCTTAATTCATTTACCAAGCCTGCTTCATTACATTTTCCAAAGAGGAAACCTAACATTCATTAATTCCTTAACATAACACTTCTCATTGAGCAATGTGTGTCCTAGGTTTGGGGACCTAGGACCCATTCACCCATGGGTGAGTGGGTCCTCCCTTAGAACTAGGATATAAATTTAAATTATGTTTTTGGTAGTATTTTGATGTTTTAACATCTATATTTCCATGCTAGCTTGTGATATTTGAATTTCGAGAAATTAAGGACACATATCTATAAATATAAGGTTATTTCACTAAGTTTCATCTAAGATTTTCAAGTGAACAAAAGTATAATAAAGTTGATGATCAAGAGCATTCAAGAGTAGACTTCATCATTTATTGTAGCAATCAAGATCCATTAATCATGTCAAATTTATGTTCAATCATGCATGTTTTTGGAGCTAACATTGTGATGTAGGTTTCAAGATCAAGTTCAAGTGTTCAAAGAAAGATTCAAGGTTTAAGATCCACATCTATTGAAGCCATTTTATATTCCAAGGTTTATTTAAGGGTTTGGTGAGTTGTGACATTGAGTTGTTCATTCATCATTCCTTCAATGCTATTTTATTTCATTTCAAGGTTTGATTACCAAAATAGGGTTTGACCAAGGAAAACCCCCATCCACCAAAAGCTTCAAAAAAATGACTTTTGGTGACAAGTACATTCAGATCTGCCTCTCTAATCTGCATTCTATTTTTTGGTTCTATTAGTATTGAGTTTAATCTTCAAGATCCAAGTGTTAGATTGCAATTTGGTGTTGATTTACTTTTTTTAGTTTTTCTCCCCAAAGTGTTGTTTGATCAGGACCCTCGTCCTGACACAAAAAGGAAATTTGTAGATTCACACTTTGACTTGATTCACCTAAGGGTTGATAATCATTTTATTTTTTAGATCTCATTTTCTAATGAAATTGAGGAAGATGGGTCCCTAAGAGGTCCATACCCCTATTTTGATCCCCCAAACCTATTTTTATTTATTTCACTACCAAACTTGACCTAAGTTATAATTTTAAACTATATAGGGGACTTTGCATTCCAATAAAAATATATATAATTTTAAATAAAAGGATAATACATAATTGATAATGCAATAAACCAAAGATATTATGCAAGGAGAGAAAAGGAAAATGCATGAGTGTAGTTATACTTGTCATATGTTTGAATATAATATAATTTGTGCCCTACATGAACATGGAAAGGCCAAAAATTATCCTTTTCAACTACCTTGTATTAGATTTTTTTTTTAATACTTATAGCCAAAAAGACATTATCTTTGATGCATATCAAATATAGCCATAACACAAGAACCAACATGAAAAAAATAAATAAATGTGTATTTCAAGATGTTGTTGCTCACACAAGTATAAGGAAGAAATAATAAAATAGGACATTTCTCCATGCAAAAAAAAATTGGCATATAAAACAAATTTCTCCATGATGTACCTAGCTTAGGTGGGCCCTCAATTTCAAAATTCATCTCATAAACTAGTCAACAATAATCATTTATAAATAGTCATATCACTATATATCATTGATATGTTGCCCCTTGTGGAAAACCACCTAATTCATGGACCACACATAGACCAATTGAGAAAAGCATAGGGAAGAACTTAGTCAATTTGATACAACACAAAGACAACCAACAAATATTGATAACCTAGAAATAATAGAAATACATATATAAACAATATGTGATTATTTAAGCTTGACAAAAATATAGATCGAGTTATGAAATTTGAAACATGTTGATAACAAATTTAGAGTCATATAATGACAAGGGGAAACATTATGTAGATCAAGAAATTAAGATAAAACCATGGTAAATCCAACATATTCAATTCTAACAATTTCAATGGATTCTATCTCAAGGTCTTCTAGACTTAAATATTTTTAAAAGCTCGTGTATAGACTAGCTTTATTCATTATGATTTATATTTTTAGTAAAAATATTCTAGGTAGAGTTACCACTCAATCAATCTTTAGAGTGGGTGAATCAATCTTGATTTGAACTCACTCACTTAAGATTTAATTTCCAAATCAATGATGCCCAAATTCTCTCTCAATTTCTCAAAATAATTTATTTACTAAAAATTTATAAATATATTTGTAAAAACTTGCAATTAATTTATGCACTGACAACTTTGATAAAATGATATTTGATATCATTTTTCTTGGATCAAGCATGCTATATAGGGATTTTATATAATGATTTGAAACAATTATTCTCACAAGAAATTTTATTTCCCCATTTCCTTATAATTTAAGTCAATTAATACTTCTCTCATCCAAATTTATTAGCATGCTATTGAACTCACAACCACATTATTGGCCTAACCTATAGAAAAAAATCTAATGGGTTATTTTGAAATCTCTTGATACTACTCTAGAACCAAAATGGAAAATAGATTTGAAATTTCTCTTCCTATTATCAATGATACTTTCACAACTATCCTATAGCCAACTAATTTAAAATATAGTATGTAGAATTCCATGATTTTTAATGTCATTGAAATTTCTCAAGATTATTTTCCTTTCTTTCAAGTGAATCTATTTTAGCTTTCCCATGAACTTGGGAATTAAACTCACTACATAAATTATATTAGTCCTTACATAGCTATCAAATACATAATACTTACAACTAATCTTTTATATAAATTTTCCTCAACATGCTGTTGCAATCATCTTTGCCTAATATTTACTTATTTAAACTAGTGCACATGAGTTGGTTTACTATTATAAATTCTAAATATCTTTCATACATCATAAATTCATACTTTCTTTAAGTTATAAAAAGACCCACCATTAATTTGGTTAACTTCTATAACCAGAACATGTTTCACCAACCCTAACTATATCATCTTAAATTCTTTCTTCAATACTAATTTATATTTTTTAATAAACAAATTTATATTTCTCATAAAAATTAAATCATCTACATACATCAAAACTATTATATAAAATTTCAACTTGTGTTTCTACCTTGATGGAGAGTGTGTGATTCAATTTTACTCTTGTTGAAACCATTGCTTAAAAATGCATATCTATCTGTGTGTGAGAAAACATGTAAATTAAAGTAATCAATAACACACAACAGATGCAATGTATTACATTAAGAAATCTAGATTAACAACACAATTCGATAAAATGATTCCTTAAAGCCATTCCATCTTCCTCTATTCTTAAGGATACTGGCAATAGTGCTCTTAGATCTTAATTATGCACTGAATTACAAGGATGACACCTAAGAAATGAGTAGCCATTGAACTAGAATGCAGAAACTATATCTACACCTACATGATTTTGATATTTCTTGGATTAATAATGGACTAAATGGCATGCTAAATGGTGAATTACTATATACAAAATTCTAATGAAATGATGCAATTCCAAATTAAACTAATGGAGATGCTATGAGAATGATTCTAAATATTGTAAACAAACTAAGACACATGTAAGAATGCAACCATGATTCTAATTTACTTGCTAAACTATTCTAAATGCTGAAACAAAATGCAAACTAAGCTCTCAAATGTTGAGATGATTTTTTGCAGAGTAATTGTATGTAATGCTCTTTTATAAAAAGTTGTAAATGAGCATCTATTTATAGATTTCACCAAGGCATTAGGTGAGTTGGTAGCAATGGACGATTAGGATTCAATCTAGAGAGATCAATGGTGAGAAATGAGGAAGTTGGAGAGAAATAAGGAAGTTGCCCCCTTTAGTAGAACAATCTTGCCAAGTGTAGAAAAGAAAAAAATGGAAAGAAGAAGCCATGTGTCCTTGAGTTGGCTGAGATTGTTGAAGGTAAATACCCATTTTAGAAATTAGGAATAATTATTTTCATGTGACACATGGTGAGTTGGAAGATGATGTGGAAGGAGGTTAGAAGAATATCGAGAAATGTGACAAAATTTGAATTAAGAATTCAAATTTAATGAGAGGGAATTAATCAAGTAAAACAAATTAGTTAATTTTGTCCATTTAATTAAATCATGAAGAAAGTCATTTAGATAAGAGGAATTAAGAAATACGAACTATATAAATAAACTTTACAATTTATTTATACAGTAGAGGAAATAAATATTTTTATTAATCAAATAACTAGTATTCAATTAATATTCTCCAGACCAATTTTGGATGTATACATTTTTCCCCTCTTTGAAGTGATTTGTTTACACATTACTTCAAAGAAAATTTTTATCAATGTTGCTAAAATTTTGATGATTCCTTAGATGGGGATTTTTAGAAGATCACGAATGTATGCCCCCTCGAGAGATAAATCGAGGAATTTTTTATGATAAATGATTTTTTTGATGATTTTTGAATTTTTTTGATGATTTGTGATGATGTCGATGATGAAATTCTATTCTGATGATATTCCAGAGATTTATCTCTCGATATAGAAGAATTGAGTTGCCCCAATTAATTGACCTTAAAAGAAATTAAAATATCCCTCCAAAATTACACTTCTAATTACCCTTATTAAGAGGTAAAAAGTGAAAAAGGACTCATTTGTGCATTTTGTGATTTTGAAAATAATAGAGCGAGAGAAAAATTTGAGCATTTGAGTGAATATGGTGATCCCTTACAAGACACATCGATTCGAGCAGGTGTGGTGACACAATCAACCAGCGGGATACAGACCTCCGATATGAATATTGAAACTTTTCTTGTGAATTTTGAATCAATTTTCCAACCTTTTTAATTTCAGAATTTAGATTTTTTTCTTCTTTTGGCACATACAAAAAATTCCTTGGCCCATAGGTTTGTTTATTCGACACATCTGCCTAGACTTTTAGTGCATAGGATAGGTTTAATGGCTCATTCATGGTCTATAATGGCGCATCCACATTATGGTGCATAAAAAGCCTGTAGTGGCGCATAGGATTATAAGATAGTGTGTCCCATAGAAATGGCACATCAAACCTTAGTTCTGGTGCATCCACCCAAGGGAATGGGACACCAGATTGGATGGCACATCCATGGAATTCTCTAGTGCATTTGATAAAATGGCACATAGGTAGTCTATTATGGTGCACTGACCCAATTTGGTGGCACATCTTCCTTTTAGCACAATGAACCATGATTATAGCGCATCTAGGTTAGAATTGAAGATTTTTTTGTTTTTCTCCTAAAATTTTATGATGTTTACTCGCGTTAGCCAATGATTTGTTGTTGTGGATAGATTAGATGATTTATTGATCTCATGATAGGTGAGATGCAATAATTATGATTTTTTTACCTCATGATAGGCGAGGATCAAAAATAAACATTCGTGAGATTTGATGAAAATCTCACTAAAACTAATAGGATGATTGGTTGATTGATGTTTAATTATTTTGTTGATTTGATTGATCGACTGATGTGTTGATTGCGATGTTATAATGATAGGAGACAAATTTAGATAATCTTCAATTGCAAGATAGATTCCCATGGACTTGGGAGCTAATCCCACATCTATTGCAGGCCAATAGGGATATCATTGAGCGATGCAAATTATCTTCACTAATTGACATGCCCTAGATTAGGATTAATCAGGGGTTGCTAACTGCGCTAGTAGAGAGGTCGCATAGCGAGCACAACACTTTTCATCTCACCACTAGAGAGATAACTATGAGACTAGAGAATGTTTACAGGATTTTGTAGATTCCTGTGATGGGTGACATTGTGACATATGACCACACTAAGCAGGGAGGTACAAATGCCTTATGTTGGATATTCTTGATGATGACCATATTGCTAGGTATGAGATGACTTGGTAGGAGATGTTTGAGAGCTATGCCCCTTTTCCTTCCATGCTTTTGGGATTTATCGGTGGCTTCTTATGTCCCAACAACAGGGCAAAGGGATTGTCTGTCAGTTAGGGTCGAACACTGGAGCAGATAATTCAGCTTGGGACCCATTTCGCTTGGGGTTAATGCATGCTCGCATAGTTATACCATGATTTTCATTAGGTAGTTTACCTCAAAGGGTCTTGTCTATCCACTAGTGTGACCTTGTCACAAACATGGAATTGGGAGCATATTGCAGTGACACGTCTAGAGATAGACAGATTCTAGCCATTTGGGAGACCGTACGTTTATGGTTATGCAAGCCCAGTTGTCCAACATAAGCTAGGAAAATTGGAGGATTGGAGACGGGTATTGGATGACCTAGATTTAGTTACATGGCGACCATATGTAGATTGTGAGCAGTGGGTCGAGGATCATTTGGAAATGCCTTACATTATAACATCCTGGTATCTTATCAGATGAACACGCTACATCGTCAAGATATTTTTATTGATGAGGGTGCTTAGACAGTATGGTCGGGTGTAGGGTATACCACCGGGATTTTCCATGTATGCACAAAGGTAGCAAGATGCAACTAAGTGGGGGCCCACATTATCTTATGATGCCGCATATGATGAGTATCATCATTTACACCCAGTGATCTAGGACTATCTTCTAGGGATCATTGATAGTTGAGTGACTGAGGAGTACTCATAGTACCTTAGTGGGCACCCATTTTTTAGGATCTCTAGACCTGATGAGTCGGTGCCAACTTTGGAGGATGATGAGGATGGACCACGCAGATGGAGGTGAGGTAGAGGTAGTGGAGATGAGGAGGAGGGAGATGGTGGTGATGGCAGAGGTGGTGATGATGGTGGAGATGGTGGTGGGGATGATGGAGGAGATGGTGGTAGAGGAGGGGGTGCTCATCCAGTACTAGATGTTAGAGTTCCTCGTAGGAGGTGATCTTTAGTGGCAGCAACACAATAGTGGGTGTAGATACGGTTTCCCTCTGAGTAGCAATAGTCCCAGATTACAACGTTACATGCCCAGGTCCAGACCTTTCAGGACCAACTAACATAGGTGTAGGGATAGTTACAGACATAGACACAATTGTTGTCACAGGTTTAGACACAAATTTTATAGGCCCAGGGGTAGATACAAACTCTGATGGCTGAGAGGGATGTTGCCAGACAACAGCTAGCACAGGTGTAGGGTCAGGGATAGGAGCAAGGTCAGGTTGCTACATTGACTACTGAGAGAGATGCAATTAGATGACATGCAGAGGAGGTAGAGCCCATTACTAAGAGATTGCAGTAGGCTGCAACAGCTGTCGGGTCATTAGATTATTTTTGGGAGATTCATTGCACTATCGAGGAGGTTGAGTTTTACAGAGGCTGGTATCATGAGTTGGTCCCTCCCGAGCAGTGAGAGAGCTTTACCCAGTCTCGATCTAGCAGGTCATAGTCTTGGAGAGTGAGTATGGGTGTCACACAACCATTTCCTAGAGATAGAAGAAATTTGGGTGTAGGTTTGTTAGGTACAACGAGAGGTATCAGTTCAGGGATGCCAGCACCATCTGGGGGGAGCACTACCTAGCTCTTATATTTGATGCTTATTGTGATGTGGACATGTATACACTGATACTTGATGCTTTACTATCATTTTTTATGATGTATTTCTTCATATTCAGATATCCTTGTACATTTAACATATTTTGGAGATATATATGCAATGATGATGATGGTGGACCTATGTATTTATAGGTGTTGATCTTGATGGATGCATTTAATTTCCTATTATGTATTCTATATGATGTTTTATGTGATGATGATATGATATGTCATGGATGCAACATGTGTTATGTTCCTATCATGCTTTTATGACTGGTGTCTATATGACCTATATGATGATTCTAATTATGTGAATGGAACATGTTAAATGCTATGTTTTTGTACTTTTCTGATGCAAATATGTAATGTAAAATGTGAAGTGGATGGATAGATGATATCATTAATGATGGATAATTCCACATGTTTTTATGGATGAATTCTATTATGATCTATGATATGTATCATATTCTGTGTTTTTTGGATTTTCCAATGCAAATATATGAATGCATGTATGGATGAATGGAAATTTACATATGTTAGTGTGTTGTGATGCAAGTGTATGACTAAATGTATATGGATGGAAATGATATGATCAATGTATTTTTTTTTTAGATTTTCATGATACAAATATATATGATCTAATGACTAGATGAATGCTTTAGAAAATGACATGGTAATGCATTTTTTTTTGGATTTTCATGATGCAAATATATGACCTAATGAAAATGAATGAAAAAATTATATGATAATGTTATGAATGATGTCCTAATGCTTATGTGCCTAAATGATCTTTTTGGTAATGTCAAATGTACTCAATTTCTGTTAATGATAGAAATATAATCACTCGTAACATTGACCTACCTTGGAGAAATCTATAAATATCACTACAAAAACCTAGTACGAATGCAGCCTAAACATGCAAACCTTGCAATGCAATGTTGTCATCCCAGTAATTAATTTATTGTCCTTGGTATCATCATTGATCATTTAAAATGTTGAAAGTGAGTACAAACATCAATGGTATATTTAGACCATGATGATCTGAGTACTACTTTCATGATGTTTAATAGTACAAGTTAACACAAGCATCTAGGTATAACTGAACTAAGATGACCTGAGCATTTCTTGTGTAAACAGACAAGAGTTAACCATTTTCCTATGTGAATCTAGAATGTCATCAGTGATACTTTGTAGATCACGTCTCATGATGATTCACATAGTATTAATTATCAACTCACAAATAGCAAACAAAGAAAAATATCATTCTCAATCATAGCTTCTCTAGTTCTTGACATCCTTGAGTTGCTCTTGAGAAATGATAACAACAGTTATAATGAAAATAATTTGAACATTTGTGAAAGTGATAAAACTGTGATTCAAAGTATCGTCACCAAATGAGACTTTTTTTCAATTGATCTTGTTGTTGTTGGTTCAGATGAATTTTTTTGGTGAGTTTGGTTGATGTTCAAAGTTGTAGCCTATTTGATTGTTGTGTTTTTACCATGTTGTCATATTGTTTTTTTTCTGTCACTTTTAAGCTCAAAGATGGAATTTCCCCCAGTGGAAACAAACCAATTTATTATGGATATGTACAATGATTGACAAGCCAAGGTGAGACACAACCGGTGCAACAGAATATGTACATGAGGCTCAAAATGAGGGATGTGGATTGTGATAGAAAAGAGCCAATGGTTGACACATGTTCCAATAGAGGAAGAAGCCAACCTGTCACAAATAGCGCATGTTTCCAGGTTTTCACTACTTGCTTTTATTCTCCTTTTTTTTTTCAGATTTTATGACTTTTTTTGTTTTGAATTTTTTGTATTTTAATTTTTTTTAATTTTTTGTATTTTTCCTTTTCTTGATTTTTGTTGTCACCGAGATTCCTGTTTACCAAGTTTTCACTAGGGCAACCATTTTTTCAAGACACTTTCTAAGGTTTTTTTATTTTTTCAGGACTTTTTTTGATGTTTTTAGATTTTTTCCGGACTTTTTCCAATGTAGTGGACGAGTCATGCGTAGAATTTCTTGAGATGGAGACTATTCATGGGATCTTCAAATAGGTCTCCTTCTGGTGTGGATAGCTGGTATGCTCCTGACCCATAGAATGACACAATGACAACTTAGGGTCCCAACCAATTTGGTTCAAACTTTCCTTTCTTCTCTCTATCCTACTGGTTGTGTGGGTTCTCCTTCAATACCAGGTCACCAACTTGAAATGTTTTGGGTTTGAATTTATGATTGTAACTTCTGGACATTCATTGTTGGTAGGCTTTTAGGTGGTTCACTACATATTGGTATCGTTCATCTAATAGTTCCAATTCTTGAAATCTAGATACTTGGTAGTCCTCATCAGAGATGATACCCTTCAATGAAACCTAGAGGGATGGTAATTCAACCTTAATGGGTACAATGGCCTCAGACCCATATATAAGATAATATGGTGTGGCTCCTGTTGGTGTGTGAATACTGGTGTGGCACGCTCATAGAGTAGGGTTTAATTGGATGTGCCAATCATGTCCAGCATAATTGATCATTTTCTTCAAGATTTTCAAAATGGTTTTGTTGGAAGCCTCTGCTTGACCATTTCCCTGAGAATAGTATGGTGTAGAGAAGTGATGTTGGATACTAAAATTCTCACACAACTCTTGCATGTCCTAATTTTTTAACAGTCTTCATTGTCAGTGACAATGGATTGAGGGATGTCATACTGACAAATGATAAGATTGTGTCCATTCGATGAAGATGGATGGATTTTACCAACAAGATCTAGTCCTCATTGACAAAAGGGCCATGTTAATGCAAAAGGTTGAAGTTCTTGCATCAATGCGTGGATGAGGTTGCTATGAATTTGACATTTTTGACATTTCTTGATGAACCAGAAAGATTCCTTCTCAATGTTTTTCTAGTAATATCCTAAACAAAGGAGTTTCTTGGCTAAGGTTAAATCACTTGAATGAGTTCCACAAACATCCTCATGAACTTCCCGTAACGTCATTCCAGACTCATCGCGTTCTAGACATTGAAGGATAGTTTTGTCAAGACCTCGTCGATTTAGTACATCCATAATAAGAGTATGTCAGGTGGCTCATCGAATGAAATTGTGTTTTTGATTTCGAGACAGGTTGGGTGGAAGGGTGTTATCCTTTAGGTAAGTATAAATGTCACCATAAATGAAGGCATTGGTATTGGATAGGTGACAAATTACTTGGGATTCGGTATCATCATAAGCAGAGGAAAACAATTGTTCCACCAAGAAATTTTAATGGCTTCTCTTCTCTGGAATTTGTAACAAGGAAGCACTAGTGGCCATGGCATCAACAACTTTATTGTCCACTCTTGAAATTTGTTCAAATTTGATATCCATGAAGTATTTCTTAAAATCATCAATCATTATTTTATAGGGAATCATTTTTTCATCCTTTGTTTGATAATCACCATTGACAGGTGGTTAATGACCAACTAAAAATCTCCATATACTTGCAATTCTAGAATTTTCCATTCTACAACTATTTTAATTTCGATGATTAATGTTTCATACTCTGCCATGTTGTTGGTATAAGGGAACATAAATCTATATTATTTTGGTATGGTGTGTCCTTATGGAGTGACAAATAGGATTTTGGTCCTTGATCCATGTTGGGTGTGTGATCCATCAAAGTATAATGTCCACTATTTTGTAGCCAAGGTAAGGACATCAGCGTCTAGAAATTCAATTTGCAAAGGATGATTATCTGGTAGAGGTGTCTCTGCTAACCGGTCAACAATAGTTTGTTCTTTTATTGCTTTCCTTCCACATATTGGATGTCAAATTCACTAAGTATCATAACCCATTTGTTCAATCTTCCAGCTAGGTTAGCTTTGTTGAGGAGCTATTTGAGTGGATCTATTTTGGCTATTAACTTGATGGTATGAGTTAGCATGTAGTGTGGTATCTATTGAGTGGCGAACACTACTTCCAAGCAAGATTTTTCAATGGAGGCATAGTTGATCTCATAACCATTTAGTGTTCTACTAATATAGTAAATTTCCCTCTCTTTTCCTATTGAACCCTCTTGTGCTAATAGGGCTCCCAATGATGCCTTAGTTGTTTCAATGTATAACATGAGTGGTTTTCCTTCTGCTAGTGGTACTAAGACAGGTGGACTCATTAGGTATTATTTCAATTGGTTGAAGTCTCCTTCACATTTCTCATCCTATGGGAAAGAAAAAAAATTGTGCAGCAAGTGAGTAAAACGATGGGTCTTGTCTGCCAGATGTGATAAATTTGCGGATTGATTGAAACCTTCCTTGTAGAGATCATAGTTGACTGATGTTTTTGGGTGGTGGAATTTCCATGATAGCTTTAACTTTGGCTAGATCTACCTCAATGCCCTTTTCTGAAACTATGTATCCCAAGAGTTTGGCTGAAGTCACCCCAAACACACATTTCTTTGGATTTAGTCACACATTGAATTTCTCCAGTCTAGTGAATATTTTGTCTAAGATCTCTAAGTGTCCTTCTCTGATATATTATTTAGCTAATAGATCATCCACATAGTCTTCCATGAAATTATGCATCATATCATGAAAAATTGTTGTCATGGAACGCTGATAAGTAGCTCCTGCATTCTTCAATATGAATGGCATGACATTCCAATATAATGTTCCCCACAGACATGTAAAGGTTGTCTTATCTTTATCCCCTAGAGCTAAATTGATTTGGTTGTCTTATCTTTATCCCCTAGAGCTAAATTGATTTGGTTATACCTAGAAAATCCATCCATAAGTGACATGTCATGTCCTACCATTAAGTCCATGTAGACATGAAAAATGTCCTAATCAACTAACTTTGATTCATTTTTAAGTCACCTTTCTATTAACCATTTAATTAATCCATCAAATCAATAAAATTTACTTAATTAAATCATAAATCAATCCTAAAGTCCCACTTTAATTAAATAAATAAATCTTATTTATTTAACTTATAAAGTTCTTCATTTAATTAAATAAATCAAACTTATTTAATTAAACAGCTAACATCATCCCCTTTAGTTAAATAAATCAAAATATTTATTTAACTAAGTCTAAATCATTTTCCATCTCCTTTTGATTTATTTCAATCCATAAATCTAAGTTAAAAATTCAAATCACTGAATCTTCACTTAAGTTAATCAAATAATGATTAATGTTAATCTAATGCATGTCACATCCTCTAGCTTTTCCCACTTGCACAAATAAATCAATTAATTCATTTATTAAATCTTCATTTTCTCTCAACAAGGCATAAAAAATGGAATATTCCTCCACTTCAAATATCCCTCCAACTGGCATGAGTCCTTCCACCAAGGAATTTATTTCACCTTACAAGTCCTTTTGCATTGAGCCAAGTGGCCATTACTCCATTTGATTCTCCCTCCACCTTATCATTTCAACATTTTCAAATTTCAAATATATATGTCATTTATTGGAACATTCATCAAAACTTGCACATCCTCCACCCATCCATCTCTTGAAAAGTGGCTTCTTCCTATTGGTTGGGATTTTATCCCACTTTCATCCCTTTTACCTCTTCTCTCATCAAATTCTTCTATAAATGGAGAGGTTATCCTTCATTTTTATCATCCACAATTCATGCAAAGTTACTCTCTTCACATTGAGAGCTAATTTTGTGCATTATCATAGCATTGCATCTTCGTCGTTTGAGCTAGTCAAGGGTTGGGAAAGGGCCACTTTTCATATCAAAATGGCACCAATCCACTATGGCATAGGTGTGCATTATGTTTCTCTAAGATTTTTTTATTGGTTTATGTTGTTATTTCATTTTGTTCATGAAGCATAATGTATTATTTCATAGGAGTATTAATAAGTTTGCATTGGTATGAACAAACCCGTATTATGGAGTGTTGGAGATTTAGCCATTTACAGATTTAGGGGTGCTCACATATGGCGCTAGAAGGAGGGCTTTCCACTTGTATAGATAGTTCTCTTTTCATTTCAGCTCTTGGCTAGATCATACAGCTCATTTCAAATGACGCATTTCCTTTGGTTTTAATGATAAGTGCACGTCTTTCTTAAGGTTTTTCATATTCCTCTATCCTAGTAGAAATGCATTTACGTTTACAATTGCCAAATAACTATTCATAATACTTGGGCCTTTCACTACTATACAAGATTTTTTTTCATGTTGGTTCAAACTATAAGAAGTTTGACCTTTGTTAATGAATGTATCTGCTACAACATTCTACGTGGGTTGTTACACTCCAGGAAAATTCTCCACCCACACGCACTCAAAAATATTATGATATCTAATGATACAAATGCACACAATTATTTCTATTGATAATTAAATTATCTAATAATTGTGTTTGCATGTTCTCTTCTTTGGGATTTGATCTAATCTGTCTTGAGTGTATGTCTTCCTCAAGATCACCATTTTTTGATCACTTTTACTTTTCAAGATCAGGGATGCCACCTTTAGAGGAGTGTGTGGGTCAATAAGCATCACTAAAACACCTTTCTATGCTTCATTCTAGCGCAGGAAGAATTGATGGTAAAGGTTTTTAAAAATGTGGCTTTGCGTCTGCTAATAGCCTTTTCCTAAGAATTCATTTATAAGTTTAGATACTGTAAATGTTTAATAGATGATATTGGGGCATGACCTTTCCATTTGATTGGTTATAGTAGAAGACTTCATGTTCATTTTTTTGTACGAAATTGATTAAATGCATTGACTTGAAATTCTCTATAACTGCAAAATTCAGCCTTAGACCTGCCAATGGTATTTGCTTAAGGTTTTCTAACGCATCTTAACAAGATTTTCTTGTTGTGCAGGCCATACAGCTCTTGCTAGTTCTTGTGGATCATCTTGGCTTCCACCTCAACCCATCTTCACCGTAAGCTCTTCAAAACCTCATAGAAATTCACTGCACCAATATAAGAAAGCTTCAAGATAAGGTATTTATCCATGAGAAAATACGCAGTGTACTATAGCGGTTATTACTAAGGAATGCCATCTTACTACTTTCTTCGAAAAGAAGAATATCAATGAAAAAACAAAGAAAACCTAGCAAACCAACCCAAGTGGCTTAACCACTTATTGAGCATGAATACAAGTGGGAACCCTGTAATCTTATCTCTGTGCTATATTTACTTCTCCTACCAACCTATAACTACTTCCCTGCATAATGTTGTTCGCAATGAAAGAGATTAGAGTTTTTTTTTCTTGAGCTGGCAACTAATCTTTGTGGAATCATGGCTCGAGGGATGGATGGTAGAAATTAGGCACGGGTGGAATTTAATTATTATGAATTCCTTTTGGATTTGGAGCTAAGAAACTCCTTTCCCAAAAATTATTATTTTTCAAGAAAATTTATTGTGCTCATCCACAACTTGTACGCGAAATTGAGACCTATCACTTTCATTAATTTTTGATGTGATTTCAACATTAACTGCAGCTATTAGAATCATGATTGATAGAAATCAAATTTCACACTAGAGAATATATAGAAAGGAAAGAAAATAATAAATTTTAATCAATTCCATGCCTTGTTTGTCACTTTTTAAACCTCACCGAAAACTCCATGCAATTTCTAGAAAAATGCATTAACATTGCCACTGAAAATTACTTCATCAGGTTACATAACAAAAATGGTATTATCTATTTCTTACATGTATTACACTATAGCTCAACTTCCCTAAATTAGGTGTTGGAAATATTTGTCTCTTAAGGAAAATATTGTTGATAGTAATCATCAAGGGGATAGCAATTTTTAAACGAAAGATAAATCAGCAGTATGAAGAGTTCAAACATTCTCGGTGGGCTATTTTAGAGGCAGCAAAAAGTGTGTTTTCAAATCCTAGCTCTACGCATTTATCACCCACTCTATGAAAAGGGAGGTGACATTTGGTCGAGTGTCGAACCCACATCGCTCTTGCTCACTTGCCTTTCTTTGTATGCTTTGAAAGCTTAGCTTTTGATGTTGTGATAGTGATATTGTACGCGTAAGTTGATACTGAGGATCAACATTAACATACACTTGAACTAATTTTACCTATTGATGGTGTGGGTAAGTTATGAACTTGTCAGTATGAAAAAGTCAACTAATTAATTGAGTTGGCATTTTGGGCCTTCTCCTGTAAGCTCGTCAACTCTACATCGTTAAAGCTTCATCATGTAGCAATAATTGGGATATTTAATGCTTGATGTTGTTTGAGATTGTGCCTCTTGATTCAAATTCTTTTTTTGATCTGCTTTCTAAATGCTTACTAATACTTGTACGAAAGGGATCAAATATTTATATCTTTTGTAGAGGAGTGAAGCTCCGCACCCCTATTGTTTGTACCTTTTGTCAGTTGGTTGAATTAGGTGGATATCCACAGATCTACGTAGTAACTTGAAGTTTTCAAAAAGTTGTGGTTGAATTATGCAACATTTCATTTGGAGATCATTCATACTACAAAATTTTAAGATTGCATGGTTTTGTCGGGGTTCATCAAATTTGATTTTATTTTTAGCTATAACCTTATTTTATTTTTATTTTCATAGCTATGTTGCATAATAGGTATAATTTTATTTTACCTTCAAATAAATCTTATTTTTGGAAACTTTGTAAACTTTTTTGTAGGTTGGCATCGGCAGACGACAATTTTTCTCTCACATTGAAATCAAAGAACACAAATAGATTGGAGTTGAAGAATTGAGCATTAAATTTGAAATTGACAAAGCATTTTTAAATTCTTAGAGCTTCCATTTCATGCTTTAATTTTCTGTTTTAGATCAACTCACATCTTTTTGGGGCTCTAAAAAGAATATTTCAATTTTTTCTACAAAGGGCTTAAAATGAATCTTAGGAAAAACTCATTAGATTTCGTTTGAGCCTAACAAGTTAACAAGGAAAATATTCACATTTCCCTTGGTGCTTAAAAAGAATTCATTAGTGCTTTGTGGGTTTAAAATGAACAAATTGTGCTACTTTTTTTTTGTGATTACTTCCTCAAATTAACACCATTGAAAAGACGTATGCACTTCTCTCGCACCTCACGGTGATCTTGAGAATCAAAAGGCTTTCTAGTGGTCCTAAGTTGGGATAAAGTAATTACCTCCACACTTCATTTTGGGTTTAAAATTGAACAAAATATTATGCGAGTGTGAGTGGAACCTATCATGTGTATTCTCTCCTTGTTTTTCAACAAAGATCAATCGAGTTACGAATATCTTTGCTCGCTATTGTTTATCTTAGAGGGCCTGCCTTGGGGGAAAAAGTACTCACCCAAGGGAACGACTCAACCAGTAACACTCTAAAGCCAAGATTATTTCCAGCCGAGATATAAAAGTGGGTACTAGAACAAAGGCCAGTATCATGTGGTTGGCTCTAACGAGAAGGGCAGCAATGGTCTCTCACCTTGATGGGTCAACTCCTACGAACAGAAAGTCGAATTATAACCCTTGTTGTAGAAAGGCCAAAATCCCTATCTATTTTTTGGTGCAAGAATGGTCATTATGAAGCCGCCCCACACTTTTACAGTTTTTAGTAGAAACGGAAAGTATGCCATGGGATTTTCATGGGTATTGATGCTTGGCTGCCCCGAGAAGTGAGTGTCATGGAGGGCCAGTGGGGACTCAACAAATATAGTCTTTCATATCCATAGGATTGTGCTTGTTCTTGGTTACAAAACACTTTTCTTGTTGAAAACATTTGAAAAAAAAAATTTAACATTGTCATCAAAACTTCAAACCCTTTAGGAAGCAAATACAATTGACCAAATTCATGTGTTATTACTTTCCCTTGGTATTTTATCCTTAGATGTTTCTAAACACTTGGATTTATATCTCAATTTTCTTACTAAAGTTAACAATAGGTAACCCTTTCCTTGATTTCATCAAAGTTTCACATGATATACCTTGTGGAATGAGAAGAAGTTGAGACATTACATCTAGTTTGCAAAGTTAATCAAGAAGTTCTTTTGGTAAAACAAAGTCATTAAGCAAAGACTAAAAACAATTCGACCCCACACATGTGTCTCCAATGATTTCATGCGAGATCAAGATCAACAAACCTAGGGTAAAATATCTTAGTCTGAAAGATCACCAAAAGCGTCTCTCAACACTATACAAATTCAAACGAAGACTAGTTTTTAAATTTTACATAAAAGCTTCAAGAAACAGTCCTAGTTTATACTCATTCTATTATTGTCAAAACCCAATTTTTTTTCGGGAGTTTGAGCATCTTGTTTAGAGAAAAGCACATTCTTCAAAACCAAGGTCTAGTAAGCAAGTATCTTTTTAGGTAAACATAGGATCAAAATCAAACCTTCATCCATATTTGAACATCAAAACCAAAATCATCTCATCATCAAATCTTTGAAAATCTTTGAAAAATCCTTCAAGTTAAACTTTGGGAAAATCATTTGAAACCAATCCAAAATCATCTTGTTTGATTAGATGTGTGTAGATGCATCCTTCTACACATATTTAGTCAAATTATCAAACCTTGTGGAAAAATTTCTCACTTGATCACATCCAACATCTTGGGGTTTAGGAGTTCATAATCCAAAATCAAAACCCAATCAAAAATCATTTTGTTAGGTGTGTTTAGATGAATCCTTCTTCTCACACTTAGTCAAATTAGCATCTTGAGGACAAATTTACTCTAGGACAATATCTATCCTCTTAGAGTTTATGATTTCACAATCCAAATCAAATTAAATCTAATCCCTCACTATACATGCTCAAATTAGAAAAACAAGGGGCTAAACTCCCCTTCGATATCAATGTGAGCACTATTGTGGAACCATATTTTTGGGTTATGCCTCTAATATCATCTACCCTCCCCATTTCATCTACCTCCCCATTTCAAAGCATCACTCAAAACATATCGCAAATTACATCATCCATTGCTCCAACTCAACCCATTGTTAACAAGGGAAGTGCATTTCTCAATGCATTGCAAACACATCCCCTCATAAACAATCAATATTTGGACGCAAACACCATATTGGGACAATCCATCCCCCAAAATCCATTACATACATATGTCCCTCTCACCTTTCATGATCCAAATGACCCATCATCATCTTTTTGTGCAACACCCCAAACCCCTCTCCCCATAACCTCACAAGGAGAGGCTGACTTATTTGGACTAGGGGGCATCTTTGATGCTACATCTTTGGGGAGTATTCCACTCACATTTCCACCACTTCCACCATTTCCATCAATAACCACATCACCTCTTGGTTTAGCGCTTCCCCCTTTACCAAATGGCAATCAACAAAATCAGAGCAACCCACCAAGCATCAATCAGAGCACCATTCCAAATACTTCCACTTTACCATTAACATCACAACAATAGATGGAAACCACCACCATAGCATCATCAACCATCCCCAAAACATCTCAAAACATGGTCTCTCAAGGACCAACCACATCAATTGCACCATCTACCACTCAAACCCCAATCATCAACATGATGGTGCCTCTCATCACCACAACAAGCACCATCCCAAATCCACCTCCACCACCACCACCACCAAAATCAAACACATCGATTCAATATAGTATTGCATTGCAAGCTGCTCAGTGGGCTGCTTATCAAAAGAAATTAAAACAAATCCAAAACTAACAAGCTGCACAACTAGCCGCTCAACAAGCCGCCCAAGCTGCTCAAGCTGTACAACAAGCGATACAAGTGAAACAAGCACAACAAGTTGCACAAGCCCAAGCCTTATTGCAAAAATGACAACAAGCCACTCAGGCTGCATAGGCTACACAAGCTGCTCAAGCCACACAAATTTCACAAGTTTTCACTCAAGCACAAGCACAGGCTCAAGCCCAAGCCCAACAAGCTTTCTCACTTGATCACAATCCAACATCTTGCAACCTCACAGAGAGAGGCAAGCAATCAAAAATCATTTTGTTAGGTGTGTTTAGATGAATCCTTCTTCTCACACTTAGTCAAATTAGCATCTTGAGGGGCTACTCAATGACCAACATAGAAGAATGATTTAGTAAATCCAACAAGCACTTTACATGCTAATAGACAAGCTCTAGCAAGCGCTTTCCAACCAATGTGGACCTATCAAGCTATTGTTGGGAAGCATCAATCATGCCTCTAATCATCTACCCTCCCCATTTCATCTACCTCCCCATTTCAAAGCATCACTCAAAACATATCGCAAATTACATCATCCATTGCTCCAACTCAACCCATTGTTAACAAGGGAAGTGCATTTCTCAATGCATTGCAAACACATCCCCTCATAAACAATCAATATTTGGACGCAAACACCATATTGGGACAATCCATCCCCCAAAATCCATTACATACATATGTCCCTCTCACCTTTCATGATCCAAATGACCCATCATCATCTTTTTGTGCAACACCCCAAACCCCTCTCCCCATAACCTCACAAGGAGAGGCTGACTTATTTGGACTAGGGGGCATCTTTGATGCTACATCTTTGGGGAGTATTCCACTCACATTTCCACCACTTCCACCATTTCCATCAATAACCACATCACCTCTTGGTTTAGCGCTTCCCCCTTTACCAAATGGCAATCAACAAAATCAGAGCAACCCACCAAGCATCAATCAGAGCACCATTCCAAATACTTCCACTTTACCATTAACATCACAACAATAGATGGAAACCACCACCATAGCATCATCAACCATCCCCAAAACATCTCAAAACATGGTCTCTCAAGGACCAACCACATCAATTGCACCATCTACCACTCAAACCCCAATCATCAACATGATGGTGCCTCTCATCACCACAACAAGCACCATCCCAAATCCACCTCCACCACCACCACCACCAAAATCAAACACATCGATTCAATATAGTATTGCATTGCAAGCTGCTCAGTGGGCTGCTTATCAAAAGAAATTAAAACAAATCCAAAACTAACAAGCTGCACAACTAGCCGCTCAACAAGCCGCCCAAGCTGCTCAAGCTGTACAACAAGCGATACAAGTGAAACAAGCACAACAAGTTGCACAAGCCCAAGCCTTATTGCAAAAATGACAACAAGCCACTCAGGCTGCATAGGCTACACAAGCTGCTCAAGCCACACAAATTTCACAAGTTTTCACTCAAGCACAAGCACAGGCTCAAGCCCAAGCCCAACAAGCTCAAGCACAAGCACAATATCTTGTGCAACAACAAGCAGCCCAGCAACAAGCATATCGATAAGCACTAAAACAATACCAAGACCAACAAGAAGAAGCCTAATTAGTAGCCCAACAAGCATTGTTGGTACAACAACAAGCGCAATAGCAAGCTCAGTAGCAAGAATTATTAGCACAACAACAAAAGGACCAACAACAAGAATTGTTGGTACAATAGAAATTGCAAGCATATTTGGCTCAAAAGAATATGCAAACATCATCCATCAACATACCAACTAATCTAGCCATCCCACCAACAATTGAACCACCTCATAACACCTTTATCCCACCCCCTGATCCACAAAATGATGTGATGGAATAAATCAAGTTGTTCTCGCAACAAGTGCTTGATCTTTAGTTAGGGTGAACCATGAAAACAACCAGCAACTTATGTCCTTATCCATTCAACAAGAGCCTTGTAATGAAACCATTCTCGAAGGCATTTAAGATCCCCAAATTTGACAAATACCGTGGGATGGGAAACACTGAAGATCACAATTCCAGGTTCATTGCATGGATGTCGCATACGATGATACATATCTAATGCAACTATTTCCTAGAAGTTTGTCTGGCCATGCTATGGAATGGTTCTCTCGCCTACCTCAAGGCATCAAGACATTCCAAGAAATCATAGATGTATTCATCAAAAACTACGAATGCAATATTGGCTCAAATGGATGTTAGTTGTCTAGAGGAACTATGAGCTCTTAAATAAGGTAAGACATGATGATTATTTAGCTTCTGCTTCTTACAACGATGGTGATCCAAGGCTCATATGCGAAGCAAATGGGTACATGGCTTTCTAAGGAATAAACAAGTGTGCTCACTATTTCATATCCAACCTCGAGCTGGAGCCTTAGTGAATTCCATCTCAAAGTCCAAGGTAGCATCACCACGAAATAGTTGCATCAAATATGTATCATTGTATGCGACCTCCATATAATGAACCTAGAATTCCATGATGTGATCTTCAAGGTTTCCCTTCCCACGGTATTTGTCAACATTGAATGAGCCCTTATGACTAAAGATCAAGCACTTGTTCCTAAACAATAGGTGGTTCAATTGTCGATGGGATACAATGATGATGTTTGCACACATGTTGTACCAAAAATCATGTTGTTGTTGTGCTAATAATACTTGTTGTTGAGCTTGTTGTTGCGCTTGTTGTTGCACCAACAACGCTTGTTAGGCTGCTAATGCTTCTTCTTGTTGCTCTTGGTATTGTTTTAGCGCTTGTTGATATGCTTGTTGTTGGGCTACTTGTTGTTGTGCAAGATATTATTCTTGTGCTTGTGCTTGCGCTTGTGCTTAAGCTTGTTCTTGGTATTGACCGTGGGATTGAGCTTGAGCCCTACGCTTGGGCTTGAGCCTGTGCTTATGCTTGAGTGGCACATCTGTGTAGCTTGAGCAACTTGCAATTCTTGTGCAACCTGAGTGGATTTTTTTGTTCTTTCAATAAGGCTTGGCCTTCTACAACCTATTTTTCTTGTTGTGCTTGTAGCACTTGTTGTGCGGCTTGAGTAGCTTGAGCAGCTTGGGTGGGCTGAGCAGCTAGATGTGGAGCTTGTCAGTTTTGGATTTTTTGTAATGCCTTCTGATAAGAAACCCTTTGAGTGGCTTGCAACACAATACTTTATTGACTTGATGTTTCATTTCGAATGGCTTGTTGTAGTGATGAGAGGCACCATCATTTTGATGATTGGGATTTGAGTGGCAGATGGTGCGAATGTGGTTGGTCCTTGAGAAACCATGTTTTGAGATGTTTTGGTTGGATATCCATGGTGCTCTGATTAATGCTTGGTGGGTTGTTATTACCATTTGGTAAAAGGTGAATAAATCAAGAGGTGATGTGGATATTGATGGCAATGGTGAAGTGGTGGAAATTTGAATGGCATACTCCCTAGATATGTAGCCTCAAAGATGCCCCCTAGTAAGTCAGCCTCTCCTTGTGAGGTTATGGGGAGAGGGGTTTGGGGTGTTGCACAAAAAGATGATGATGGGTCATTTGGATCATGAGAGGTGAGAGGGACTTTGTCCCAAGATGTCCAAATCTTGATTTTTTACGAGGGGATGTGTTTGCAATGCATTGAGAAATGCACTTCCCTTGTTAAAAATGTTGACTTGCACTTGCAGGATGTTTTGAGTGATACTTTGAAATGGAGGGTAGATGAAATGGGGATGGTTGTTCCTCAACAATAGTGAACCATTTGCATGTATAGTGAGGGATTGAGTCTCACCATTGTTGATAATCTTATGATTCTCCAAATTTTGAACTATGTTTGTGATTTCCTCTTGTGACATTCCAAAGGGATTATTCGTGATCTTCTACTTGGATACCTTCCTCTTGATGGTCATGCAAAAATTGAGCAAGGTTAATCATGAGACTGCTAGACCCAATGGGATTCATTTCAGGAGCGGTCTGACTCAAGTCACTTGAAGTAGATGTTTCTTTGTTGGCTTCCATGTTCCTCTTGTGTTGAGATCTATTTTTCACCATAAAATAGGGATAAATCTTCAAGAATGTAAGAGATGAATCTCTAATTCTTTTGGATTGATCTAATCCTTAGGTACAAAAGAGAAAATTTAGGATGATTTAAGGATCCAAAGTATGATGGTTAAATGTGTGAAAGGTGGATGATATGAATGGTTTAGCACTCTTGAGAAATCTTGAAGGATATGTTAAACTTTAGGACTTGGATTTGGGATTAGATTTGATTTGATTTGGATTGTGAACTCATAAACTATAAAAGGTTAGATATTGTCCTAGAGTAAATTTGTCTTGAAGATGCTAATTTGACTAAGTGTGAGAAGAAGGATTCATCTAAACACACCTAACAAAATGATTTTTGATTGGGTTTTGATTTTGGATTATGAACTCCTAAACCCCAAGATGTTGGATGTTATCAAGTGATAAATTTTTCCACAAGGTTTGATAATTTGACTAAATATGTGGAGAAGGATGCATCTACACACATCTAATCAAACAAGATGATTTTGGATTGGTTTCAAATGATTTTCCCAAAGTTTAACATGAAGTATTTTTCCAATATTTTCAAAGAGTTGATGATGAGATGATTTTGATTTTGATATTCAAAGATGGATGAAGTTTTGATTTTGATCCTATGTTTACCTAAAAAGACACTTGCTTACTAGACCTCGGTTTTGAAGAACATGCTTTTCTCTAAACAAGATGCTCAAACTCCCTAAAAAGATTTGGGTTCTTGATCTTGATCTTGCATGAAATCATTGGAGACACATGTGTGGGGTCCAATTCTTTTTAGTCTTTGCTTAATGACTTTTTTTTACCACAAACATTTCTTGATTAACTTTGCAAACTGGATTCCCAATGTCTTAACTTCTTCTCATTCCACAAGGTATATCATGTGAAACTTTGATGAATTCAAGGCAAGGGTTACCTATTGTTAACTTTAGTAAGAAAATTGAGATATAAATCCAAGTGTTTAGAAACCTCTAAGGATAAAATCCCAAGGGAAAGCAATAACACATGAATTTGGTCAATTGTATTTGCTTCACTAAACGGTTTGAAGTTTTGATGACAATGTTAAATGTTTGTTTCCAAATGTTTTCGAACAAGCAAAGTTTTTTGTAACCAAGAACAAGCACAATCCTATGGATATGAAAGACTATATTTGTTGAGTCCCCACTTGGACAAGTCCAACTATGCTTATTTTTAGCGAATGGTTAGATGCTTGACCCCACTAGCCCCCCTCCACGGAACTCACTTCTCGGGGCAGCCAAGCATCAGTTCCCATGAAATTCACATGGCATGCTTTCCATTTCAACTAAAAATCCTAAAAGTGTGGAGTGGCTTCAGAACGATTGTTCTTGCACCAACAAATAAATAGGGATTTTGGCCTTTCTACAACAAGGGTTTTAATTCGGACTTTTCATTTGTAGGAGTTGACCTATCAAGGTGAGATACCATTGCTTCCCTTCTCGTCAGAGCCAACTATGTGATATTGGCCTTTGTTCCAATACCCACTTTTATATCTCGGCTGGAAATACTCTTGGCTTTAGAGTGTTACCGGTTGAGTCATTCCCTTGGGTGAGTAATTTTTCCCATTAGGAAGGCCCTCTAAGATAAACAATATCAAGCAAACATATCCATAACTTGATCAATCTTTGTTGAAAAATAAAGAGAGAATACACACAATAGGTTCCACTCACACTCACACAATGTTTTGTTCAATTTTAAAACCAAAATGAAGTGTGGAGGTATTAACTTTATCTCAACTTAAGACCACCAAAAATCCTTTTGATTCTCAAGATCATCGTGAGGCACAAGAGAAGTGCATACGTCTTTACAATGGTTTTAATTTGAGTAAGTAATCACAAAATTAAGTAGCACTTATTCATTTTAAACCCACAAAGCACTAATGACTTCCTTTTAAGCACTAAAGGAAATGTGAAAATTTTCCTTGTTCAATTGTTAGCCTCAAATGAAATCTAGTGAGTTTGTCCTAAGATTCATTTTAAGCCCTTTGTAGCAAAAATTGAAATATTCTTTTTAGAGCCCCAAAAAGATGTGAGTTGATCTAAAACAAAAAATTAAAGCATGAAATGGAAGCTGTAAACATTTCAAAGTGCTTTGTCAATTTCAAATTTAATGCTCAATTCTTCAACTCCAATCTATTTGTGTTCTTTGATTTTAATGTGAGAGAAAAACTGTTGTCTCCCGATCCCAACCTACAAAAAAGTTTACAAAGTTGCCAAAAATAAGATTTATTTGAAGGAAAAAAAAATTATACCTATTATGCAACGTAGTTATGAAAAAAAGAAAAGAAAAAAAGGTTATAGCTAAAAAAAATTTTGATGAACCCTCACAAAACCACGCAATCTTAAAATTCTGCAGTGTGAAGGATCTCCAAATGAAATGTTGCACAATTCAACCAAATTTTTTTGTAAACTTCAAGTTACTATGTAGATCGGTGGATATCCACCTAATTCAACAAACTGACAAAAGGTACAAACACCAGGGGTGAAAAGTTTCACTCCTCTACAAAGGATATAAATATTTTATCACTTTCATACAAGTATTAGTAAGCATCTAGAAAGTAGATCAAAAAAATAATTTGAATCAAGAGGCACAATCTCAAATAGCATCAAGAATTAAATATCCCAATTATTGCTACGGGATGAAGCTTTGGCGATGTAGAGTTGATGAGCTTACAGGAGAAGGCCTAAAACGTCAACTCAATTAACTAGTTGACTTTTTCATACTAACGAGTTCATAACTTACCCGCACCATCGATAGGTGAAATTAGTTCAAGTGTATGTTAATGTTGATCCTCAGTATCAAATTACTTGTAAAATATCACTATCACAGCATCAGAAGCTAAGCTTTCAAAGCATACAAAGAAAGGCAAGTGAGCAAGAGCGATGTGTGTTCCTCACTCGACCAAATGTCACCTTTCTTTCCACAGAGTGGGTGATAAATGCACAAAGTAGGATTTGAAAACACACGTTTTGCTACCTCTGAAATGGCCCACCAGGAATGTTTGAACTCTTCATATTGTTGATTTATCTTCTATTTAAACATTGCCATCCCCTTGACGATTACTATCAACAATTTTTTCCTTAAAGGACAGATATTTCCAATGCCTAACTTAGGGAAGTGGAGCTACAGTGTAATACATGTAAGAAATAGATAATACCATTTTTGTTATGTAACCTGATGAAATAATTTTCAGCGGAAATGTTAATGCACTTTTCTAGAAATTGCATGGAGTTTTGGGCGAGGTTTAAAAAGTGACAAACAAAGCATGGAATTGATTAAAATTTATTATTTTCTTTCCTTTCTATATATTATCTGGTTCTGAAATGTGATTTCTATCAATCATGATTCTAATAGCTACAGTTAAAGTCGAAACTACATCAAAAATTAATGAAAGTGATAGGCCTCAATTTCGCATACAAGTTATGGACGAGCACAATAAATTTTCTTGAAAAAAACAATTTTTGAGAAATGAGTTTCTTATCTCCAAATCCAAAAGGAATTCACAATAATTAAATTCCACTCACACCTTATTGCTACCATCCATCCCTTGATCCATGAGTCCATAAAGATTAGCCACCAGCTAAAGAAAAAAAAACTCTACTCTCCTTCATTGCGAACAACATTATGCAGGGAAGTAGTTATATGTTGGAAGGAGAAATAAATATAGCAATGAGATAGGATTACAGGGTGCCCACTTGTATTCAAGCTCAATACATGGTTAAGCCACTTGGGTTGGTTTGCTAGGTTTTCTTTTTTTTTTCATCGGTATTCTTCTTGGAGAAGAAAGTAGTAAGATGGCATTCCTTAGTAACAACCACTACAATACATTGCATATTTTCTCATGGCTGAATACCTAAGCTTGAAGCTTTCTTATACTAGTGTAGTGACTTTCTATGGGGTTTTGAAGAGCTTATGGTATAGATGGGTTGAGGGGGAAGCCAAGATGATCCATAGGAACTAGCAATAGTTGCATGGCCTGCGCAACAAGAAAATCTTGTTAAGATGCGTTAGAAAACCTTAAGCAAATACCATTGGCAGGTGTAAGGCCAAATTTTGCAGTTATAGAGACTCTCAAGTCAATGCATTTAATCAATCATACAAAACAATGAATGAAGTCTTCTACTATAACCAATCATATGGAAAGGTCGCGCCCCAATGTCATCTATAAAACTTTTGCATGATCTAAACTTATAAATTCATTCTCAGGATAAGGCTATTAGCATGTGCAAAGCCACATTTTTAGAAACCTTTACCGTCAATTCTGTCTGCGCCAAAATGAAGCATATAAAGGTGTTTTAGTGATGCTTATTGACCAAAACACTCCTCTAAAGGTCAGGTCACTGATTTTGAAAAGAAAAATTGATTAGCAAATGGTGATCTTGAGGAAGACATACACTCAAGACAGATGAGATCAAATCCCAAAGAAGAGAAGATGCAAACAAAATTATTAGACAACTTAATTATCAATAGAAATCATAATATGTTTGAGTGTGTGTGGGTGGAGACTTTCCTAGAGTGCAGCATCCCATGTAGAATTTTGTAGCAGATACATTCATTAACAAAGGACGAACTTCTTATAGTTTGCACCAACATGAAAACAAATCTTGTATAGTTGTGAAAGGCCCAAGCATTATGAATAGTTATCTGGCAATTGTAAACATAAATGCATTTCTACTAGGAGAAAAGAATACGGAAAACCTTAAGAAAGATGTGCACTTATCATTAAAAGCAAAGTAAATGTGTCATTTGAAATGAGCTATATGATCTAGCCAAGAGTTGAAATGAAAAGAGAATTATCTATACAAGCGGAAAGCCCTCCTTCTAGTGCCATATGTGAGCAGCCCTAAATCTGCAAATGGCTAAATCTCCAACACTCCATAACATGGGTTAGTTCATACCAATGAAAACTTATTAATAATCCTATGAAATAATACATTATGCTTCATGGACAAAATGAAATAACAACATAAACCAATAAAAAAAATCTTAGAGAAACACAATGCACACCTATTCCATAGTGGATTGGTGCCACTTTGATATGAAAAGTGGCCCTTTCCCAACCCTTGACAAGCTCAAATGATGAAGATGCAATGATATGATAATGGACAAAATTAGCTCTCAATGTGAAGAGAGTAACTTTGCATGAATTGTGGATGATAAAAATGAAGGATAACCTCTCCATTTATAGAAGAATTTGATGAGAAAAGAGGTAAAAGGGATGAATTTGGGATAAAAACCAAACCAATAGGAAGGAGCCACTTGTCAAGAGATGGATGGGTGAAGGATGTGCAAGTTTTGATGAATGTGCCAATAAATGACATATATTTGAAATTTGAAAATGTTGAAATGACAAGTTGGAGGGAGAGTCAAATGGAGTAATTGCCACTTGGCTCAATGAAAAATGACTTGTAAGGTGACATAAATGCCTTGTTGGAAGGACTCATGCCACTTGGAGGGAGATTTGAAATGAAGGAATATTCCATTTTTATGCCTTGTTGAGAGAAAATGAAGATTTAATAAATGAATTAATTGATTTATTTGTGTAAGTGGGAAAAGCTAGAGGATGTGACATGCATTAGATTAACATTAATCATGATTTGATTAACTTAAGTGAAGATTAGGTGATTTGAATTTTTGACATAGATTTATGGATTAAAATAAATCAAAAGGAGATGGAAAATGATTTAGAATTAGTTAAATAAACATTTTGATTTATTTAACTAAAGGGGATGATGTTAGTGGTTTAATTAAATAAGTTTGATTTATTTCATTAAATAAACTTTAGAAGTTAATTAAATAAGATTGATTTATTTAATTAAAGGGGTAATTTAGGATTGATTTATGATTTAATTAAGTAAATTTGATTGATTTGATGGATTAATTAAATGGTTAATAGAGAGGTGACTTAAAGAAGAATCGAAGTTAGTTGATCAGGACATTTTTCATGTCTACATTTTCCCCCTCTTTGAAGCAATGCATTTGTTGTGTTGGTTCAAAGAATAAACTTACCATGATCAAAATTTAAAAAAAATTGAGTTTTTTTGAATGCCCCAGTGGAAAGAAGTGCATTGGTACAGTCCACTATGATGTCTATGTTAGGTAAAGGAAAATCATCTTTCGGACAAGCCTTATTGAGATATCAAAAATTCATGCAAATACGAATGTTGTTATTAGGCTTTGAGACTGGTACGATATTGGAGATCTACTCGGCATAGCCAATGAGTCTGATGAACCTTGCATCTAACAACTTCTTCAACTCTACTTTTACCAATAGGGTATGTGCAGGATCATGATGGGCCAAAAAGTGGCAATATGATGGGTATGTGGCTAACGACTTTTCTTTTACCCAAAATAAATGAAATGAAAAGGGTTTTTAAAGGAGATTCTCAGCTTTCCATCAATATAAATTATGCTTTACTTTGAATTTAATAAGTAATTATTATTCATTTCTATTTGAATTATGACTAAAATCTTGATTGATGAGCTGATTGAAAAACATCTATAGCTTTCAAATGGTATCACATTTTTGAATCTAAAACATGCATCACATTCTATGCTTTGCATACTATAGGATTAAAAAAATAAAAATTGAATTTCATGAAGTTTTGACCAAGTTAAGGTGGTCAGACATATGAGTTTTTATATTTTTTAAAAGTTGTAAAAAATTAATAATTAATTATTTACTAGGAAAAAAATTACAAAAAAAATGCATCACATTGGGACATGAGTCCTCTACTTATATCAAAAATATTATAAGAAAATATTATCCTTTTATTATGGTTAGGGTGGTCAGATGGACACCTACTTCTTATTTTTTCCCTAAAATTTAAGTACTACTACATTGAAATTTCAAATTTTCACCAAATAAATTTTCCTTTTTTTTAAACAAACCTAATAGTTTAGAAACTACATTTAATTTCCTATAGATTCTATTCTTACATATTTTTGAAATAATATAGATATTTATTCAAATTTTTATGTCAAGTTTCCTAACTCTGATTTTTTCTAAATTTGTTACCACTTAAAGGCATATTTTTTCCATGATGATCCTACACATACCCAATAAGGAAATATGTGGATGCATTTTTCTTAGTTTCTGCTTGACTAGTTTTACTCCTGGTGGTAAGGATAGATAATGCATGATGAGTTCTGGATCAATCCCTGGCATGTCGACATATGACCAAGCAAAGTTGACTTGTTTTTATATGAAGAATTTGAGGAAGCTTGGTTTTTCTTGGCTTGTCAAAGATGCCTCTAGATTTATAGTCTTTATTGTCTTTTCACTACCAATATTGACAGACTGTGTGGGTTCAATCAATACCTTTGATCTTTCCTGAAATTGTTCTAGGAGAGTATCAAATCTTCCATCCTTCAACACCTCAGAGAGGTTTTCACCGTCAAATGCGCTATTTTTTTTTACTTTTTATAGATCTGATACTGCCGTTGAATGGTTTTCACCATCAAATCTATTTCTTGTATTATTCATTTTTTAGCTAGAAGATTTGATACTCCCCTATTTGGAAGCTTCATTGTGATGCTCAATGGTGGAATCTATTTCGAGATTGTTGTCACAAAGGAAATTAACAATTGCATCATCATTTAGGAAGGTAGGGAAGTCATATTGCTCGGTTAGGTCCCAATCTATGAGTTCAGGATGTACTAGGGGTAAGAAGTCACCAGACTGGTTAAGGTCGAAGATGGTAAGATTCTTGTTGGCAGTGTCTTTGATTTTTCCAATAGCAAAATTGAGGTCCATAAGGTAACTTTCCTCCAAATTATCTATTTCACTCTGAGTTGAATCGTCTTCACTAGAATCATCAATGTGTTGTGATCCTAATTCAAGCAGTCTAGAACCTAGACCTTATCCCTCCTTGAGTAGGGGTGCATACTTGTGTACCACATCATTATCCTTGTCATGAAAAGACTCTTCTGATAGTGAATCCCACTCATATTCATTAGAATGAGTTTCATGATTCTGACTAGCTTGTAATTGCAAGATTCTTTCAACCACCTTCTAAGTCATTTTTTCTTTTGTCTCCTCTTTATAACCCAGCCCAATCTTATCTTTTAGATTGATTAAGAGTGGTTGAATTGGTTCTAAAATTCCTTCCTTTCTCTTTCCTACAGGGCCTTTTCCCTCATATCCCATCTTTTCCAAGATAGTGAAGCCTTTTCCATATTGTGTTGTTTGTACATTTTTCATTGCTACTTGAGATTCTTCTTCATCCTTATAAATCCAGTTTAGAACATCTTTGTCTTTTGCTTCATCAAACCTAGTGCTTTCATTTACAAACTGACAATCGAAAGGAGTAACTGGTTGTAATGTTTGTTCTGTTGATGTTGAGGGTTGCCTATATGACTTTGGGGAAGAGAATTGTGAAAGACATAGGGATTGTTCAATGAAATATTCACCCACAACTTTATCTTTGACTTGGACTTTTTTCTCAAATTGTTTCAATAGAGCATTTAATTGGGCTTCATAATTTGAGGATGTGGAAGGAGAAACTTCTTTATTCTCAGACTGCTTAGACATGAAACTAGATTGACCTTCATGATTTGAGAAAATGACCAATGGTTTGGATGAAGAACGTGACTGGCTCTGATCATTGGAAGTGATGGAAGTAGAAGCTTCTCTGTTATGAGGCACAAAGACATCTTGGATAGATTTTAGGGTGTTGCAATACTAAGGGCTTTTTGAATCAGTTGAGATGGTGATTTCTTGGCCACCACAAGGGAATTTCAAACATTGGTGGTATGTTTAAGGGACCACTTGCATTTCATGGATCCATGGGTGACCCAATAGTATGTTTTAGGTCAAATCCTTGTCTAAGACTTGGTAGATTACATCTTTCTGAATTGGTCCTACTTGAATAGGTAAGAAAATCAATCCCTGTGAAGATATTTCCTCATCATCATATGGTTTTATTGTAATCTTTTTTCTTTGAATCAATTGCATTCTCAGAAAATCCAAAGGCACGAACAAGATTTAAAGTACATATATTCAAGTCAGCTCCTCCATCTATTAGGACGTGTTTGACATGATGTTTATGAATTAGGACTTCAATATGGAGAGTGGCATTGTGGGGATGAGAGATAGATGTGTCATCATTTTCTAAGAAGGATAAGAAATGTGGTGTGGTCAAATGTCCCACCATGGCTTCGAATTTACAAACTTCCAGATTTGTTGGTACTGTTGTGTCCACTAGGGATTTTTCCAAAATCTCTTTGTAGGCGGGTGAAATCTTGAGCAATTCCAATATTGATATTTGTGCAAGGATCTTTTGTAACTAGTCCACTATGTTGTATTGATTGGATGAGGCAGTGGGTGTTTTAGATGAACTTCCTTTTAGGACATATTTGGCCTGTGCTCTTGTGGTCATGTTTATTGGCATGTTGTATGGTTTCCCATTTATTTTAATGACATTGAATTGAGTATCAATTGCAGTCATATCTAGTTGCATGTCATTAATTTGTTTTTCAAAGATGATGATGTCTTGTTCTTGTTCAATCGGAATGTCATAGATTGGATTATTGTTTGTAGTGATATTTTGGTCATCACTAGTTTCAATGGTATTCATTTGATCTTCTACTGTTGAGATATGATTTATGATAGTATCATGAACATAGTTTATGTTCTTCCCTTTGCTATTTGCTGTAGAGGTCTCCCCTTTTTCATAATTTGGTAAAGGATTTTTAAATGCTTCGTGATTTGCATTTGTTTGGGGCCCCTCTATTTGTATGACTTTGTCATCTATTAAATCTTGTATCTTATGTTTCAATTGCATGTAGCTATTTGTTTGATGACCTTTGCACCAATGCAATTCATAGTAATAGGCATCATTCCACCACCACGATTTTACTTTTGGTTCAAAGCCTCGAGTGTCAAGTAGTGTTATGATGTTGTTTGCAAGAATTTCCCTCAATGCAGATTCATGTGATTGACCCAAAGGTGTGAATTTTCTATGGTTTGATTGTGTTTGATAAGGTGGAGGTTTGGATGTGGTATTACTTTGATTGTGACTGTTTTGATTGTTAGATTGGTTGAAATTTTGATTAGTGCCTCGATTGATGTTTTGATCAATCTTGGTTGTGGTTCCCAATAGATTAAAGACCGGTTTAGCATAATGTGTTTCAGCGGCACCATCGTTGGCATTCTTGTTCCTTGTCCAAAATTTGGGGTTTCTCATTGTTGTGATGGTTAGAAGAGCTAGCATTATTTGATTCTTCATTGTGAATTTTCAATACCCCTCTTTTGACTAAAGCTTCTTCAATTTTGACATTGTTTTCTACCATCTTCTCAAAGATAGGGGGACATTGTAATAGTAGCCTATAGCTCATTTCACTGTTAAGGTTATCAATAAAAATATCCATCTTCTCTTGTTCGAGTATGGGACGAGTGTATCAAGCAAATAACCTTCTCCACCTTTGTAAGAACATGAGAAAAGATTCTCCTTGTTTTTGTTTGGTATTACAAAGATCCTTCATGGTTATCTCATGTACAATGTTATATGAATATTGAGTGATAAATTTGTTGACAAGTTCTTCAAAGGATTTTATGCCTAGTTGTAATTTTGAAAACCATTCCATACAATGGCATCCCACGCTGTGAGGAAAAAGTCTCATCAAGTATGTGTCCTCATGAGAAAACTCAAGACTCATTGTTTGAAATTCTCGCACATGGTCTATGGGGTTAGATTTTCCATTGTATTTTTTGTACTTTGGTAGGCTGCAACTTGGGGGAAATGGTATCATGTTTAATCTTCTATCAAAGGGATAGGGACAAATATCTTGTAACAAGTACCTTTTGGTAGTCCCTCCTTGCATATCTTGCAATTATTGTTTAAGGTTCTTGATTTGATGTGTTAGGGCAGCCTATTGATCTATATTTGGTGTTTCAATGTCAGTTTTCTTTGGGGTTCCCTTCAATTTATTGATATCAAAATCACTTGGTAACTTGACCCCTTGGTTTGCTAACATTAGAAGGTATTTTTCTCCTTCCTTTTCAAATATTCTCTCTAGGAATTTGTGAAATTTGGGATCTTGGATTGGTTGTTCTATTTCCTCCTATGTTATTTCTTCTATTTTGTTTTGAGAAATTTTGTGAGAGGTATTTTCTTTTGGTTCACCCATGGTATTTTGAGATTCAAGTTCCTTATCCTTAAGTTTTTTCTTTTGGGACCTTGTTAAAATGCGCATGCAAATGATGAAGGTTTGCTAAATTTTCATCATTTTTTTGGAGTGCCAAGGAATACATAAGTCAAATAGAATAATGAATCCTATTGATGTGACCAAGGTGATAAAATTTGATGTAAAGTGTATTTTTTCTAGATGAAGGATGATAAATCCTGATGAGGAAACTCAACTTGATGATCAAATTTGGATTTTGGTGATGATTAGGCACTTTTAGATGTGTGATCAATGTTTAGGTAAAGGATTCCACTTGTAGAGGTCAAATTTAACAAGTTTAGACTCTAAGGAACCTAAGGAATAATTCTGAACTTGAGAAGATTCTAAAATTTTGGTTTCAATTGTGAAATGTGGAGGGGACTTGAATTTCCTTCCTAGACGAGGTGTTTAAATCTTTGGAAAAGTCTTGGACTTTGACAACAGTAAAATGAATACAGGTTGGGATTATTCTTTGAGGCTTTTCTATAGAAATTGAAGAGCAATCTCTCTCTAAATTTGTAATGTTGAGAGACATTTTTGATGAGCTTTTGGACTAAGAACTATGGACTTTGGTTTCCAGATTTTTTGTGAAATCATTTGATAATAGACATGTTTAGACTCTGTTTTTCCTAAGGAATGATTTTGGATTGGAAAATATTTTTAATTCTAGTTTCAAAATGTCAAATGAGAGTCAAATTTAGCTCTTTGGATATGGATTTTGGTGGATGCGCCATAACATTCAGTGTATGCACTAAAAGGAAGATGCACTATAGCAAGGCTTGGATGTGCCAGAGAAAAGTTTGGATGCACTATAGAATTAGGTTTATGCGCTAGGGAATAGCTCAAATGCACCAAAGTTTTAGGTGAATGCACTACAAAATTTGGAAAATGCACCACAGAATGCAAGGGATGCATTGGTAGAAGTGGTGAATGTGCTATAACAACAGGTGAATGCACTAGAAAAAGTAGTGAGTGTGTTGTAACAGAGGGTATATGCACTAGAAAAAGTAGTAAATGCGCTAAAAGAAGAAGTGTATGTGCTAAACAGGGGAATATAACAGTTTGTTGCTAGTTTACTTAATTTTCCTAGTTTTCAGTCAAAGAAAGTTTTGTTTCAAATGATTTTTTATGAATCATAGTTTTGCACTTTCAGTGTGTAAGGTTTTGTTTTAATTTTGTTTTGAAAACACTTTGACAAACACAATCAAGCAACTATACCCTCCTAAGGATGTGTAAGATTGTATTCTTTTGGATTCCACATGGATTTTACTCCAACCACACTTATTCTTAGTGAATGAATTCAGAAGCTTGGCCACACAGGCTCCCCCTTACAATGCACTCACTTCTCAGGTCAACCAAGCTTCTAGCCCCCATAAAACTCCCATGGAAGTTGATTATCTCTACCAAAAACTATGAGAATGTGGATGCCTTTGAAATGACCGTTAATGCACCAAATAATAGATAAAATTTTTTGGCCAACTATAACAAGGGTTCTAGTATGGACATTCCATTCATGGGGGATGATCCATGTGTTGAGAGACCATTGTTACCCTTCCCGTCAAAACCATCCTTGTGATACTTTCCTTTCAACAAGTACCCACACTTATATACCAGCTGGAAATCACTTGGCTTTAGCATGTTAGCGGTTGGGTCATTCCCTTGGGTGATTACTTTTTCCCACAAGGGAAGCCCTCTAAGATAATAAAAAAAAGAAAGCAATTATACCCGTAGTTCAATCAATATTTATTTTGCATGAATAAAGAGAGAACACACACTATATACTCCACTTACACTCGCAGATAAACAAGAATGGGTCTGGATTTTTGGTCACCCAGTTAAGGGGAGAGCATATTCCTACCATCCAATACACACAAAAGACATGGTGTTCTTTCCTTCCTAATTAGTCTAGATTCCTAAATTAAGAAAAAATGAAATAAATCACTCCATCCCTTGCATCAGATTTATCAATAGTTTGCAATAAATGTTTCTTTGGCAGCATTCTTGAGTTTTAGCAAAGTCTCTGGCAGCATTTATGAAGCTTACACAATAGAAAAATATCCATTAGTATTCAGACCCAGGGGAAATTTATAGAGAAAATCAAATGCACCATTATAGTAAGTTGATGCACTGAAAAGGTAAATGTGTTGTAGAAATAAGTCAATGCACCATAGAAAACATGAATTCACTACAAAAAGTTGTAAATGCACTATAGAAACCCCCTTATGCACCATAGAATGGTGTGGATGCACTAGAGAAATCCCTTTTTGCAACGGAACAGTCGGTGAATGTGTCAAAGAATATTTCAGGTGCACCAAAGGAATTAGCGATTGCACTAGAGAAACTCACATCCGAACCTGTAAAGCATACTTTCTAGAAGAATATCAAAATAGTAGGGGCTAGGCCCCACGGTGGGCACCAATTTATGTGTGTGAGAAAATATGTGAATTAAAGTAATTAATAACACACAACATATGCAATGTATTACATTAATGAAATCTAGATTAACAACACAATTCGGTAAAATGATTCCTTAAAGCCATTCCATCTTCCTCTAGATTCTTAAGGATCCTGGAAATAGTGCTCTCATATCTTAATTATGCACTAAATTATAGGGACGACACCTAAGAAATGAGAATTCATTGAACTAGAATGCATAAACTATATCTACACCTACATGATTTTGATGTTTCTTGATTAATAATGGACTAAATGACATGCTAAATGGTGAATTACTGTATACAGAATTTTAATGAAATGATGCAATGCCAAATTAAACTAATTTGGAGATGCTATGAGAATGATTCTAAATATTGTATGCAAACTAAGACACATCTAAGAATGCAGCCATGATTCTAATTTACTTGCTAAACTATTCTAAATATTGAATCAAAATGCAAACTAAGCTCTCAAATGTTGAGATGATTTATGCAAAGTAATTGTATGCAATGCTCTTTTATCAAAAGCTATAAATGAGCCTCTATTTATAGATTTCACCAAGGCATTAGGTGAGTTGGTAACAATGGACGATTAGGATTCAATCTAGAGAGATCAATGGTGAGAAATGAGGAAGTTGGAGAGAAATAAGGAAGTTGTCCCCTTTAGTAGAACAATCTTGCCAAGTGAAGAAAAGAATAAATGGAAAGAAGAAGCCATGTGTCCTTGAGTTGGTTGAGATTGTTGAGGTTAAATTCCCATTTTAGAAATTAGGAATAATTATTTTCATGTGACACATGGTGAGTTGGAAGATGATGTGGAAGGAGGTTAGAATAATATGGAGAAATGTGACAAAATTCGAATTAAGAATTCAAATTTAATGAGAGGGAATTAATCAAGTAAAAAAAAATAGTTAAATTTGTCTATTTAATTAAATCATGAAGAAAGCAGTTTAGATAAGAGGAATTAAGAAATATGAACTATATAAATAAACTTTACAATTTATTTATATAGTAGAGAAAATAAAGATTTTTATTAATCAAATAACCAGTATTCAATTAATATTCTCTAGACCCATTTTGGATGTATACACTATATAGCTATACCAAGCCCTAGCTACTTGTTTGAGCCCATATAAAGCCTTTTTCAATTTATATATTTTATTTTCTTGAACCAAAATATCATGACCAAGTGACTATTCAACATGAACCACTTCTTCTATCACACCATTTAAAAATATAGATTTTATATTCATTTGATACACTTTCCAATTATTTGAGCTACTTTTGCTAAAAAATTTCCAATTGTGTCTAATATTTCCACAAGTGAAAATGTTTCATTTTAATAAATTCTAGGCTATTGAAACATACTCCTTTTCATCTAATATTTCTTTACACCTTTTCATTTTTCCATTTTCAATGTATCTAGTTTTATAAACCAATTTAACACCAATGACTTCTTTTCAAGTATTTGAAGATCCCCTAATTTCATGTTTTATTTTTCTCAATCCTAAAAAATCTATGTACATAACACTAAAACATTTATTTTTATTTATGGCTTCTTTAAAGTTAATTATCTAATCAATTTCCAAAAATAAAACAAAAATTAGTAAAATTATCATTTTCATCTTCATTTTGTGTTGTCTCACATATTTTTCATGAGATTATTTTCTTCCTTGGAACTGGAATTCATCTTGTTTTTGAGATGGTATTAATAGTTAAGTATAGCTACTGGTTGTAATGGAGCTATTGCTTGGTATAGAGGGAAAAAAATCACACTTTTTGTTGGGTTTGAAAACCATAGCTCCACTTTCTAGAAAATAATTTCACTTTCAAGTCTAATTTTTCCATCATGAAAGTAAAATATTCTCATCCATAGACCATTGAGTGTTGAGGTTCAACTCTACGAGAGTGGGTTTTCTCTCCTATTCTTCAAGATCAACTTAGTCCTAAGAGGGTGTTCATAGAGGCTTGATAAATAAAATGGGTGACTAGAATGATGATAGTTAAACCCAATCTATTGTCTTGACTCCAAATATTATCACCAGGACAAGAAAAATTGGCTATATTAATACCTCTTTATAGTTGATTTGGTTATGCAAGCATGCTCCACTTGAAATAAGTTATTTTAAGGCTCCCTTAAAATTCATTCCCTAGCTAAAATACAAGATAATAAATGCATAGCACTTAGTTTATTCCTAAACTATTGCTTAATGGTTTTGATTTATTTTAAAGATGTGAAATTGGTCAAAGAGATCCAAAATTGATGCCTATCTAATTGGGCTACAAAGTCAAAAATAGTAGGAAGGAAAATAATCAATGGAACCATTAAAAGACCAATCTAGTCCAACATATTCCATCATTTTATAGGCATTATACACAAAACATACTTAATAAACCAAAATTGAATTACATAATCTAGATGAACAAAACAAATTATTATTATAATATTTTTAATAGTTTAAAATGTAGTGACATTATCAATTTCTCAATACATTCATGTTAGTAACTATGGCAAGAGAGAAAATAGTAAGTTAGCATCTAGGCCCTAAAGATATGCAAATATCTTTGGAGACATCATCTGCATAAACCCAAATATATTTTTTCCTTCATATGTTTCAAAGCCTTGCCCCCTTTCTTTAGTTAATTGTAGCCATAGAAAATCCTTACACCTACAAATTCTAGGACCATTATAAAGAACCAACCTTGTGCTTTAAAAATGATCAAAATTTTCTCTTTAATAGTTATAGGGCATCAACACTAATTGTAACAATATAGAAATTTGAAATCAATAGCCCAAATATATTTTGATGAATTAATATAGGTAGCTAAGAAAATGATCTACAATAATGGTAAGTAGGTGGAGCTGGATGAAGGAGAAATGTGTCATTTAATTTGGTGCTCAACATTTAAAATAGTTTAAATGGATTTTACCTTATATTTGGCTTCTACTATAAATTATTCCTACACTATAAAAAATTATTTGCTGGCATTCTATCATTGCATCATTTTCTTTATTTAAGCTTCTTACAATTATTGAGCTTTAGAAAGGATGTATGTAATCTTATTGATACAAAACATAGGCTAGTTTTATTTATTTTTCAAGTTACCAGACATGAGAAAAACTCTTCATCAAGCCCCAATGAGTGTAGGTGCCTCATTTCATTAGGCACCAACTAACACTAGTGCCTCCCTATTTCTTCATTGACCTCTCATCACTCATTCACACATAGGAAAGAGTCATGCACATCCATAACACACTAATAAATAATAATATACAACAACCTTCAAATACATCAGGCTAAGAAGAGAGGATCTACCACCTTGATGGTCTAACAAGAATAATGTGATTATTTGCACGTCAGACCTTTCTATTAGTCAATACCATGGTAATGGGAGTAAGATTCACTCCAAACTTTGAAACTCTAAAACTTTGAGACTTTGAAATACACAAGTATTTCAAACATCCCTTAACACTAATACTTGGTACAAGAATGTAGACCACCCCTAAACTCTGACATACACAAATAAAACGCAAGTATGTTAGAATTGGAGAGGAACACATGAAAGAGGAAAATTGATCTACAAATATTTCAAAGCAATGCTAGAGGTGAACATGTGAAAAATATATCCTAAAACCAACATAAAATAATTTCTCAATTTTGACCAAATCCCTAACACTTCAATCAAAATATTCCATGTCAATATCATTTTTCTAGTCATTAATCTAGTCCCATTATTATGATTCATCTTCATAAAAAAACACATTTTCTAATTATAGCTTCCTTGGTAATTGGATTGTACAACTTGCCTAGGAGATTCAACTCTAACAAAATACCTTATCACATGCATGCATATTGGGTTTTGTAAATAACAAAAAAATAACGTAATATATCACTTTTATATAATGAAAATGGGATCTAATTTAATTGATTTGATACAAATATATATTGGGTGTTAGAAATCATGTGTAGAAAGTGGTAGGTTGTTTATAAATTTGGCATTCTAATTATTGTATAGATCACTTTGCATAGGTCAATTAGAGGAAATCATATTCACTATTCTAGTATGTCCAAGGTTGTGAAGCTATCTTTTTTCTACACCAAAGGATCTTGTGTATGTGAGTGCCTCATAATCCTAGGGGCCTTTCTTAATCATAACTCTAATGTAGTCAACCAAGGAAATTATGGTCACATCAAGGTCATGCAAGTTTAATACAAACCTAACCAAGTTTCTTAAAACTATTTATTAGGCACCTTTGGGAAAATCCATGACCCTACCCAACAAAATTACCATTGAGATATGTATTATTAGGGGTGTTTATTCTTCGAGATATCTATTTATTAGAAAATGCAAAAGCATTGTACTTAAATTTGTATTATTTGGATACTTTATTTCTATTAATTATTGTAATTAGAGAAGACATATTTATTTTATTTAGGACCTACACCCATCTCCATTTCAAGCTTGGCCTTCTTAATACTAATGGCACAACTATGTTAGGCTCTTTTATAACAACCTAGCAAATTATTCATCTCAGAAAATAAATAAATAAATAAAAATTGAGCCAATGCAATGGTTATGTTACGTCAAATATTTAACATATGAAATTATTTAAGAGTCATTCCAAATTGTTTGAGATGAAACACTCTCCCATAATTGGGAATTTGAGCCACTTGAAAAAATTGTGCATCTTGGTATCACTTCTATAACTAAAAAACCCTCATATCTACATCCTAAAATTGATTCCACATTAGTTAGAAGGCTTCGTCTACAACAAAATATATAGTCCAATATGCCATAATCATTATGCGAATGGGAGGTGATAGTCCAATAGAAGTTGTCCTCCTACTAACATAATGACTAATTGGATGATGATGAGTATGTTTTCTTCCTTAACCTCCTCCCTCCTATTTTGTGGCTGAAAAATCTAAAAAAATTCCCTTCCTACAAGCTTCTAAGAAATGTTCCTACCCTCAAGTCAAATATGCCAAAAAAAATTGGTTTAGAATTTGCTTCTATGACTGAAAAATTCCCACATCTACATTTTAAAATCAATCTTATATTCATTGGAAGGCTTAGTCTACAATAACATATCCAACCCATTATACCATGATGCTTATGCCAATAAAGTTGGTGTCATAATGAAGTGACTCTCTACTAACATAGTAATCCATCCCATTGTAAATAGCTCATCTTCTTGCGATTGAAAAAAATCTGATATAAATCCCCTTCTTACAAACTTAAAAAATATATTTTTCTTCAACTCAAATACACATAAAATTACTTTTTAAGACTAAAATATTCCTTTCTTTTAAAAAAAATCTAAAAGATAATATATTATTTCTTAAATAAAATATACCTAAAAATCACGAGTCTTAGAATTTACTTATATGACTAAATAATTGTCATTAGATCAAAGAAAAACCACAAAGGTGTTTTGCAATGGTTCAAACTTTAAACTCTATAGAGTTTTGATTATGTTAAAAGTGGAAGGGTTAATACCCATTACAAAGCAGCCATCTAGGCAAAAGAAAGGAGGCTCCCAAAAAGAGAGGCCTCTAAAAACAAGACTCATGAGGAGTGAGGCAGGAAAGGACCATTAACACCCAAAGCTTTTGACCACAACAAACAACCGGTTATAGAACAACTACAGAAAAAAGGAACTACAACAACAAAAGACCAGCCCAGAACACGGCTGGGAAGGAAAAACCCAATTTAAACCTAGGAGACTAGACCAGAGAACACCAACCTAGAAGAGGCAGCACAAACCAACCGCTTAAAATGTTGAACCAAGGTCTGCAACGAGCATACAGCAACACGAAAGTTTCCGGCACTGAACATAAATAGACCAAAAGAACATGAGACCCCTTTCCCCAAACACACCCACCTTGTCAACAAACCCCAGCACCACCTCCAAAGAGGCACACCCGACCTCAATTAAGAGTTTCAACTGCAAACGTTGAGTCATTTTGTAATGCTTGGTCTATACTCAACCTCTTTTTTACTTATTGTTTGGTCCTCGTACTGTATTATCTTTTACCTATAGTCTTCCCACATTTACTTGTTAGATCGATTGTGTTACGTACCACACATTTAATAATGATTGACAATCAAAAATTTGCTGGTTTTCCGTGTCAGAATTCGATTTGTTTAAAAAAAATTAGATGTGTGATACAATGAATATTCGTGACAAAACAGAGGACCACCCAGCGCAAGGAAGCTCAAATTGGCTTGCTCTGCGTCACGACTTACGTCACTACTTACTGTTATCGGACCGACTTGTGCGACAGAATATATTGATTTCACCTTCAATTCCGACAAAACTGGAAAGACAAATAAATTGACTGGATTTATCCAGCGTAAAAAACCCGAAAGCACAGTGGTCAGCAGTTAGAACTTGATGGTGGTGTCCAGAGGAACAAGAAGATATTTGTTTCTCACCACAGAAGCATGTGGGCCTCTATGCCCTATAAATGGGTATCTCATGTCTCTTCCCCTTTGTATTCAACAATTCTTGCAAAATCTGTTAGAAGCTTCAGAGGTTGCATCAGTATGAAGCAAATCTTGTCCCTGAATATGGCGCCGACAAGAAGAGGAAAAATTAAGGCTGCCATTTTCAGATCCATGGGTCATTCTATAGCACTCTGTTATGGCAGCCTTAGGCGAAAGATAGGAGCTGGGCTGTCTTTCCGCCCATTGTTGAAGCCATTATTCTGTGAAAAGCTGGCCGGGAAGAAGCATATTATGAGATCCGCCATTGAAATAGCTTCGTTGCATGAGCGCCTCAGTAAATTGGCTTTCTTTATTCTGTTCCTCGCTGCGCAACGGAAGCATCTGATCTGATATGTGTTGAAAATTTGCAGAGCTATGTAGAATAATGAAGTAGTGTAATTGAGAGGGATATAAATTTAGAAATTTATTATTAAGAATGTATTGTGTTAGCTATAAAGTTTCTGGATTTGATTGTGTGAGTTATTTTGCATCAATATTTTGGATCACACTCCATAATCCAACATCAGGATGAAGTAGAGAGCATAAGAAGAAATGAAAAGTTCATCCTGATCATGTTGGATCACCGAGTGTGATCCAAAACGTTGACGCAAAATAAACTCATACAATCAAATCCAGAAAAATTGCAGCTAATTTCTATGGATTGTAAAAATCTGTTATCATTACTATATTATGTATTTGATGACACCAGCTGAAATCTCTTTTTTCTATGTGAAATAAGAAACAACTTTTTGGTCTCTACAAGTTACAGAGCTGTTCAAGAAAAGAACAAGTTATTTCTGGATTGAATCATCGTAAAAATTGCATTGTACATTTTGTAGAAGATAAGTTTTTACATTCTTTCCTCCATCATTTTACTGTTAATTTTCTCTGTGTCACCATTTTGTTTTTATATCTTTGGACACAATGATGGGGCTGGGCTTAAGCATTATAGTCAGCTGACATTGTTACCCATCAAATCTAAACCTGTAAAATATTAAACAAATATATTAAAAACTTGAAACAAGTGAATTGTTCCCATTCTGAATTAACCAAACAGTCAACTTGCTTTTTTAACTGCAAAAGTAAGCAACATGTAAGTAAATAGTCAACATTTTTATATAATATTTAATTAAATTTATTGATAATATGCCATTATTTTATTTGACTTGAACTAATCAACCAAGTAAAGGCTACACTATATCCAACCTTTCACTTTTGGGTCTATGATTATCTCGGAGATAGAAAATGTCTTCCATTAAACCAACAGATAAAACAATCTTGAAGAACTAAAGTTATCTCTGTACGACGAAGATACAAGCACACTGTTTAACCAGAAGGATTTTATCTTGGTGGGTCAATTACATATATATATACTCAGATCATTCATATATATATATATATATATATATATAAAGACCATGCAAGGAGACTGGTAGAATCATGTAGGGTCAGTTAAAGATATTAAAATATTATTTTCTTTTAGATGAAAATGAATTATTATATTGAGTAGTATGGTTGTACATATAATAGAATTGGTTGATGCATGTATTAATAAAATGTAAGATTTAAATTTGAAACACAACTTATTTTTAAGTATATATATTATGATGGTCTTATATAAATTTTATATAGAAAATATCCACTTCTTAAAAAATAAGATTAGATTAAACATTACACATATTTATAATCAATATGAATTGCAGTGTAAATTCTAAATAACATAGGCATTATAATAAGTAGTCAAGATTTCTGGATAAAACTGTGTGTTGTTTTTTTTCATCAACGTTTCGGATCATACTCCATGATCCATCATCAGGATGATTAGCAGATAGAGAGAAGTGAAGAATAGATAGCAGACTTGGATATAAATAGGGGAAGAGGTGGTGAGGGGAGGATGAGAGGCACTCAATCCAAAAAGATAAGAAAGTCAAAGGGAGGAGAAAGAAATATAATTGGAGAAATTGCAAAACAGAAAATTAATTAATTTAACAAAGGACATAAGAACCCTAAAGTTAAAGAAAAGAATAAGGAAAAACAATAAGTGAAAAAACATAGAGAGAAATTTAATAGGAGGCAACAATTAGAAAAAGAGATTGAAAGGACACAATAAGATAAAGAACACGACGGGAACAATTGGAACATCCAAAACAAGAAAACAAGAGCCGATAAAAAATACCCAAAAAGAAAATTAAAGTCAAGAAATCTAACAAATGAATCAAACAATAATAAAATAAGTCAAATAATAGAAGGAAAGAAAGGCATTCGAATAAGGAAATAAACAAAAAGAAAGAAACATAAAAACAACCCTAAAGAAGAGCCGAAAAAATAACAAAACAAGCAAGGGATACGCTAAGAATTGCATGTTAAGTAAACATTATATAAACAATTATTAAATGGATATAAATTATTAATTATAATAAACATCTATAAATTAAATATAATAAATAATATACTATTGTATATATATAAATTAAATATGAATTCAATTTTACTTAATTAACAACACAAATAAAATACAAATACAAATTATAAAAATGTTGCTGCAACTATTTTCAATTCTTCTCTCTCAAGCTTCATATATATATATATATATATATATATATATATATATATATAAACGTTCACTTTTTCCTCCATATTCTGAAAGCTTCCATCTTGTATTCAATTCTAAAAAAATTATGGCTTCTATTTTAAGGCATTCTTGACTTATATATTTTTAAATTATTATCCATAATCCCAAATTCTCTCTGTCATTTTCACTAAAAGCGTCTTCATTGAGACAAAGACTAAATGTAAATCAACATTGACTTAGTATTAACACAAAACATGGGAAAGTCAAACTAGGTTTGGTATTCTTAGAATCTTTTTTGGAAGCTATTCTAGATGTTCTCAACAAGGACCATACCATGTTTCTAACTTTAAACTTAGTTTTACGGAAGGGGTTTTATGATCTATTTTAAAAGAGTAGAGGGTTTCATGAAGCAAAAAATAAATATGTTATAAGATTAATTAGAATTTTTTTTGAATAATAGCAGTCCTTACTTTTTAATTTAAAGATTTATGTGGGTGCATTTGAGGTGGGGCGAGAAATTTCCCCACAAGCGTAGTTACTTTTTACCACTTGTCAATCATCCCAAAAATTTTAAATTCCCCACAATTATTTTTTAACATTTTATATTTATTTACTTTGTTGAATTGAATATGCAAAATAATAAAATAATTTCTAGATTACAAGTGGTAGCACTCTCTACTACCGAAGTGGAATATATTGCACTCACCAAAGGTGCTAAGAAAATGTTATGATTGCAATGTTTATTGGGTGAATTGGGTTGTAAACAACAAGTCTTCACCTTGTATAATGATAGCAATAGTGTTATACATCTGGCCAAAAATGTTGTCTTTCACAATAGAACAAAACACATAGAGTTGAGATATCATTTCATTTGGAATGCTCTTGAAGAGGGCAAGTTGAAGTTGGGAAAAGTACATACTAGTGTGAATTCTACTAATGCAATCATGAACGTAGTCACATAGGAGAAGCTCAAGTTTTGAATTTAGCTTCTCTTGGCCTCATCACGATGTGACAATAAATACATGGAAAAGTAGGGATATCTCTGAGTGTGTTTACTTGCAGCAATAGTTTGGACTTCAAGTGGGATATTGTTGAATGTGAAGTCTAGCAATCAACAAACCATTACCCTTCCCATTCCTCTTCATTTTCCTATTGTCAATACACATTTGCAGACCAAAAAAAACTTGTAAAAATTATGATGAAAACTTTGTATTTGTTGCAACAAAGAAATAATAAAGAGATTATCTTTCTTTTCTTGTGGGTGTAACCATACATTAGTGAACCACATAATTTTATTTATCTATGTTTACTTTTTGGCAGCATGATAATGTTGGTATATGGTGTTGTCATTGATGGAAACCCATTGCAGTAATGCAAAAGTGTTGATCCAAAGAAGACCAAGTGTGCTAAAGAATTGGCTAAGTCTCGATGTGCATTTTTTGTTGTTATAGAGCAACAATTTTATGGTCCGCATTGCTCCGCAGACCATCATCTTGTCATTTGGTTTTGAAGAGTTGATGGAATGTGTTGAAGGAGTCTACATCCAAATTCTCAATGGTGTATGTCTTTCTCAGTTGAAGATGTCAATGATAGTGTATCAGGCTTAGTAATGGTAGAGTTGCAGTTGCAAAGTGCATGTTGGAATGCTCTGCATTCCACCATGGATGAATATTATACTGTGTGGTTTTGAGGAAGTGTTGGAAGGTGTCAGATGTGTGTGCACTCCAAGTGGAAAGTGATTTGGTGGTCCGCATGTCAAGTTGTGAATGAATAGCTGGTTCATTTAGTTGTTGCTTCACCAATTTTGTTGTGCAGTGTTGATCTAAAAATTTTAGGGTTGTGTGAAGTTGAGTAGTGTATCTATCAGAATCATGGGAGTGATTATAGGTCATTTCAACCTATTGTGGTGTGCTACACATTTTTGTTCTCTTCACAAAGTGTGTGTTTTGGAGTTTTGGGTCAACAAGTCATGGTGTTAGACGGTTCATGCAATTAGGCTGACCTAATTAATGTTTTGGTTGGTTTTGGTATATATACAAGGTTAATTCATTATTTAATGTGAATGTATGATGTATGTGAGATGTGAATGAAGAGTATTCGATGTAATTAAGAGTGTGTGGGAGATCTGATGTAGTGTGAAGTGCAAAAGGTGATAGTGGTGAAGTATGAAGTGTGCAAAGTTGATTTTCTGAGCTTAAGTGGAACTATATTTTTAGCATGTTGCAAATGCAGTTCATCCTTGGCATTAAGTGGGTAGTGATCCGTTGGAAGTGAGCCATTGTTTTTGGATAGTGAGTCCACCATTCTGTAAATCCATTGTACATATTACAATATATTGTGAGCTAATCCTCATTGTGGCTTTTCTCTTTCAAGGGTTTTCCATGTAAATCTAGTGTTCATGTGTTATGTGTTGTGATACATGCTTTAAATGTTGCTTTCCATTACTGCAAGTTTAATGTGATGCTTTGAATGGATGTTTAAGTTGATGAAGTTAATGAATTTCAGTGAATACTGATTCAACCCCCCCATCTCAATATTTTGAATGTTCAACAATTGGTATTAGAGCTTGGTTCCTTCAATTGGATTAATCATGAGGTAGATCTTGGAGGTTGAACACATGGAACTTAGAAGGTATCCTATTCCTCTAGAAGAGATCATCCCTAAAGGGGTCATTGAAGAATACTATGAATTTGATATGGAAGGAGAACTCAAATCAGCTCTTGATGATTTGATAAAGCAAAATGTAAGAATAGAGACCTAAAAGAAAATCATAAGGATGCACTCTTGAGAGAGCAACTAAAGAAATTGATTCAAGGAAACAAATGAGCAGCTCAAACAATCAAATGAGACAATCACTAGTCTAAAAGTACAAGTTTTGAAGATTTTTTGAATGCCATATTGAAAGATAAACAATGTTCAAAGCTTGAAGAAGTTGTGTCTTTGAAGAAAGATCTAGAGAACTTGCAAAGATGCAAGAAGAAAAATTCAAGAAGGGGTCCAGGCTTGTAAGAACCTTTTTAATGTTTTTTTATATTATCTACAAAAGGTACATAGGTATTCATTCTTACATAATTGAATGTATGATGTATGTGAGATGTGAATGAAGAGTATTCGATGTAATTAAGAGTGTGTGGGAGATCTGATGTAGTGTGAAGTGCAAAAGGTGATAGTGGTGAAGTATGAAGTGTGCAAAGTTGATTTTCTGAGCTTAAGTGGAACTATATTTTTAGCATGTTGCAAATGCATTATTAGTAGTTCATCCTTGGCATTAAGCCACCCATTTGTCTATCTCTTTCTATTCTGGGTAGTGATCCGTTGGAAGTGAGCCATTGTTTTTGGATAGTGAGTCCACCATTCTGTAAATCCATTGTACATATTTACAATATATTGTGAGCTAATCCTCATTGTGGCTTTTCTCTTTCAAGGGTTTTCCATGTAAATCTAGTGTTCATGTGTTATGTGTTGTGATACATGCTTTAAATGTTGCTTTCCATTACTGCAAGTTTAATGTGATGCTTTGAATGGATGTTTAAGTTGATGAAGTTAATGAATTTCAGTGAATACTGATTCAACCCCCCCATCTCAATATTTTGAATGTTCAACAATTGGTATTAGAGCTTGGTTCCTTCAATTGGATTAATCGTTGAGGTAGATCTTGGAGGTTGAACACATGGAACTTAGAAGGTATCCTATTCCTCTAGAAGAGATCATCCCTAAAGGGGTCATTGAAGAATACTATGAATTTGATATGGAAGGAGAACTCAAATCAGCTCTTGATGATTTGATAAAGCAAAATGTAAGAATAGAGACCTAAAAGAAAATCATAAGGATGCACATGAGTGTATCAAAAATTTGAGAGAGCAACTAAAGAAATCTAAAGAAAGATTCAAGGAAACAAATGAGCAGCTCAAACAATCAAATGAGACAATCACTAGTCTAAAAGTACAAGTTGAAGAAAGAAAAAGAGTTGAAGATTTTTTGAATGCCATATTGAAAGATAAATCTATAGAATGTTCAAAGCTTGAAGAAGTTGTGTCTTTGAAGAAAGATCTAGAGAACTTGCAAAGATGCAAGAAGAAAAATTCAAGAAGGGGTCCACCTTGCTTGATGATATACTTGTAAGTCAAAAAGCTTCAAAGGAAAAAATGGATTAGAGTTTAAAAAGGGAGAAATCTCAAAGGAAATTTAGACTCCAAACAATGTTGAAAAGAAGAATCGTGAAAAAAATAAGAATGGAGATAAGAAGAGCAATATTAGACAGATCTAAAACCAGAAGAAAGATTTCAAAAGACCACCTATCAGACAACCAACTACATAAAAGGTATTCATATTTTAATGGTTATTGTTATTCTTACAATAATTTGGGAAATATAGCTGTAGAGTGTAGAAGCAGAATGAATCGGAATGTTCAATCATTTTCCAGTCAGTGTTATACATGCAATAGATTTGGTCATAAATCTAGTGAATCTAGAAGTTAGATGATGAATAGTTACAATAATGGTATGATGTTCCAATCATTCAATGGTTACCATTATAGATGCAATGGATTTGGGCATAAGGATTTTGAATGTAGATCTAAAATAGCAAGAAGTAAGCTAGGACACATAGCTAATTTTTATAGTTCAGCAAGAATGTGAAACCCTTTGGTTCACAAAAGAAGGTTGATCTGATTGAGATGAAGAAGAAATTGAACAAGATATGGAATAAAAAGGAAGAGAATGAAGTGAAGAGTAGATTTGTGCCAAATGTTGGTATAGATGTTTCCTCTGTAAACTAGATAGAGATCATTGGCTCAAGGAGAGTTTTAGCAAAAAAAAATTCAGCCCCTTGCCAAAGATGAGATGTTGATTTCTTTAGCATACTCGTATCTTTTTTGGTTGATATGCTTGATCGATTGGTGAATCTCCAGTGTGAAATATCTTATTGTAGAGATTTACAAAGTGATTGAAGGTGCCTATGACAACACAATAAGGGTTTGCCAAAATTTTCAACCTAACTTTTCATTGCTACAATTAATGCATATTAGGTCATTGGAAAAGGGTTTATATTTCATTTTGAGTTTTCTCTGGTCATTTTTGATCAAGCATTTGAAGTGGAGAGCAGAGAAAACAAGTGTTGAAGCAATTTTGGTGCATTGTGTGAAACCCTACTAGAAAATTCCAAAGGTATTTATCAATTTCATGTTAAACCCTAGTTTCAAAGAAGTTCAAGATGTATACTCCTCAAATGATTGATGTTCTTGAGTGACCCAGAACTAAATTCAAGAATCACTCATATAAATCTATGGTAATGGATCCTGAAGGTGAATTTCGATGGTTTTGAGTGGTGTATGCACACAAAGGATCTGTGTGTATATACATTCATGTGAAGATGGATGAGTATGACGATTTGCAGATAGAAGAATTTAGACATAAAGTTCTAAATAGAGATTATTTTGATCTAAAAGTAGAGTACTCTAGCTTGATGGAGAATAAATTGGATGTGTGGAATGAGTTTCCTAATTTTTGTCATGAAGATGAGTGCATGAAATTTGTGCTTAGTAGAATACATGACAAATTCATGTGGTTGTACTTGTCGTACATAATAAACAAAGATGCAATTATGGTCGTATCTAGTTTGTGCTCCATTGGACCAGTTCTGGCATTGAAGACTGTGAAGAATGATGTGGTGATGAAGCTCATCAGAGTGAAGTTTGATAAGCATTCCCTAATAGTGAATAACATTGATAATCTAGAAATGAAGTACACTTCAATGATGATTGGCTATAAGATATTCTATACAAACATAGAGAATTTTGTATCTGCCACCACAATACATATTATACACCAGATGGTGAAGGAAGGTTTAGAAATTTATTTGTGTGAGCTCCTAAGATTGCAATTGTTGGAGAGTCTACAAAAGACAAAAGAGCAAAGGCACCCATTTTGGTATGGTACTCTTGTTATTTATTTGTTGTTTCATTTTCTTAGAGTTTCCTGAAAAAATGAATGTTATATGGGTTGATAACATTTTGGTAGCTCTGCAAATAAGAGATCATTTGAGAAGGTTTCCATATTTTGAGTCTCGAAAGTCAGCCTTGTGTGAATTCTTTAAAACTTTTCAAGAAAAAATGCAAGAAAGGTACAAGCTTTCAACAAGTGTTGTTGAGAAATACAAGAATGATATAACTCTTATGGTGAATAGAGACCACTACTATATGGAAGTAGTTGAACCCAAAACTATTTGGGTTTCATCTAGCTACCTTATGAGGTAGATGAGTCTCTATGCACTAGTCTTGCAGAGATTGTGTTGAGTAAGCCTGGAGATCCAACTGTGGATAGGTTTGGAACATATGAAGAGAAATCTAGCCAAGTAAACTTGGAAAAGAACAAGAAAGATATTGCAAAAATGGTGGAAAAGATGAACTTAGCTAATTTGGAGGAGACAGTGAACCCACCCAAGGGTTCTACAGAGAAATCTATAGGTACATCTGCCCCTTCGAAGACTCCATAGACATCAAAAAGGTCAAGTAGGACCTTAGTTCCCATACCACCTAATGTTACAAAGCCTTCTGAAACTCCTCCTTTTAGAACAAATCCTACTAGTGGTTCAAAGAAGAAAGATACATGGGAATGTGCAAGATCATGAGGGGCCAAAAAGTGGCAATGAGAAAAAAAAGTGTTTTACTTCACCAAAATTGCAAAACAAAAAGTTGACTTTTTGTATGAGTTGGGTAAAATTTGAATATGGTTTGCTAATACCAAACCATAATGGATATCCGTTAATATATAAATTATTTTTCATCAATTTATGTATTCAAAATGGATATATTTTTTCAAAATAGATATCCATTTTCAATAATTATTTTAATTAATTTATATTTTTAAAATGGATATCCATTTTTCTCAAAACAGATATCTATTTTGAAAAGCCCAAAAAGCACACTTTAGTAAAATGGGCATAACTTTTGCATTATTGATCAAAATTTTGATTTTTTATAGGTGTTGGAAAGGTGATTCAAAGGCCTACACAATGGATAAGATGATTGTGATAGGTTGAGCAAAAAAAATAACTATAAATTTCATTTTAAGTTCCTCCTTAAGTTTTAAAATTTTAAATTCTCATAAGTCTTGCATACAAAGTCTTTTTTTTCATGTTATTTTGCAATAATCATCCTAAATGACTTGAAACATTAAAGAAGTAATAAATAATGAAACAATTATATTTTTTTTACTAAGGAGAGTAAAAAATTTGCATAAATCATCATTGAATTCCTCCTTGGTGTCTTTGATCCTATGTGCACCTTTTCCCAAGTTGAACTAGAACATATATATCTCTCTCCCTCTCTATCTATTTAGCTATCTCTCCCTCTCTCCCTCTCTCCTTCATTTACCCTCTCTACCTTTCTCTCCACTTTTCCCTTACTCTGCCTCTATCTATATCTCTCCTCTCTCTCTCTCCCTCTCTACATAGCTCTCTCCCTTTCACTTCCCCTCTATCTTTCCCAAGTTATATATATCTCTACATATCTCTCTCCCTTTCTCTTCCCCTCTATCTTTCCTAGGTTATATATATCTCTACATATCTCTCTCCCTTTCTCTTCCCCTCTATCTTTCCTAGGTTATATATATCTCTACATATCTCTCCATCAATCTATATTTATCTCTCCATCTCTCCCTCTATCGGTATCACTCCCTATTTCTATATATCTCCACATCTCTCTCTCTCTCTCTATTTCTCTCCCTCCCTCTTTGTCTCCGTCCCTCTATCTATTTATATAATTTCCCTCTTCATCAAGTTATTTCCATATCTCTCTCTCACTCATACACACATACCCACCCTATTTATGCCTCCCTATCTCTATCTCTTTTTCACTTCCCATCTCTCCATTTTTCTCTCCCTATCTCTATTACTTGTCTCTATCACCTCCTTTCTCTCTCACTCTTTCCTCCTCTATATATATCTCTCTAGATCTCTATCTTTATATATCATCTATATCTCATTTTCTCTGCCTCTCTCTCTATCCCTTTTTATCCATATATTTCTCTACCTCTATCTCCCTATCTCTCTATCTCTCTCAATATCCCTCTCTATCTCTTTATATCTCCCTCTATCATTATCTCTCCCTCTTTCCCTCTCCCACTATATATTGATATATCTCTCCCCCTCTTCTTCTCTCTTGCTATCCACCTATCTCTATCATTTTCTCTACCTCTATCTCTCTATCTACCCCCTCTCTATTTATCTTCCACTGTCCCTCCCTCTATCTCCCTCTCTATCTCTATTTCTCTCTCTATCTCTTTATCTTACCATATATATCTTTCTATAGATACATATTCATCTATATCTCTCTATCTATTCATCTTTATTACTAACTCCCTATCTCTCTATATATGTATCTCTCCCTTTACCTCTCTTTATCTATATATATTCTCTCCCTCTCCCTCTATCTTCCTCTCTACCTTTCTATATATAGATAGAGGGGGGAGTGGAGATAGCTCAAGAAGTAGCTCAAGGGAAGGTTAAAGAGGTAGAGAGGAGAGAGAGAAGAGAGATGTAGAGAGATATCTAATGGGAGAGGCATGGGGAAAGAGGGAGGGATGAAGTGAGAAGTACGTAGAGAGAGAGCCAAAGAGTGGAGATAGAGAGAGGTAGAGAGGGAGGGAGGAATGGAGAGGTAGAGATAGTAATCTAGGGTGGGAGTGATATAGGAAAAGGTAGGTGGAAAGAGAGGAGGATGGAGATTGGGGATAAAGAGAAGTAAAGATAGAGAGAGAGAGGGAGAGGTAAGGTGTGATGGATAGAGGGAGTGGTGGGTAGAGAGAGGGAGGGTGAGTGGATATATAGGGAAGTATAGAGGGAAGGGGAGAGAGAGGTAAGGTGGTAGGGGTAGAGTAAGATGTAGGGAGAGAGGGTGAGGGGAGATAGGGAGAAATAGAGAGGGAAGGATAGAGGTAGAGAGAGGGGGAGAGAGAGAGGGGGGAGGGAGATAAGGAAGGAGAGGTAGGTAATGAGAGAGGTAGTGTGGGAGGGATAGAGGGAGAAGTAGGTAGAGAGAGAGAGGGTGAGTGGAAGGTGAGAGAGACGTAGATAGGAGAGAGGGTGAAGAGAGATATAGAGAGAAATATAAAGGGGGAGAGGGGGAATGAGGAACAGGTGGAGTGAAAGTTAGGTAGAAATAAATAGAGGGGAGATAAAGAGAAGTATGGAGGGAGGGAGGAAGGGAGAAGTAGAGATAGAGAGGTAGGGTGGGAGGGATATAGAGAGAGGTAGGTAGACAAAGATGAAGATGTATATGGGAGATAAGAGTAGAGACAAAGATAGAGAGAGGTAATATGGTCACCCTCCATCTCTCTATCTATCTCTCCCTCTATCCCTCCAACATTACCCCTCTCTTTTTTTCTACTTCTCTTTATCTCCCATATGCATCTTCCTCTCTATCTACCTACCTCTCCCTATATCCCTCCCACCCTACCTCTCCCTTCCTCCCTCCCTCTCTACTTCTCTCTATCTCCCCTCTTCACTTCTCTCTACCTACCTCTCACTCCACCCCTCCCTCATTCCCCCTCTCTCCCTTTAGATATCTCTCTATATCTATCTTCACCCTCTCTCTCCTCTCTACCTCTCTCTCACCTTCCCTCTCTACTTCTTTCTATCTCCACTCACCATCTCTCTCTACCTACTTATCCCTCTATCCTTCCTATCCTAATCTCTCATTACCTACCTCTCCCTCCCTCTCTCCCTCCTTCCCTCTCTCTCTCCTTGTCTCTCTCCATCTTCCTCACTCAATAACTCTCTCTACCCTTCCCTCTCTACCTACCTCTCAGTATATCCCTCCCACCTTACCTCTCTCTCCCATTCCCTTTGTACTTATCTATATATCCCCTCACCCTCCCTCTCTCTACCCATCTCCCCTTCTATCCCTCCTACCTTACCTCTCTCTCTCTCTATCTCTTTATCTCCCATCCCCATCTTCCTCTCTATCTACCTACCTCTTCCTATATCCATCCCACCATACTTCTCTATCTCTACATTTCCCTTCCTCCCTTCCTCTCTACTTCTCTCTATATCTACCTCACTCCATCCCTCCCTCATCCCCCCCACTATTCCTTTCGATATCTCTATATCTCTTATCTCTCTCTACTCTCTACCTCTCTTACCTTCCCTCTCTACTTCCCTCTATCTTCCTCTCAAATTCCATCTCTACTCTTTGTAGGAGTGATAGGGAGAGAGGGAGAGAGGGGGAGAGGAGAGAGGGATATAAAGAGGGAGATATCTCTAGAGATAGATTATATGAATTCAGAAAGATAGAGGGGAAGAGAAAGGGAGAGAGAGTAGAGAGATAGGAAGAGGGAGAGGGAGAGGGAGAGGGAGAGGGAGAGGGAGAGAGAGTGTAGGGAGGGATAATAGATAAATATATCAAGAGGGAGAGGTGGAGAGGGAGAGAGGAAAAATAAATCTAAAAGGTACACTTATATATTAAAAAAGTGGAAATATCAATGATGTATCAAATGTGAAAATGAAACCCTAATGTGGTTGCCAAGGATGGGTATGGTACGTAAAATTGATTTCACAATCAAGATAATAGAGAAATATGTAACAATATATAATTGATGAAGAATTGGACATGCAAATATTTTTTTAATATAAATTGAGATAAATATCACAAAAGTATAGATCTAAGAAACCCTAATAAGAATAAGAAACTATAGAAGAATTCTAGGTTGTATATGATTTATTGGGTTTAACTAAAATACAAAGAGGTATAAAGAGGGACAAAGATATAGGAAATCAAGGGAGAGGTAGAGAGATAGGAGTAGAGCTTGGGAGAGAGTGATAGGGAGAGAAATAGGGAGGGAGGGAGAGGTAGGTATAGAGAGAGTGAGAGGTAAGAGGGAGAGATATAGAGAGATAGCTAGGGGGGTTAGGGAGAGTTGAGATTGAGTTAAGTAGAGAGGGAAGGATGGAAGGAAAAGGGGCAGAGAGATAGAGTTACTCTAAGAAAGAGAGAGATCTAAAGAGGGACAAAGAGAGAGGCAAAGGAGCACTAGTACAAAAAAAAAAAAAAACTAAAAAACACTAAAAATTGCATATATGTGACTAAGCTTTGTCACGTGACCATTAGTAGTTTATTGCCAGTCATTTATAACATGATAAAATTCATGACTAAACCATTTTAGTCATTTATTGGTTGTTTTGATTGATCAATTTGGTAGTATATTTAGTCGTTAATTTATTCATTAATTGTTGTTAACTGGTCATTTATTTAGTCATGGTAGTCATTTATTTAGTCATGGTTTAGTCATTTATTTAGTCACGGTATTCATTTATGAACTAATACTTTTAGAAGTTTATGTAAACTCCCATGTTTGGAGAATGTTATTACAATAACTAATCTATGAAATTGCAAACCAAGAGAAGTTGTCATTGAAATTCTTTTATGATTGAAAAATATAAAACTTTAAAGCTCTTACATGTTATACTAGAAAAATTAAACTGAAACATTCATAAAACTTCAACAAATCTACTCAAAGGATTGAAACAGTATGGTTGGAAAATAATTCTTGTATATTCAAACTGTATATAAAATATGTTACAAAGAACTCTATATATATAGTTTTGAAGATGGAATCTTTCACAGTATACAAATTGTTGATTTATTATGCTTTTAAAACTGAAAAAAAAAAACTAAAACTAAAGCTAAAAATCCATCGGTGTGAATGCATGTCTTTGGTGATGCCACTGTTGCACATGGGGTGGGCTATAAATGCATCTAGTAAGGCACTAGTTTTGCATTTTCTCCTTGCTCTGTACCTGTCCACAATCAAAAAACTCAAAGTTTGCTAATATTTTTAAAAGATTTATGAAACTTTGAAATATGAAAAACAAAGTGGGATAGTAAGGAATTTCATAGCTATAATATGAATAAAATTAGAGTTAAGAAAAATAAGCATAAATAATAGTTTGATAATAAATTTATAAACAATAGTGAAAATTATAAAATATTGGAAGGAAGAGAAAGAGGGTTTTAACTAAGAGCACATGGAACATCGGTTGATAACAACCAATGGTAAACAAAACAATTTTGAATGGATATATAAATTGAATGGTAAATGCAACAGATCATTGTTGTGGATTAACTTCAAGCAAGCTATTATGGTTTTAGACAAGAAATCGTGTTTACTGAAAACTAAAAGTTAGAACTACAACAAACAAAAGCAATTTTAAAATTGTCAATAGTGGAAATAAATTCAACTCCCAAAACATAATTTCTTTTTTCCAAAGCCCAATGTGGCTCGACCATTTTTTGTCGCTTTCCCTACCGCTATTGGTTTCGGCTCCTCCAAACTTTTCATCGCTGGTATTCACCTTTCACCTCTCTATTTTGGCGAGCTGCAACCTGAAAATAAGGTTTTGACGAGGGTTTTAGAGTATGTTTATTAAAATGAAATTATAGCCAAGATCCGATAATGAGCACATTTAGGTTTTTACATTATGGCATCCCTTACCCATTTTTTCCAGCTAATAATGCAGTAGTTCTTTTTTTCTCTCCCCACCGCTATTAGTTTTGGCTCCTCCAAACTCTTCATCGCTAGAATTCACCTTTCACTTCTCCATTTTGGTAAGCTGCAGATTGAAAATAAGGTTTTGACAAGGCTTTTAGAGTATGTTTATTAAAATGAAATTATGGCCAAGATCCAATAATGAGCACATTTAGGTTTTATATATTATGGCATCCTTTACCTTTATTTTCCACCATTTTTTGTTGCTTTCCTCACCACTATTGGTCACTAATTGATGCATCTCCCTAGCCCCAACCCCAGCTTCTATTCACTCGATCGAGCCATAAAAGAGTAGGGTCGGGTCACGGGATGATGCAATATACACACCTGGTGTTGATCAATGAATGAAATGTAGGGAGTGGAAAGGGTGGTTTCTGCTCCTCCAAACTCTTCCTCATTGGTATTCACCTTTCACTTGAATTTGTCTCCTTGCTTGTAGCGCCGCTAGGATTAGGGTTTACTAATATTCTTGTTGATGTTTCCCACCCCCTAAAAAGGATTAGGGTTTGTTTCTCCTTAGAGGATTTCAAAATTAGATTTCAAAGTAAATAAATTAGACAACAATAAATCTCCCACCAACAATAAATTATAATATTATATAATATTATATTATATTATAATATTCTAATATAGTATAATCTTATAATATGTTAATATTATAATATATTATAATCTTATAATATATTTAATATTATATTATATTATAATATAATATTATATAATATATAATAACAATATATATTATATAATAATATAATATTACAATATTAAATACATTATAATATAAACATAATATTATAATTTATTAATTTAATATAATATTATATAATAATATAATATAATATAATATATTGTATTGTAATATAACATATTATTATATATTATTATAATACAACCCACTCCTTCAATTCGATTTTTTTTTAATTATCCACTTTAATATCATATTGTCTAATTTTTATTTGTGTGACTAATTATTTAGTTGTGTTTTTTACCCAATGATCAAATTACTCATTTATAGTTGTGTTGCAAAAAATGAGTAGAATTTAGTCATCTTTAGTTGTTTTGACTTAAAGTTTAGTCACATAGTCATTCATTTGTCAAATTCTACTAGTGGAGGGAGAGAGAGGTAGAGATAGAGGTCTAGAGCTGAAGGAGAGAGAGAGTGAGAAAGATAGGTCTAAAGAGGGACAAAGAGAGAAGGAAGGAGGGAGGTATGGAGAGGTCGATAGATAAGTCTAGAGTTAAATAAATTGAGAGGGAGGGGTCTAAAGAGGTAAAAAGAGAGGGAGGGAGAGACAAGTGGAGGGATAGGTCTGGAGCTTAAGGGGAGACAGTGAAATATAGAGAGGTAAAGAAAGGGATAGAGAGATATGATGATTTATGAAGATTTATTCATCTCCTTACTACACAAAATAAAAATATTTTATTATTGATTAATTTTTCTAATCTTTCAAGTAATTTTAGATGATTGTTACAAAAAAATCATGAAAAAGGGACTTCATGTGTGAAAGTAGTGAGCATTTGATGTCTCAAAAATTAAATATGAAGTTAGAATGATTATAATTATTATTTTTGTTTATAATCTAGAAACATTACCTAGTCCATTATTTTGTTTTTCAAAATGAATATTCGTTTCAAAATGGATATTCGTTTTGTCTAACAAAATTTGTAGCCTTAAGGTTTCCCTCGGGTTTTCCTTGGGATTTGGATTGGGGGTGTCACACCTAGAAAGTCAACTGCAAAAATGTGTTTAGAATTTTCCTTAGTTTTTCAGAGTTCACTCTTGTGGCTGATGACCTTTTTTTAATTAAAGACATTAAATTTCCACAGTCCATAATGATAAGAGATTATTTCTTCTGGATTTAACTGTGTGTTAGTTTTTTGCATCAACGTTTTGAATCACACTTTGTGATCCATTTTTACTCCTACAACTCTCTTTCATCCTGATGATGGATCACAAAGTGTGATTCGAAATGTTGATGCAAAAAATTAACACAGAGTTAAATCCAAAAGACATACTCTCTTACCTTTTTTAATCCAAATTTGATGAAATGAAAAGGGTTTATTGACCAAATTGTCAATTTTCTACCAATATAAGCTATGTCTTATTTTGAATTTAATAGATAATTATTATTGATTTTCTACATGCATTATGATTGAAGTCCTAATTTATAAGCTGGTTGAAAAACATCTATAATTCTCAAAACGATTTCATATTTTTTGAATCCAAAAGATGTGTCACATTTTATGCTTCTCATACTATAGGATTAAAAAAAGTTGAATTTCATAAATTTTTACCCAAGTTATGGTGGTCAGACAAACAAGTTTTAATATTTTTAAAAAGTTCTAATAAAAAATTCATAACTAATTATTTACTTGGAAAGAAATTTTAAAAAAATGCACCACATTTGGGTATGTGTCCTCTACTTATATTGAAAGTTTCAAAAAAAAAAAATGTTTTTCTTGTACTTAGGTTGGTCAGACATTCACTTGTTTTTTATTTTTTTCCTGAAAATTTAGTACTATTGCATTGAAATTTCAAATTTTCACCAAATAGATTTACTTTTTTCCAAAAAAGTACTAGTATTTTAGAAACTACATTCAATTTGCTACAAATTTGGTTCTTAAATATTTTTCAAAGTTAATAACCTATTCAAATGTTTATGTCAAGCTTCTTAACTCTATTTTTCTAAATGTTTATTGCCACTTAAGGGCCTAGTTTGGACCCCCATGATCTTGCACTGACCCACATCTACCACCACTATGCAACAGAAAACTCCTAAGAGGAGAAGGAAAGAAAATACAACCAGGGAAAAACATATGAGTGTTGAAGATAATGATGATGAAGAAGAAGAAGAAGGACCCCAATTGGTCCAGAAAAGGAAATCTAGTGTCTCTCAAGAAGTGACCAGTTCAAAGAGAAAGAAAGTTAATATAGTGGACATAGAAAGTGAAGAGGAAGTGGAAAAAGAAAAGAAAGATTTTATTTTTTGGAAGAAGACTAAAGAGTAAGAAATCTGAGAAGACCCCTCTGGTGCAAAAGCATAGGCCTGTGAAGTTGGATGCATTGTTTAGTAGCATTGTAGAGTTTTGTATGCTAAAGGAAACTATTAAAATGTATCGAGAAGCATATAATGCAGACAAGGAAACCATAGAAGAGGCTATTGTTAATTATATGGTAACATTCGATATTTTCCTAGATAAGATAGAGGATCAATTGCCTAATGATCTAAAAAGTGCTTTAAGTGCTAGAAGAAAAAAGCTATTGATGAGGATGAAAAAATGAAGGAATTTTTCTTGGAGAAGATTGGTTCCCGATTGTCTAATGAGGATAGATGCAAGTTGTCTAAATTGTATGGAAAAAGATTCAAGACAAAGTAAATTGTTAATAATCTTATGAGAAGAGATAAGGAAGCCATTGAGAAGCTAAGGAATGAGACACTAAAAAATGTTGAAGAGCTTGCTAAAGAGTTGGGAGCCTCTTTAGAAAGTAAAGATCAAATGTAGGATGAGAACCCCCTTCTAGAAATCAATGAACTTGTCAATAGACAACATGAGCATGAACAACAAGAAGATGTGTTGATTGATAAAACCCCTCCAATTGTGGAGAATATTGTTAAAGAGAAGGAAGATGATAAGTAGGATGTCCTGAAGAAGGATGAAGCTCAAGTCGAATAGGATTTTCCCCCTCTGAATATGGAGATAAATGATGAGAAAAATAAAGAATACATGAAAGGTCTCCCAGAGAAGACTATAGCACAAAGAGAAGAAACTCTGACTCCGGTAGATGAGAATTTTGTAGAAGAGTGCTCCAATATTGGTGATAAGGATAATATTGAGGCACAAAAAGAAGACAATTTTCCTCCTCCGGAAGTAGAGAAGAATATTGAGGAATTTTTTAATAATGGAGAAAACGAGAAGAGTGAGAAAAATGAAGAAGAAAGTGCAAAAATATGGTAAGTGCAAGGCTTTCCCCTTTAACTAAAGTTTTAGATAATGCTGCTAGAAGGTAGTGTAGAAGAATCCAATGTCTGGTTCTTCAAAAGAAGGAGAAGAGCTCCATATTCAGTTTGAAAATCAGTTTCACATGCTTGAATTTGTTAAAAAGGAATGGGAGGTTGCAAATAAATACCAAGAGGCACACCTTACAAAGATAAAGGATTCTTACAAGGTTATTTAACACTCTGCTAGTTAAGTTGTACATTTTTTCTTTGTATATGCAATGTTCTGATCTCAATGTACATATGTGGAGTTCGTATATGAAGTTGTGATACATTTTTGTCATGGATAATATTGATAGGGGGAGTAAAGCTGATAGGGGGAGCTACTATCATGTAAATATATCACTAAGGGGGGGTTTTATTGGAGAAGTGTGTTGAGTATAGAAGAGAAATAACTTTTTGTTACACTTTTCCCTTGATGTCAAACGGGGAGAATATTTTAGAGAGTGTTTTGGAGAAGTGTGTTGCCATCAATGATAAAGGGGGAGATTGTTGGGAACATGAAAATGTTAGTATATGGTGTTGTCATTGATGGAAACCCATTGCAATAATGCAGACGTGTTGATCCAGAGAAGACCAAGTGTACTGAAGAATTGACTAAGTCTTGGTGTGCATTATCAGTGTTACAGAGCAATAGTTTTATGGTTTGCGTTGCTCCCAAAGCATCATCTTATTGTGTGGTTTTGAAGTGTTGATGAAATGTGTTGGAGTCTACATTTAAAGTTTCAAGGTTGTATGTATTGCTTAGTTGAAGATATCAATGACAATGTATCGGGCTTAGTAATGATAGAGTTGTAGTTGTAGAGTTCATGTTGGGATGCTTCACATTCCACAGTGGATGAATATTATGTTGTGTGGTTTTTAGGAAGTATTGGAAGGTGTCAGATGTGTGTGCACTCCAAGTGGAAAGTGATTTGGTGGTTCACATGTCGAGTTGTGAATGAATAGTTTGTTCATTTAGTTGTTGCTTCACCAATTTTGTTGTACAGTGTTGACCAAAAGGTTTTGGAGTCATGCATTGTTGAGTAGTGTATCGAGTGGAATCATGGGAATGATTATAGGTCATTTCAACCTATTTTGGTGTGTTACACATTTTTTATTTTTACAAAGTGTGTGTATTGGAGTTTTGGGTTGACAAGTCATGGTGTTACACCATTCACGCAATTAGGCAACCTAATTGATGTTTTGGTTGGTTGAAATATATATACAAGGTTAATTCATTATGTGATGTGAATGTAAGATGTATGTGAGATGTGAATTAAGATTATTGGATGTAATTAAGAGTGTGTGCGAGATCTAATGTAGTGTGAAGTGTGAAAGATGATAGTGGTGAAGTATGAAGTGTGCAATGCTAGTTTTCTAAGCTTAAGTGGAATTGTATTTTTTAGCATGTTGCAGATGCATTGTTAGCAGTTCATTTTTGGAAATGAGCCACCCTTTCTTCTATCTCTTTCTATTCTAGGCAATGATCCCTTGGCAGTGAGCCATTCTTTTTGGACAGTGAGCCCACCATTCTGTAAATCCATTGTAACCAGTTCTAATATATTGTGAGCTAATCCTCACCATAGTGTTTCCCCTTCAAGGGTTTTCCACATAAATTTGGTGTTCTTGTGTTATGTGTTGTGATTCATGCTTTAAATGTTTCTTTTCATTACTGCAAGTTTAATGTGATACTTTGAATGGATGTTTAAGTTGATGAAATTAATGAATTTAAATGAATATTGATTCTCCCCCCTCTCAATATTATGGGTGTTCAACATACTTATGTGTGTGTGTATTGTTATTTCTTGATTGTTGTTTTGTTTTTGTTGTTATTTTAATTGCTCAACAATTGGTATCAAAGATGAGTGAATTTGTGAAAAATTGGAGGATGTAGATAAGTGGAGGATTAAAAAATTCTTAGGCCAAAACTTTACAATGTGGAAGTTGTAATTGGAAGTATTTTTTATTTAGAGAGAAATCTCAATCACACTAGAAGGGAAAGAGAAGAAGCCAGTTGCAGTTTCCAATGAAGAGTGGGAGAAATTAGACAAAAAGATAGCGGAAACTATAGTTCTCTCCATCCACTAATATGCTATTTATTTTTGCAACAAAAAAATAAATAAATTATTATGGGATAATTAAGCTAGCTACAATTTCCAATGAAGAGTGGGAGAAATTAGAAAAAAATATAGTAGCAACATTAATTCTCTCTCTATCCAATAATGAAGAGTGGGATAAATTAGACAAAAGGACATTGTTTTGTTTTGTTCCTTTCTTTTTTAACCAAAAGCAATAATTCTCTCTCTATTAGATAATATGTTATTTTATGTTGCAACAAGAAAAATGACGAAAGGATTGTGGGATAAATTATTCGACATGTATGAAATGTCTTCTACATCAAACAAAGTTTTTCTAATGAATAAATTTTACAACTTGAAGATGAAAGAAGGACGTAATATGTAAAATCACTTGAATGAATTTAATACCTTGATCATCCAATTAATCTTTATTGATATCAAATTAGAAGATGAATTCAAGCCTTCGTTCTTTCTAGAGGAAAAAAATTAGGCACTTTGTATGTGCTAGAGAGTCATGTTGAAGTCGGAGTTGGAATGGCAGTTACAAACAACGGCATGGAGATTTGGAACAAGAGGCTCGATCATATGAGAAAAAAGGGACTTCAGATTTTGCACAAAAGTGATCATTTAATATAATCATTTGTAGGTGTTCAAGTGTGAGGCCTTCGTTCATATCCCACAAGAAAAGATAACAAATCTTGATGTCAAATCAAATAGATTTATCTTCGTTGGATATGGTTATGAGAAATATGGCTACACGCTATGGGATCCCATTTTGAAAATAGTCACTCACAATAAAGAAGTGGTTTTTAATGAAAAAGTGATGCCAAATTTCCTAGAACAGGAGATGCCTACAAAAGAATCCTCCATTAAAATACATCACAAGTGGGAGTGATTTGTTCAAACAAAAGGAGATTTTAAATCAGCCACAAGTTCAACCACAAATTCAGCCCCCCAATTTCTATGATAATGAAGAGAAAGATGATCCCACATATACTCATGATGAATTGATTCCTAAAGTTTTCAGGTCTAATAGGGAGAATAGGCATCCAAAAAATAATAATGAATTCATTCAACATTTGCTTATTTCCAATGAAGTTGAACCTACTACATTTGAAGAAGCATGTGAAGATAAAAACAACAAACAATGAATGGAGGCTATGAGAGATGAGATGCAATCTTTGATGGAAAATCACACATGGGATTTAGTGCCTCTTCCACCTAATAAAAAATCTTTAGAAAAATAGATGGATATATAGGTTGAAGGAAGAAGAAGCTGGAAATAAAAGATACACAACCATATTGGTGGTCAAAGGTTATGATCAGCAAAAGGGCATTGATTTCACCAAAATACTTTCACCAGTAGTAAAAACATTTGACTACCATCATAATAGTGTTGGGATTGGCAACTATGTATGATCTTGAATTAGAGTAGCTTGATGTCAAGGCAACCTTTCTACATGGTGATTTGGAATAAGAGTTGTACAAGAAGCAACTTGAAGGCTTTGAAAAAGAAGGTAATGAGGATTTTGTTTGCAGATTAAATCACAACTTGTATGGTTTGAAACAAGCTCTTAGAAAATGGTATTTAAAATTTGATTATTTTATGGCTGATCAAAATTTTACTAGATGTGAAAATAATCCTTGTGTGTATTATATTTTTTTATAAAATGGTGATTTTTTGTTGTTGTTACTTTATGTTAATGATATGCTAGTGACAAGAAATAGTATGGTTGTTTTAGTGAGTTGTAACAATAATTGGCTAACAAATTTTCAATGAAGGATTTATGGGTTGCCAAGAAAATACTTGGAATGACTATCATCAGATATAGGAAAAAAAGGGAGTTGAAATTGTCACAAGAAAAGCATATCGGAATTTTTTTTAGATAGGTTTGGCATGAAGAATGCTAAGAAAGTTAGCACACCTCTAGGTGATTCATTTTAAACTATTCACTAAGATTTTTCTTGAGGAACAAGAAGAAAAGAATTCATGGATAGAATGCCTTACTCTATGTTGTTGGGAGTCTTATGTATGTGATGATATGCACAATACCCAACATTTCTCATGCCATGGGAGTGGTCATCAAGTATATGAGTAATCCTAGTAAGATTCATTGGCAAGAAGTGAAGTGGATTTTGACATATTTATGTTGAAAACACACTGAAATACTAAGAGAGGGGGTGAATCAGTATTCTAAAAAATCTCAAACCCTCTGGAGAAAATTTAAACTTAAAATTTATAGGAAAAATAGAAGCATGAAAGATGAACACAATGTAAAACACCACACAACACCAGATGTATGTGCAAAACCCCACAAGAGAAAAACCATTGTGAGAAAAGCTTCTAGGAGCTACTATCTTAATCTAGGCTCACATTTGAATAATAGTTACAACTTTGTTTTAGGGATACAACCCAAGGAAGCTACTAATCCTTGTAGAACGGTTTTAGGGTCACTCCCAAGGAAGCTACAACTTCCTCCAGACTTTCATTTGGGGTTTCAACCCAAGGAAGCAACTAATCCTTGAATTGAGAACAAACTCAAAAAATGTTGCAGCATCACAATCCTTCTACTATCTAAATATGATAATGAAGCTTAATCCTTTTGATGATTGCAATTATATTTTCTTCCTTAAACTTTTTGATGATTGCAATTTTTCTTTGAAAACTCTTCTACAACTTCTTCAAATGTCTTCTCTACAACTTACTAGCTCACTGCTTTCAGCCTTCAAGAAGTTTTTCTTTTGGCTCACTACCTCCAACAATTATTTGGGTGCACTCTTCACTTCCCTTCTATCACAAAAATGTATTCAAGATGAATCTAGACAAGATCTATCACTTCTTCTCTTTCTCTTTCAGTCGCAAATCATAATGTATTACACATCCTTATTCGATTTCTCACAATCACCCACCACCTAGATCAACTATGTTTATAATATATACGTGATATTGCATTAACTACATTACTTGTTAGCCAAGAATAACAAGAATACTACAATTACAAGTCGGCCAAAGATCAAACAACAACATGAAACGTATAAAGGGAAAGCCCTGAAAAGAGCTACATGCAACACTAGGAAGAAGAACACACCTTGTGGATTCCAACACATGCTTAACCTAGTCCTAAACACTCTTCACAACATTGAACTTCAATGAACAACATCTGCATGCTTCACAAATTCAAATTAGGTTAGCCTTAAGCAAGAAAACATGAAACTTCTAGTATATCGATGATTACAATATTGGTGATGCTCATGAAAGATTAAAAATTACTTGTGCTTCTCCTAGATGAGTCAGAATGACCCATGCAATATCTCCAAACACTCCATAGACTCCACACAAACAAGAACATGTGGTGCACACCTTCAACATATCTCAGTTGACTAGGAAAAAGCATAACCCAACAACACCTTCATTTAAGACCACAACTTTTTCTAGAGAAAATAGAAAACATCTTGTAGAGCAATAAGAAACATCTCATATACCTCTTACCCTTCCACTGATAGAGAGAATAGACCCAAATTCCCTAGAGATCTCAATCCTTATGACCACTACTTCAAGCTGTACCCAAAATTTCCTGATGATATACTAGAAATTGCTAGAAATGGGGCTGTTGACTACTTCGGGATCATGAAGTGGATTTTTCATGAGATTAAGGACCTCAGCTTAAAAAATAGGGTTGTCACTAGTAAGCTGGATGAGATGGAAGCTAAAGGGCTATCCCAAAATACTGTTGAGGTTTTGTGGACTGTGGAAGAGAAGAGGTTGATGGTCAAGTGCCTTCAAAGAACTGTTGAGATCACAGACAAGATGAAGAAGGAAAACGAAAATAGGGTTAAGCATCTAGAAGGGGAAATTGGATAAATCAGGAAAACTATGAAAACCATCATGGTGCATAGCCATAGAGTTGTGAAAAAAATGTTACTATTTTGAGCACAATGGTGGAGAAGCTGGAAAACACCCATCAGGGGTCGCTACTTTTGGACTTGGAATCTGAAAAGGATAAAAGTAAGAAAGAGAATTTTGGCCCCTCGAAGAGGACTAGAGCCAACCTAAAGAGAAAAGCAGATTCTTCACTGCAGGAGATCCAAGATCTGAAAAAGGTGACCTAGGAGATGTGCAACCTTGAAGTTGAGGTTGTGGAGACTTTAAATTCCTTAGGTTAGCTTTGGTTGTGCTTGGTGTTGGATTCGTACTAGCTTTTTGCTGGTTCTTGGTTAGTGGTTGTTGTCCTTTTTTACTTTTTTCTATGTCGCAGCCTTCCTTTCTTTGGGTACTTTGATGCCTTATTTTTCTCTATATTTTAAACTCTGTGGTTTCAGGTCCCTATAAAACCTATTTTTTCCTTTATCAAAAACAATAAACATCTCATGATCTTCAACAACACTCTCCACTAGCCAATTCATCACTTAATACAACAACAATTTGGTGCAAGCCAATAAACACTAAAACTAACCACCAGACAATATAGTCATGCACTCTATCATTTACAACTTTATTTTTGGAAGGACTAATGACATGAAACTCTAGATATAGCTCCTTCACAACAAACTAAACATAACTTCTAAACCACCTATGACTATATCTACAAATGCAAAGGAATTTAGAGCCAAGCTTTTCACCTTTGTGAGCTTCCTCATAGAAACAACACTATCTTCAAACTATCATTTACAAAACTCCTTTCTTGTAGTCCAAACAACATCAAAAAACTTGGATCACACATGCCCTAACATCATATGAGGTTAACTTCCAAACCGCATGAACACAAAATCACTAGTGGAGAAATGCGGAGCATTTATTAGTGACTTTGGAAACCAATCAGCTAGACTGCAACAATGACAACCAAACTACAACCAATTCCAACATACTTCTAACATTAATGATAACCAATTCTCAAAATTTTGACATCACTTGGACAAAGGGAAACAAATTATCTCCCTTTTAAGCACACTTTCTCCTCTTCAACCTTCTATGGTCCATTTGATGTACATTCCCTCCTTGAAATAGCTCACAGGATCCCCCTATCAACAACAACCACTACCAGCTCTCCTTGAGAGGTAGCCACAATCAGTCTAGGAATAACCTGATATCTAGCATGAATTACTTCCCTTGGATAGATACACCAATCATGCATCTAGCAAGAAGAAGGAGGGGAAATTACCCCTAACTTCTATTAGAGATACTCAAATGTATTCTTTGCAAGATCCTTTGTAAAATATCTGCAATCTAATCTTTTGTAGAAATATACTCCAACTTCACTTCTTTATTTACAACCTTCTCTCTCAGAAAGTGGTACTTGATTGATATGTGCTTGGCTCTAGAATGCATCACCAGATTCTTAGAAATATGAATAGAACTTGTGTTATCACACAAAATAGGAATAGGCACATCATACTATATCTTGATATCCTTCAAAGTTTACTTCATGCACAACAATTGTGTACAACAAGATGTTGCAACAATATACTTTTCCTCTACTATTGATAAAGATATTGAATCTTGTTTCTTACTATGCCATGAAACCAATCTACTTCCTAAAAAGAAGCATCACCACTTGTACTTCTTCTATCATCAACACAACTAGCCCAATCAATATCAGTGTAAGCAATCAAATCAAATTCATTACCTTTTGGATATCATAATCCATAATCTAGATTACTCTTCAAATATCTAAAAATTCTTTTGACCACATTCATGTGATTTTCTTTAGGATTAACTTGAAATCTTGCAACTAAACATACTACATGCATGATATCAGGAATTGAAGCAATTAAATACAATACGCTCCCATTCATAGATTTGTATAGCTTCTAATCAACCAAGGGAGACTCATCATATTTTTCTCAAATGACAACTAGTAACTATGGGAGTACTAACATGTTTACAATATTCCATTCCAAACTTCTTCAACATCTTCTTAACATACTTTTCTTGAGAAATATAGATACCATCATTCAGCTGAGCAATTTGAAGACCAAGAAAGAAGGAAAAATCACCTATCATAGATATTTCAAATCCATTTCTTCAACAAAAATCTTGCACATCTCATCATTTCCACTAAATATTATGACATGAACATACACAACAAGTATCAAAATTATTTCATCCTTAATCTAGAAGTAAAGATTAAGTTATATGTAGTACCTTTCTTGAATCCTTATTGAAACAAGTACTTATCCAACCTTACATACCAAGCTCTAGGATCTTGTTTGAGACCATACAATTCCTTTTTGAGTCTACACACCATGTTAGGTTGTGCTGATAACTAGAATCCATCAGGTTGTTATATATAAACCTCCTCAAGTCCAAATCTCCATTCAAGAAATTTGACTTGACATCCATCTAATACACTTTGAAGTCTATGTAGGTAGAAAAAGAAAGAAACATTTTGATTGCTTCCATTCTTGCTACCAAAGAAAAAGTCTCCTCAAAATCAATATCTTCTACTTTTGAATAGTCTTTACAAACTAGTCTTGCTTTGTTTCTTACAACTTCACCATCTTCATTCAACTTATTCCTGAATACCCACTTTGTTCCTATCACATTCTTGTTTGTAGGCCTTGGATCCAATTCCCAAGTGTGATTCTTCTCAATCAGATTCAATTCTTCTATTGATTGTATCCACCCTTCATCTTTGCTAACATCAACAAAAAAATTTGGTTCTACCTTGTATAGTAACCAAAATTTTACTTGTTTATTTATCTTTGCAAGCCTTCTTCTAGTCAACACTCCTTCATTCTTGTCACCAATGATCTAATCTTCTAAATCATTTCTTTGAACATACTTTATAAGAGTCTTTCTAACCTTTTGTGGTGTTTCTTCTTTCTCTTCAACATATTCTTCCTCATATTCATTTAAACAAGGAGGTGAATCAGATCCATAGTCCTTAATTTCATTCATTCTAATGTAGATCTTCACCAACCTTCACATTAGTGCTTTCAACTATTATTCCCAATCTTTTTTTTTAGCATCTATATGCTTTACTTTGAGATGAATGTCCCAGAAAGATGCCTTCATCAATCCTTGAATAAAACTTTCCTATCACATCTTCATCTCTTGTAATATAGCATTTTCTTCCAAAAACTCTAAAATACCTGACAATTGCAGGTCTTCCATACCACAACTCATAAGTTGTCTTAGTGATGTTTCATCTCAACAATCATCTATTTTGAACATATATTGAAGCTTGAACTACTTCTCTCCAATATACATCAAGTATATTTTCTTCCATAAAAATGGTTCTTGCCATCTCTTGAAAATTACTATTCTTTTTTTCAACTACCCCATTCTGTTGAGGAGTTCTAGCAACAGACACATGCCTCTTTATTCTATGCTTTTTCACAAACATCACTAAACTCATTTGATGTGAACTCATCTCCTCTATCATACCTTAAATGTTTGATCTTAGCATTCATTTCATTCTCAACCATTGATTTGAAAATCTTGAATCTACTAAAATCATCAAACTTATCTTTCAAGAAAGTAACCCATGTCATCCTAGAGAAATCATCAATAAAAATCATGAAATGGATTTATCCTTTCAAAAAAATTATTTTGGTAGGTCCACTCAAATCAATATATACCAACTCGAAAGTTCTACAAGAGGAATATTCTTTAGACAAGTGAAACTTATCCTTGTCTTCTTACCAAATTGACATTCTTTGCACATTGTACTTACATGCTTGACTATCTTAGGCATGTCTCTTACCACATGCGATGAGTTGATACTCAAAATATTTTCAGAGTTAATGTGTCGCATTCTCCTATGCCACAACCAACATTCACTTCCTTGTCCCAGAAGAAAATTTCTTCCATTGACATCCCTTAGGTTGTATATATCACCACTTGTCCTAGATCCTTCAACAACCAATTTTCTAGACTTTTATTTTTTGATTTCACATCCACTTTTGTTGAATAAGAGATTGTAGCCAGTTTTGCTCATTTGAATCACATGAAGAAGATTGTGTCAGAGACCTTTGACATAAATAAAATCTTTTATTCTAATCTTTCCATCAATACTAATAGAACCTTTTCCACATATTTGTATGGATGTATCATCTCCAAGCTTGACTATGCCACCATTCCACTTCACAAGTTTGATAAACTTGATCTTATCTCATTTCAAATGGTTAGAAAAACTATTTTCAATCACCCATGATTTTTCCTCATCTTTTGCATGAAAATAAGTACACACAGTACTTGGATCTTTAGCTTTATCTTCAGTCTTCTTGGCAACCAAGAACAAGATCTCATCTTCATTATTCGAACCACTAGAATCATCATCTTTTGCAAAGCAGAAATCTTCCATGGAGTAGAGACTCTTCTTAACCTTATTCCTTCTAGGCACTTTCCTTCTCTTACCAAAATATTTCAAGGAACATTTTGAAGCAAAATGAGAAACCCCTCCACATTTGAAACATTTGAAAGGTAGCTTACCTTTGTACTTGCAATACCTCTCATCAACTTCCTTACAAAATTTTCTTCTTCCTCATCAGTGTCACTCTCCAAATCAGATTCTTCATATTTTTCTTTCTTACTTTCAGTGTAGCTTCCTTCTTCAGACCTTCTTTATCAAACTCTCTCAATTCAAAAGAAATAAGGGCACCATAAAACTAATCCATTGAAATTTTATCCATATTTCTAGCTTCCTCAATAGAAGGTACTTTAAACTATAAGATTTAGGAAGAGATCTCAGTATCTTTTTGACAACCACAAATTCTTCAAGATCTTCACCAAGTCCTTTGATTACATTGGCCACTTCATCTACCTGGAGCACATATCCTACAATATCTTCATCCTCTAATACTTTCAAGTTCTCAAACTTTCCTTTGTAGATCTACAACTTGGCTTGCTTCACTTTGATATCTCCTTTATAAATGCCACCAAGCTTATCCCAAACTTCCTTTACTAGCTTGCAATGCACCTTTACTAGGTAAGAATTTTATAGCCCACTCAAGTTAGCATTATTTTCCTTTCCATTGCTATCATAAGCTCTGATCCTAGTCAGATCAATTGAAGTAGCAAGAATAGTATATCCATCTTTGACAAATTTCCATTTACACTATACCCCAAAGAGGACAAATGGGTTTTGATCTGGTATCTCTAGAAATTGAAATTTGTTCCATCAAACCTAAGAACTTTGTGAGATCCTTCTTGTACCATCCTAGATCTTCCTCAAGCTATTAGACTTCTTCTAAGGAACCAGGCTCTTATACCAATTATTGAACACACATTGAAATACCGAGAGGGGGGGTGAATCAGTATTCTAAAAAATCTCAAACCCTCCAGAGAAAATTGAAACTTAAACTTTATAGCACAAAAAAAGCATGAAATATGAACACATTGTAAAACACCACACACCACCAAATGTACTTGGAAAACCCCATATAGAAAAAGCCACAGTGAGAAAAGTTGCTAGGAGCTACTATCCTAATCTAGCCTCACAAATGAATAATAGTTGCAACTTGTTTTAGGGCTACAACCCAAGGAACCTACTACTCCCTGTAGAAAGGTTTTATGGTCACTCCCAAGGAAGCTACAACGCCCTACAGACTTTCATTTAGGGCTTCAACCTAAGGAGGCAACTACTCCTTGAACTGAAAACAAAATAAGAAAATATTACAACATGACAATCCTTCTACAGTTTGAATCTAACAATGAAACTCAATCCTTTTGGTTATTTTAATTTTTCTTTTCTCCCTTCTCTTTTGATGATTGCAATTCTGATTTGACAATTCTTCTAAAACTTCTTCAAATGTCTACTCTACAGCTTATTGGCTCACTACTTTCAGCCTTCAAGAACTTTTTCTTTTGGCTCACTACCTCCAACAATCAGTTAGGAACACTCTTCACTTCCCTTATATCACAAAAATTTCTTAAAGATGAATTTAGACATGATATATCACTTTTTCTCTTTCTCTTTCAATCACACATCATAATGCACTACACATCCTTATTCGATTTCTCATCCCACCACCTAGATCAACTAGGTTTGCAATATATACATGATATTACATTGATTACATTATAGACCATCCAAAAACAACAAGAATATTATAATTAAAGTCGATCAAAGATAAAACAACATGAAACATGTAGAGGGAAAGGCCTAAAATAACTACACACAATAGTAGGAAGAAGAATACACCTTCCAAATTCCAACACATACTTAACCTAGTCCTAAACACTGTTCACATCATCAGCCTTCAATGAACAACATCTACATGTTTCACAAATTCAAATTAGATTGGCTAGCCTAAAGAAAGAAAACATGACACTTTTAGTATTTCGACCATTATAATATTGGTGGTACTCATGAAAGATTAAACATTAATTTTTCTTATCCTAGATGAGTTGGAATGACCCATGCAACATCTTCAAACACTCCATAGACTCCATGCAAACAAGAACATGTAGAACACTCCTTCAACATTTCTCATTCGGCCAAGCAAAAGCATAACCCAACAACACCTTCATTTTGGACCACAACCTGTTCCATAGAAAATAGAAAACATCTTGTGGAGAAACAAGATACATCTCATGATCTTTGGGAACACTCTCCACTATCCAATTCACCACTTAATACAACAAGTCGGTGCAAGACGAACAGACATTGAAACTAGCCACCAGACAATATAGTCCTACACTCTATCATTTACAACTTTCTCTATGGAAGGACTAATGACATGAAACTTTAGATATAGCACCTTCACAACACATTGTTCACATAACTTCTGAACTACATGACCATATCTAAAAATTTGGAGGAATGCAAAGCCAAACTTTGCACCTCTATGAGCTTACTCATAGAAACAACGCTGTCTTCAAACTTTCATTTGTAAAGCACCTTTCCTGCAATCCAAACAACATGAAACTTGGATCATACATGCCCTAACAACATACAAAGCTAACTTCCAAACCGTAGGAGCACAACATCACCAATGAAGGAATACAGAGCATTTCTCAGAGACTCTTGCATTAACCAATTAGGAAAACTCCAACATAATTCTAACATCAATGACAACCAATACTCACACTTTTGACATCAATGACAATTAGACTACGAAATTTTAAAGGGAACTTCACATCATGTTTTAAAATTTAGAGTAAAAGAGGCTCAGCTACAAGGTTTTGTTGATTTTGATATGGCTAGTGACTTGGAAAAAAGGTGATCTACCATTGCTTATGTGTTCACATTTGCAGGGGCAGCGATTAGTTGGGTTTCTATATTACAAAAAATCATAGAAGTCTCTACTACCAAAGTGAAATAAATTGCACTCACCAAAGGAGCTAAGGAAATGTTATGGTTGCAACATTTATAGGGTGAATTGGGTTGTAAACAACAAGTCTTCACCTTGTATAGTGACAACAATAGTGTTATACATTTAGAAAAAAATGTTGCCTTTCACTATAGAAAAAAGCACATAGAGTTGAGATATCATTTCATCCAGAGTATTCTTGAAGAGGGGAAGTTGAAGTTGGGAAAGATGCATACTAGAGTGTAAATCATGTTGATGCACTTACAAAGTTAGTCACAAAGGAGAAGCTCGAGTTCTATGGAGCTTCATGATCTATTTTGAAGGAGTAGAGGGTCTCATGAAGCAAAAATTAAATATGCTATAAGATTCATTAAAAAAATTCCTGAATAATAGCAGCCCTTAATTTTTAGTTTGAAGATTTTGATTGGTGCATTTGAGGTGGGGTAAAAAATTTCCCCACAAGCGTAGTTATTTTTTTCCACTTGTTAATCATCCTGAATTTTTAAATTCCCACCAATTATTTTTTAATAATATTATATTTATTTACTTTGTTGAAATGAATATGTAAAATAATAAAATAATTTTTAGATTACAACAAGTGGTAGCACTCTCTACTACCGAAGCATAATATATTACACTCACCAAAGGAGCTAATAAAATGTTATGGTTGTAGTATTTTGGGTGAATTGGGTTGTAAACAAGTCTTCACCTTGTATAGTGACAACAATAGTGGTATACATCTGGCCAAAAATGTTTCTTTTCATATAAGAACAAAACACATAGAGTTGAGATATCATTTCATCTGGAATGCTCTTGAAGAGGACAAGTTGAAGTTGGGAAAAGTACACACTAGTGTGAATTTTACTGATGCAATTATGAAGGTAGTCACATAGGATAAGCTTGAGTACTATAGAGCTTCTCTTGGTCTCGTCAAGATGTGACACAAAATTTGGATAAGGGATATCTCTGAGTGTGTTTCCTTGTAGTAGCATTTTGGACTTCAAGTGGGAGATTGTTTAATGTGAAGTCCAATAGTCAACAAACTATTTCTCTTCCCATGCCTCTTCATTTTCCTATTGTCTCTACATATTTGGAGACCAAAAAAAATTGTAATAAATTATTATGGAAACTCTATATCTTATGCAACAAAGACATAATAGAGATTTCCCTACTTTTCCCGTGGATGTAGCCATACATTGGTGAACCACATAATTCAATTTGTTTTTTGTTTACTTTTGTTTGTGTATTGTGATTTTGATGATTGTTGTTATCTTTTTGTTGTTATTTTAATTGTTCAACGATTTTCCCCTAGACACTCTTACAAAGGTGTGCTTACTTCACATGGGTTTCAATGAGGTGCATGACTCTTGGAGTATTTATAACTAGACTACCAATATAGAATATTTTTCAACCTAGTTTTTAATGGAAGCATCTACCACTCATTAAAATTGAGACCAAGATTTGTTGACTACAAAGTTAACACATACTTGATCACATACATAGGCACAACCATGTTCAAGACACAAAATTTAGGAATTCACTAGACATATAGTGTAAGATGATAGGAATACAACCTCACCCATGAGCCCAAGCTCACACGACCAATGGATAGAAAATTTCAAGATACAGCAAGAACCAAATTTCAATTTTGATGTAGGGAAAGATTAGAAGAATTAAATAAATAAGTTTATCTAATTCAAAATGGTACTTGGAGAAATAAATAAATAATTTTAAGGTTTGTTAATGTTTTTTTTTTTTCGTAGCTCTTTTAATAAAAAGAGGGGTAAATTTTTTATTAGAAAATCAAGGACAAGTACAGAACCAACCAAAAGAAAGCACAGGCTCCCCGAAGGAGCCCAAAAAGAAAACAACTATATATTCTTCTCTTCTAGAATCACCCATTCCAAATTCTTCACATACTTAGGTGGTAGGAGACACCAATCCTCCACCTCCCACCTTCTCTCCTAATCAGAATCCCATTTTTCCAAGGAATCTATCACTTTGTTGCACTCCCTAGGGATATGATAGAAGGTGGTATGCTCCAAGGAGTTGTGCATCCACAAAATTTGTTGGATCACCAAAGCTAGTTGCCAACCAACTCCATCCAACCTCCTATCATTCAACATATCCACAAAAATCTGAGTCAAACTCACAAATAATCCTCCTCCAGCTGAGGGAATATCCTCTCTCCATAGTATGGAGAATAGCCAAGGCCTCTATAAGGTTGGTAGTCTGCTACCTCTTGTAAACAAAGAAAATAAACACACTCTCCCTCACACTATTGCACCCAATGCCCCCAATCCCAGCATGACCTTGGTTCCCCCGAGAAGATCCATCAGTATTCACCTTATGAAAACCAAGAGGAGGAGGGGTCCACCTACCATCACGTTGGACTTTCTGCTTAGAACATCGTTGTCTCCTGCTACCCCAGGAGCTAGCATCACCAACAACTAGGTTCAAATTTCCCACGAAAACCTCCTCGCCAAGCACCACATTCTCATACAAGTCGCACTTCACAGAGATAGTTTCATGAGTCCTATAGAGTATCTTATGCCACAACTGTGCCACCACCATTTGCACACCCTAAAAAATTCTCCTATTTCTTTCCAACCATAGTTTCCAAATATTAAGGGAAGGACCAAGGGCCCAAGAAAACTTGAGGAAAGATGTTTGAGCAAGAGGTCTACCCATGATATTCCAAAACTCCACCAAAGAAGTGGCATGAACACAAACATGCTTCCAAACTCCCCACCAAAAGTGCCAAATTTCCTAAGCAAAAGGGCACAAGAAAAGGAGGTGAGAGGAATTTTATTCACTACTATTACAAAGAACACAAAAAGAGGGACCATGAAAACTTTGCTTTTGTAAATTATCCCAAGTAAGGAATCTATTCTGCACAACTAGCCATAAGAATAAATTGTATTTAGGCCAAGAAAATTTACTCTGAACTTGCTTCCACCAAGGAACTTCAATATTCCCAAACACCTGTCTGTCCAACTCCAAGTAGCCCAAAGCCACAATAAATTTACCCTTTGGAGAAGGGCCCCAAACAAGAATATCCCTCCCAGACAGGGAACTACAAAATCTATCATCTAGAATCCTTGAAAGCTCTAGATGAGCCTCCTTAGAACCCCTCGACGGCCATTCTTGTGGTGTCTTCCAATGCACCACCTCCAGCTGACCTAGAGCCTGCACATGCTTAAAGTCTTTCACTTTGCTCCAACCTACCTCCAAAAAAATATTACAAAGAGGCAAAAAATGTGGGTACTTAGTCATAATGGGCGGGTGTCCATCCCAAGAATCGTGCCAAAACAAAGCCTCTAATCCACTATTGCAAATCCAAAAGAGACCCTGCTTAATGAGCTTCACTCCCCTTTTGAGAGTTTCCCAAATCATTGACACCTTCCCAAGAAGGAAACTCCTAGGAACAACCTCAGCAACCACCCCCGAAAGATACTTGGCAGTGAGGATGCAAGCCCAATCCTAGTCCTAGCTAGTGCACCAATGCCTGCAAAGCTTAGCAGCTAAGACCCATCCCAACAATCTAATAGACTTGAGACCAAGAGCCCCCCTATTTAGGCCTATAAACATAATCCCATCTAACCAGGTTCCATCTAGAAGAAGATAAGTTACTAGCCCACAAGAACTAACGAGCTAAAGCATCAAAGTCCTTAACAAAGCACAAAGCGGCAACCTAAACAAAACATCTATAAATAGGAAGGCCCGCACCATAGACTTCAGGAGAGTCAACTAACCAGTCTTTGAGAGCCACCTACAAGTCCAATGACTCACATGCCTTCAAAAAAATTTAAGCACATCCTGCCAAAGATCCCTAAGTTGGGGACCCACCGAGATGGAAATCCCTAGGTAGGAGAAAGGAAGAGATCCAATCTGAAACCTGAGAATCCGAGCAATCTTCTTCTGAATAAGCTAGGGAGTATTAAAGAAAAAAATTAGGACTTGTCCTCGTTAATCTTTTGTCTTGAAGACCCCAAATAAATATCCATGGTTTTCCTTAAATTCATGGCCTCCTAAATTCTGGCCATACCCATCAAAGTTGTATCATCCACAAACTACAAGTGAGAATAAGGATGAACCTTGCCACCCCAAATCCAACCTTGAATCAAACCATGGTCAATACAAGACTTATTGAATCTTCCCAACCCCTCCACCAGGATAATAAATAGATAAGGAGAAAGAAAATCACCTTGCTGAAGATCCCTAGAAGTACTAAATAGCTCCAAAGGCTCCCCATTAATGAGGATAGAAAAGGAAGAAGAAGTGACACAAATCATAACCCAAGCAATCCACTCCCTATCCAAACCAAAAGCCAGTAAGATATTTTGTAAGAAATCCCATCTAACCCTATCATTTAAGCCTTAGCCATATACAACTTGATGAACATAGCTTTCTCCTTCGAATTCACCATAGAATGAATGGCCTTCAAGGAAATCATGATACCATCCAATATTTTCCTACCAACAACAAATCCCCCATGTTCAACAAAAATCAAAGCATTGATCCAAGCCTTCAATCTTTCCGCAATCAATTTAGTGATAATTTTATAAACAACATTGTAGAGAGAAATGGGTCTGAATTGATCCAAACAATTAGCTCCCTCCATTTTAGGAATAAGAGCCAGGAAAGTAGAATTCATAGCCCAAAGCATCTGTTTACTACACTATGACTCTTGAACCACCTCAAGGAGATCCAATTTAATGATTTCCCAAAACTCCTGGAAAAACTCAGAGGGGAGTCCATCTGGACCTAGAGCCTTTCCTTTTTTCATTTGGAACACAACCTCTTGCAGACTTCACAACACAATAGGATGCATGAGAGCCTCATTCATCTCATAAGAAGCCAAAGAGGGGATACAATCAAGAATATCCTTCTCACAATCATCAGGAAGAGAATCCTAAAAGAACATAATAGAAAAGAACCGAACAACCTCCCTAGAAATCTCAACCATGGAAGAAAGATGAACCCCCTCCTATGGTACTAGAGAGGGAATAAGATTCCCCATCCTATGAGCTTTCACAGAATTTTCAAAAAAAATCATATTACGATCCCCTTCCTGAAGCCAGTTCACCTGAGACTTTTACTTCCAAAAGATCTACTCACGCAATTCCCATTCCTCAAACTCCTTCACCGCAACTGATTCTTCCCTAATAAAATCCTCAAAAAGTCCTTGGTCACAAATCCTACAGCTGATGGCAGCAAGACTAGCTTTAGCCAACATTTTATTTCTATGAATGTTTCCAAAGCACTGCCTGTTCCAATGCTTAAGCTTAAGCTTAACAAACTGCAATCTTTTGGAAAAAGAATACATAGCCCTGTCGTGATCAGGCTTTCCCTGTTGCCACCACATAGCAATAAGATCATGAAGAGAAGATTCATGTAACCACATAAGTTGAAACTTAAAGGACAGGTTCTTAGGAACTCTAGAAGGAGAAGCAACAAGCTTAATTTGCCAATGATTAGACCCTCTCCAATCCAAAATTTCTGAGCAAGTAGATAATCTGACCCCAATCCATAAGCAGGACACCAAGAAATGATCCAACCTCTCAAAAATAGCATTCTCCCCACATCTCTTGTTATTCCACGTAAAGAGACCATTGTTGGGTTTAACATCAACCAAGTTCAGAGATTCAATATTCTCCCTAAGGAGACAAGCCGATTGGTCCAACCTAGAAATCCCACCTCATTTCTCTTCAAGACAAGAAACAACATTAAAAACCCCAGCCACAATCCACAAAAGTAAAGGAGCAAGAGTTCTAATATATCTAACATGAGTGACCCACAAGTGACCTTTACCAAGAAGGTTAGTAGGAGCATATAAACATTGGTGAAAAGATAAGTCTCACCCAACTCCACACAAGCAACAATCATTGACATCGATGAGCGACCTGAACACCACCAAAGAGGAACAATTTTCCCAAGGTCCCAAAGATAGGCCAACCCCCCAGAATTTCTGAAAGCCCCAACACACTAACACAAGTGATGAGGCTAAATGTTAGAAGACCTATTCATTATACCATTCACCAATAACTTAGTTTCGTGAAGAAAAATCAAATCATGACAACGAGTCCCAATCATCTCACGAATAGCCTTCTATCTAGGGATACTATTCATACCCCTCACATTCTATGAGATAACAATCATTTCTAAGATGGGGAGAAGTGGGAGTCAATAGTTTTCACTAACCCCGAATCAACCAAATTCTCACCCAGAAGCTTGAATTTCTCCAAATCCTTCTTGCAACCCACCTTGGAAGATTTCTCCTAAGGCCATTACTTCAAGAGATTTTGGTGAACTCCCAAGGAATTCACTGTTGGATGTTGTGGCTATGTTGTTGATATGTGATTTTCATTGATGTCAACACTATTAGCATTATTGTACTGAAGGCTGTATATGTTGAGGGTATTGAGAAAATTGTTAAAAGAAGAGTTGCAGGTTGCTAGTGGAACAGTGAAGGTCATGAAGGTATTTTGTTCTAAATGTTGTAGATCAGTTGTTGTGGACTAAAGGGTTTATTGTTGAGAGTATCTAGTTCATCTACCGGAAGTTTCAGAGGTCCGTGTGAATAATTGGTCGTGTTGTATTTTGACAATGTTTTTGTGGTCTATGTCAATGTTCCTAATTGAAGTTTGTGTAATTCTAGTAATCTCAGTTGTTGTGAATGCCTCTCTATTAGTTCCTGATGTTTGTGGGTGTTTCTAGATCATTCTCCGTCATTTGTGTACGTCCACGGCAATCGATGTACTCGTAGTCAAAAAAATTTCCTATGTATGTTCGATTTTTCATGTTCCTGGCCGACATGTTGGTGGTAACGTGTTGCGGATCCTTGGAGATTGAAATTTGAATGTTTGGTGTGCTCATGGATATCGTTTTAGGTCGCATCATTGTATTGGCCAACGGTGTTTGATCCACATTGAAAATTTAATTATTAAATTGGATCGACATTGTAATTGTATTTTATTTTTCTAGTCGACTAAAAGGTTGATGTAATTCCATGATACAGATGTATATGAGTGATTGGTTGAGCGAAGTAGTGTGTGTGTGTGTGTGTGAAGTGAGAAAAGCCAGAGATTGTGCAAGTGTGTGAATATTGATCTATTCATTCGATTGTAGAGTAGAGTGAGAGTGAAGAGTGAAGGAGTTTTTTTGTGCTTAATTGGAACTGTAATCAGGGTTGTGTAGAAGCTATTTTCTCAGTTCATACCCTCTGGATTTTATCATATTTTGTATTGTTGGGCAGTGAGCTCCTTTTTGTATTTGAGCAGTGAGTTCTAGGCAGTGTGCCTAAATGCATGTGCATTCCCCTTATTATCTTCATTATACTTTTAATAGGGTATAATATTGTGAACTAACATCCACCGTGGTTTTTCCCCTAACAGGGTTTCCACGTAAAAAATCTTGGTGTTCTCTGTGTTTCTGATGTGTTGATTTTTGATGGTTTTCTGCTCATTCATCAGATCTAAGATTAAGTAAAGTTTGAAAATTTTAATATTCTGCGACAACTAATTCACCCCCCCTCTCAGTTGTCTATCCTTGTTTTGCCAACATTCACAACCCCACTACTTTTTCCAAAGTCGAAAGCCTCCTTTGGCTGAGAAGATATATGATCTTTCGTATCCCCCACCCCAACCAAAGCCACTTGTCCACTCTAATCTATACCAACTGGAATCTGAGAAGTTGCATCCATAACCATTTGGTCCACCTAAACTTTTTCCAAAGGTAAAATCTGAGAATCTTTCCCATTGTCACCAAATAAAGCTGCTCTCAAGGACTCCCCACCAAAAAGAGGCACCATAGGACACCCCTCCTCCAGGACCAAGTCCTCCAAAACCTCAAATTGATTGAAAGTCCCCTCATCTTGTCTATCCTTCAAAGATCTCTTCTATCCACGACCTTTATTACAAGGCCTAACTAGAGTAAAACCTTCTTTGTCTACTACCCCATCAGCCATAGGGGTCTTTCCTTTATCATTCTTAGGAGTTGGGGTGGAGTTAGAATTTGCTGCCTGATTAAATTGAGGGCATTTCCTCTGTAAATGCTCATACTCATGACACAATCGGCATCTGAAGGGAAGGGTTTCATAATCTAATTGTTGAATCCAAGAAACTGAACCAATAAACATAGCCACCGAATAGGGCAAAGGATTATTTAAATCAATTTCCACACATATGCGAGCATAAGCAATTACCTTTTGGTCCAAGGTTTGTTGAGCCGGGCCAACTGACTTGCTAACAAAGAGAGTAATCATTTGCAGAATATCACTCCGCCAGCACTCCAATAGAAGACGCAGGAGGCGAACCCAAACAGGTACCCACGTGGGAAGCTCCTCACCAACATTAAAACCCACACGCCAGGGTTGCATAAAAAGCCCGACTTGATTAAAAAAATAAGGCCCCCCTTCGAAGGCCTGATTCCTGTCAGTCATGCAAGAAAAAACAACTATAAAATAACTATTTGCTGCGACCTTGATCTCCATATCTCCTCGAGGATTCCACACCTTCTGAGCCCAGGATTCCAAAACTGGCAGAGATAGCTGGATCGCCATAAATTTACAAACTAAGAGCATGTTTGCACTAGTATTCAACATCATCCGCTACAATTCTGTTTGAATCATCAAAACCGGGCGATCTTGACTTCATTCAAGACATCCATTTACTTTTCGGAGCCTGGCAAAACTCCTCTGCACGGACGAACCTTCATCATTTGAACAATTTTTAAGGCCCTCCATTGCATTGGCATGCAGAGCACCGCAAGGATTTACCCTTTCCTTAAACTCCAACAGACACCGTTGAGCAAAAACCCACGCAGCCAAAGAAAAGCGATCTGCAACAAAGAAAAAACCCACCCCCCGTAGTCCTCAAACGCCCCCACCACAGAGCACCCCCCAGCCGTCACCGATCTGCAAAGAAGCCTACGCATGCAAAAGGAAAAGCAGACATGCACGCAGCCTCACAGGCTGCGCGCAGTCTGTCCCGCGCCCAGGCTCATCGCCATCTTCCCTTTTTTCCGTAGCTCTTATTAGTGTTTACCATTATCATTATAATTTATCGCCTTTGAGTTCTCAGGTTGGTTGGCTATAGTTTTTTGGGTTTTGTGGAAAGTTCAAAGACCATTCAGGTTATTATCTGAAGCTAGCTCTTTGTGATGTTAAAATAGCTCTAATCAGGTCACTATTATTGTCTTATCTTGTAAAAACTGTTGAGCTGAATAGACCACTATTAAAGCATACACTGAAATATTTTGAGGCCAAATGGTCTATGTTATTGCGTGCATTTTGTGGCAAGGCTATGAGGCCGAATAGGTTAGTTTTTTTAGCATAAACTCTGTCAACACAATGGAAGTGTATAAAACCATAACCATACATTGTCTTTGTCTTGGCAAGTAAGTTATTATGATTAAACTATTATAAATTTCGTTATGGGAATGATGTGGCAAAGCCAACAATGAATATATTGTTTAGGGATTTAACACTGATAATAATATTGCTCTGTATTAAAGGCATGACATTGTCTAATAGAGTGTAAGATTGTATGTTCTGTTGGGTAATCATAATCTTACCTCCATGAAGATAATTCTACCAAACTATGTGAAGTCGACAAAATGAAATTCTAGTACTCTAGGTAATATATATTTTGGTGTATATATATAATATATAATATATAGATATATGTATATATGTATATGTATATATGTATTTGCATATGTATGTATTTGTGTATGTATGTGTATGTATGTATTTGTGCATACATATATGTGTGTATGTATATACATATATGGTTATAATGTTCGAACTATACCTCATGTTAAGTTTGAGATTAATTTACATTTTGATAGTGGACCAAGTTTTCTTCATTGGAAATTATAATTTTAACCTTAATTACATTGAGTAAAAGGAAAAAACATTGAAAGGAATATATTGTAGAAGTATGAATTTATCCTTTAGCATCAATATTAATAGCTCTTTGTAAAGATTTAATGTCTTCTGATAACATCATCAATGATAATAATTTGATAATAATTTTGTGATTTTGAGAAGATAATATTCTATTTTTATTAAATATGGAATAATATTAGTTTTGAAAAGATGAATGTTTAGTAATGATAGAATGATTATGTACTATCTATTATTGATGCAGTAACTCAATGATGATTTGTAATAGATTTTGTGTACAACCATACATATGTAGCTATATATACACACACATACATGAGGGTGTAATTATGTTTCCATCTGTTGAACGTAAGGTAATATGTATATGCTGAGTGATCTTGTAAACATGAGGCCTTCAATAAAGTGGAATGAAATACCTTGTCAAATTGGAACAGCCTATTAACTTTTTCCTTCTTTGGTATAAAAGTGAAAACCTATTATTGATAACCAATTTGAGAAAGATGTGTGTGAACATACAACACATGTATTTAGTCATGAAACATGTTTATTTATCAAATAAAATATTTGGCCACAGTAATGTAAAATCATTACAAGTGCATTGTCAGTTCACTGTGACTAAAGTTGCAAATTAATCAAATGTATCATACTTAGCTAGAGGGTGTCTAGAGTTGTATGATAGATTATTTATATATTAGTACACAACACAAGTTCTCAAATGGCATGGTGATCTATGGAGTTCCTTGGATCCTCTACTCTCGTGAAGGGTAGGGCCACTTCTAGTAGGAAGGTGTGCAAGAGACCATTGGTTTGTGGTTGGAGGAAAAGTGCTTGAGTGATTTTCTTCCTCTTGGAGTTGAGATTTCAAAGACTTGTTTTATCAAAGACAAAACGATTGATTTCACTTGATCTTGAACTATTAATTCAAAATATTTCACTTCTTGTTTGTATGTGACGATTGATGTAAGTTAGAATATTTACTATGGTGATGAATTATTTGAAATGTAAAAATGTGCTTATATTGAAAACAGATCTCGCATGATCTTATGTTTTCATAACAAGAAAAGTTGAATAAATTTTCTATCCTTGAAAGTTCTATGAATTCTATGATTAAGATTGTATTGTTTTTTTACCTTTTAAGTGCAAAAGATAAAAATTGTACAAGTGGTATTTATTATAAAAAAATAGTAGTGTTTTGGATGAATGGACCTATTGGTTTGTTACATTTAATCACATTAATTAGATTTTTACACTTTATGTTTATACTATTATTGTGTTTATTCGCTAATTTTCCCGACACTATTAACATTATAGTGTCAGGAAAACTGTTGATATTGGGGAATTGGATGATGAGGATACTGAAAGTAGCAGGGAGAACGACCCCCTGGCCCCTCCTGCTTGTGCCCCTGTTGGTCCTAATACCATTGCTCTCCAGTCCCTGTCTTGTCGGAATGCCCTTATGGATTCTGCTCCGCCTTCATGTCCTAATCTGCAGCCTTTGCATGATTTCCCTATCCCAGGTTTTGCCTCGCCGCCCTGTCTTAATCCCCAGCCGTCTCCTGGCTGCCCTACCCCGGGTTTGGTCTCTGGTTTTAAAGGTACCTCAGTTACGAAATTAGTCTCGTACTCTGGGAATTCTATGGAAATTCTTTCTGATAAACCTATGGTCAGTAAAGAGTCGGCCCCTAGTGCCCTTGCGTCTAGAAGATTTGGGAATGCCCCTAATGATTCCCCTAATCATGATGAAATTAATTCTGCCCTGAATAAGCTCAAGCCTAAGGATATTGTGAGTGTGGCGGAAAAAAGTACGGATGGCCTTTTCACTATTCTCAAGTGGACCCAGAAGGAAGTCTGTGATTTGAAAGGCCGTAATAGAGATCTCAGCAATAGAGTCATGGATTTGGAGCAGAAGATAAGCTGGAGTCGTAATGAGAATGAGGGATAGGAAACCCCCTTACCAAGGAAAATACAGCATTCGCAGGAGGAAAGATTGACCAGGCTCGAGTGCAATATGTCCAAGATAGGCCAAAATATTAGGGCCACTGTGGCGAATAATCACAAAATTTCTAGGCATAACACCATTATCATATCAATGCTATGGTGGAAAAGCTCGAAAAAAATCAAAAGGGCTCGCTGGTCGTGGATTTGGATGCGGATAGAGGTTGCAATAGATCTGTTGTTGAAGGGATTTCAACTCGCACCCAGGCTAATACGAAGAGGAAGACCTCGATTTCTTCACATACGGTTCAAATCCTCAAGCAGGGGTTACAGGATATGAAGGATGTTGAAAAGGAAGCCGAGGAGTTGATGAACACCTTGGAGTAGTGCGGTGGTGTTTGTTTGGCTTTTTGGCGGTCCTTTTTTTGGACCCTGTTGTCTCTTTGTGCTGTCTTTTCCTTTTTGGGACAGCTGTCTATTTGTTTGGACTTGTTTTGCTCTATCTTTTGTTGTCTAACTTTGTGGTTTCAGGTCCCTGTAAAACCTGTTTTTTCCTTTTCAAAAACATTATAGTAGATTTATTCATTGGTTTTTTCAACACTGCTAACATTATAGTAGATTGATTGTGGATGAGCACTGAGTTTGTTTGCTTGCTCAATCTTTCCTCTCTTCTTATGTGGTTGATAAAAAAAATTTAAAAAGAAGTCCTATAAACTTCTAGAAAAATGTCTTTCTCATCAACTTAAATAGACTTGCAAATTATACATTTTGAAATTACTTTATAAGACTTAAAAATCTTCATAACATGTAATGTGATAAATAAAAACCATTATATAGTTTCAACTTCAAATGTCAAGTTATATTATCTTGACATGATTACAAGCTAATGCTTGGTCCTCGTACTCAACCTATTTTTTTTTTATTGTTTTGTCTTCTTACTTTATAAAACTCAAATAGTCAAAGAAGAGTTTTTTTAATTTTGGGAGTCAAATCTCCAAACAAAAAACCAATTCTCTCACTATTTAGTCTTAGAGGCTCCTACAAAAACATCATTCAATGTATTTTGTCAATCATTCTTAAACATCATCCACTTCAATAATTAAAAAAACCAATAAAATAAGATTCTACTACTACTACTCACTTGACCATTAAAGTAAGAAATATTTTGACTTGCAAGATGGATTGCATTGCCACTTTGATTTTCTCGACTCAATAATTTTTTTTTTAAAATGCTTATTTACGTCAGAATCCGAGTTGTTCAAAGAATTAGGTGTCGTAATCCAATGAAATTTTTGTGGACCACCCAGCCTATCGAAATTCAATTGGGCTTGATGTGCGTCATACTTGGGAAATTCACTATTACAACACCGACTTCTGTGGAAAATTTTCAACAATATCAATGCGAGAAAATACTGACTGGATTATCTGGATTTTACAGGCTTAGAAAATCCAAAAACACAGCCGTAAGAAGGTGAACTTATGGTGGTATCTACAATAAGGTGTTTGTTTCTCAGAAAGTATCATTTGTATGATGAGTCTCTGCTATAGATCGATCTATAATAGGCAGTGTGTAGATTTTATATATCCAGATCAGTTACAGTGTTGTTTAAGAAAGAAGTTATGAAATTATTTACTCAAGTGAAGGATTTCCGGATTGAATTGCTTACAATTAATCATTTCTAAACGTTCATTCTAAGAATTATAGAAGATAAATCATTACATTATTTCAACTAAACTATTATGTATAAATAGTAAAAAGATAATGGCATGCTCTTCATAAATTAATTTATACATATGTATCTATAATTTAATTTATGAAGAACAAGCTATTATCTTATTTGATTGAAATTAATTATTTAAATTGCATAAAGGTTGCATTGCATCTTACTTTTTTGTTTTGGGCTTAAAAACATCTTAATTTGTGAAGAACAAACCATTATCTTATCTGATTGAAACTAGTCATTTAAGTTACATAAAGTCTACAATACATCCCACTCTTTTCTTTTGGGTCTAAAACCATCTTGGAGATCAAGTGTATCACATATAATTTGTATAAATTGTGTTTCATAAATTTCACAGGTAAAACAAATTTCAAGAAATAAATTTCTCTATATGACAACATCCACCAGAGATTTAACCAAAATAATTTTATTTTGGTGAGGTTAAATTAATTAATGTTTGTAGACAAGTGAGAGCCTTTCTTGGGTGTGAATTGTTTTCCAATATCTATATAAACATTCATTAAGATCAACTTCCAAAAATAAAGCAAAAATTAGTAAAATTATCATTTTCTTCATTTTGTGTTATATCACATATTTCTCATGAGCTTTTTCACTTCCTCGAAATTAGAATTGGAATTCATCTTGTATTTGGAGATTTTATTAATGGTTAAATAGGCCTACTGATTGTGGTGGAGCTATTGCTTGGGATAGAGGGAAAAATTTCACACTTCCTTTTGGGTTTGAAAACCACATCTCCACTTCCTAGAACATAATTTTAATTTCAAGGTCAAGGTCGTCATTGTGAAATTAAAACCTTCTTATCCATAGACCATGGAGGATTGAAAGTCAACTCTACAAGAGTGGGTTTTCTCTCCTACTCTTCAAGATCAACTTAGACTTAGGAGGGTGTTCCTAGAGGTTTGATAAATAAAATGGGCAACCAAAATGGTGATAGCTAAACCCTATAGATTGTCTTGAATCCAAATATTATCACTAAGACAAGAAAAACTAGTTATATTAACACCTCTATATAATTGATTTGGTTGTGCAAGCATGATTTACTTGAAATAAGTTCTTTTATAGCTCCCTTAAGATTGATTCCCTGGCTAAAATACAAGATCATGAATGCATAACACTTAGTTTATTCCTAAAATATTGAATAATAGTTTTATTTTATTTTTTAAAATGTGAAATTGGTCAAATGGATCCAAAACCAATGCCTATCCAATTGAGATACAAAGCCACAAATAGTAGGAAGGAAAATAATCAATAGAAACATTGAAAGATTAATCTAGGCATATATTGCATCACATTATAGATATTATACATAAAACATACTTAATAATCCAAAATCGAGCTACATAAATCTAAATGAAGAGAACAAATTATTATTACAAATTTTTTTATATTTTAAAATATTATGTATCACATTATCAACTACTCAATACATTCATGTCAATTAATTATGACAGAGAAATTTTTTGGAGAAGATAGTAAGTTAGAGAGGTAAAAGAGTAGAATAGTGGATAAGAACTACTCCCAAAGAAAGGGTGTTGATATTAATGAAATCTTATCTATTATTGTTCAATCATCTTCTATAATATTCTTACTTTTTATTGCTACTAATTATGATTTTCAAGTAGAGTAAATGGATACTTAAATTATGAAAAATAGACATGCTTTTCAAGTAAAAGGGAAATAAGTTTTATTTTGTAGGTTAGAATGATCAAATTGTATGGTTTGAAGTAATTGCTTGGAGATGTTATCAAAATTTTGATGCTTTTGCATTGAAGTTGAGCTTTTTTGGAAATGAAAAAGATCACCATGTTTATCTTAAAATGTGTTGATTATTAGATTATAATCATTATCATATCTATATTGTTGACACTTATTTGTTGGTAACAAAAAAGTGATGATTAGGGAGATTAAAACTTGAATTATAGTATATTTGATATAAAGGATTTAAGAGTAAAAAAAAAAAAATTGGGAATGGAGATTAGTAAGGATCATGTTCATAGAAAGATTTAGCTAAGTTAGAATAAGCATGTTTTTGATATTAGGGATAAAGCAGATTTTGAAGGGATCCGCAAGCCTTTACAACCAGAAAAGCCAGACTGCCAAAAAGGACAACCTGCAGCCACAAAAAATCCAGCTCCCAAGCCAAGAACATCATGTTTTACATTTTGACTTACTCTTGTGGGAACGAAGCGTCATTTCAAGAGAAGGCCCGGATGCTTTTGATTTTTTACTCGTAACTGTAATCCAGCCTTCTTCCACTTGTGTTGCCTTAGCCTGCCAAGCCAGCACATCACTATCCTGGGTTTGTTCGTTTGTAGCCCTGGGGGAAACAACATTGTTCATATGTGCAACATTGTAAACCAGTGAGTATTCCTTTATCTATAGATAGTGTACTAAGTTTTCACTGGATATGTCTCCTAAGTTAGATGATGATTTTGATCATGTGTATAGTGTTTCTTATGTTGTTATTTTTGGTAGCTTGATGTGTGTAATGGTTTGTATTAGATTAGTTATTACTTGAGCAATGGGAGTTCTTAGTAGGTTTATGCCTAACCTCATTAAAGAGCATTACACATGTGTTAAGATTGTATTTAGATATTTGTGAGAAACTTATTATTATTTCTTATATTATCATGGTTGTAATGATATAGGAAAAATGATAGACATAAAGAACTTTGTTGAGATAGATCGGGTAGATAACTTGGATGGTAGAAGATCCACTAGTGGCTACATGTTTTATCTATTTTGAAGTATTGTTAGTTGGATGAGTAAAAGGCGGTACATGGTTGATTTTTCTACTACTGAAGTAGAGTACGTGACTTCTATACATGCTTGTAAAAAGGTGTTTTAGTTACAAAGATTGTGTTTACAAGTTGGTTTTGATTATAAGTTAGTTTAGATAGGATGTAACAATCAAAATGTTATTTGTTTGGCTAGGAATATAATGTACCATGTTCATACCAAGCACATTGATGTGTAGTATCATTGTCTTCATGAGATTATGTAGAGTGATAAGATCATGATACAAAAATTTGACAGCTTGGATAATGTTGCAAATTCACTTACAAAACCAATGAGCATTTAAATAAGTTCTTTTTGTGTATGGAGGTCATAGTTTTTGTATCTTGAACTTGATTCATTTCAAGTTACCTATTTATTTTATGCAATGGATAATATCAAGTGGGATAATTTAGGATAGTGTAATAATTAAATGATAATTGTATTATACAATGTTGATTCTCCAACTTTCTAAAAATGGGTAACATGGACACCCATGAAGAGTTGAGGTATATTGTTTTATTATTATTATTCCAATTATGTGAGATATTGTTGTAATGGCATTGAATGTGGTTACAAAAGAAGGTCAAATATTTAGAGTTATGGAGAATCTTTCTCAATGTAGAATATGAAAATGCAATTATTGCACACATGGAGCACCACAAAATGGGAAAGTGGGCTTAATGACATCTTATGATGAAATCTATGAAATGTCAATGTGTAAGAGGAGTTACATTTTATTCCAATAAGAGTCTCTTCATGAGCAAGGGCATTAGAATATTTACTTGGATTTGTTTATTTTGTAAACCACTTGTGGTTTCTTGTTTCTATTTTCTCTATATATTAGAGGCATGGGAAATCATGCTACTATAATATTGTTAGACTAAAGAAGATTATATGAGTTGTATTGATGTACTTATTTCTAAGTGATTAATAGAAAGCTTGACATCTCTTAAGTGGTGGATTTTTTCACAAAAGTGCTTCTCCATGTATATTTGGTATTATGTGGACTTTTAAATTTTTAATTTTTGTTTTACATGCTTATTCATGTCCTATTTCATACTTAAGGTTAATCACATATATATTTGTAATCATGTTAATTAGATTTGTACACTTTATGTTTATACTATTATTGTGTTTATTCACTAAGTTTCTCAACACTACTAACATTATAGTAGATTGATTGTTGATGATCATTGAGTTTGTTTGCTTAGTCTCTCCTCTCTTCTTATGTAGTTGAGAAATAAATAAATCCTATAAACTTCTAGAAAATTTATCTCTTCAAGTTAAATACACTTAAAAATTATACATTTTGAAATTACTTATATGACTTAAAAATCTTCATAGCATGTAATGTGATAAATAAAAACCGTTATAGAGTTTCAACTTCAAATGTTGGTTTACTTTGTCTTGACATGATTACAAGCTAACGCTCGTTCCTCATACTCCACTTATTTTTGTTTTATTGTTTGGTTTTCTTACTCTATAAAACTTAAATAACCAATTAGGAGTTTGTTATTTTGGAGGTCAAATCTCCAAACAAACAAACAATTTATTCACTATTTAGTCTTAAAGACTTCTCCTTAAATTGTCAATCATTCTTAAACATCATTCAATATATTTTGTCCATGAGTAAAAAAAAAAATTTTAAATGGACCATTAAAATAAGATTCTACTTTGATGAAATATTAAATTGCTACTCACTTGACCATTACACACTAAAGGAAATATTTTGACTTGCAAGATGGATTGCCTTAGTTTGATTTTCTCTTACTTGATAATTTTTTTTAAAATTGCTTATATGACTTGTTCAAAGAATTAGGTGACGTAATCCAATGAAATTTTTGTGGTCCACCCAACCTATGGAAATTCAATTGGGCTTACTGTGCGTCATACCTGGGAAATTCACTATTATAGCACCGACTTGTGTGACAAATTTCCAACAATATCAATGCGAAAAAAAAACTGACTGGATTCTCTGAATTTAACAGGCTAAGAAAATCCAAAAACACAGCCGTAAGAAGGTAAATTTATAGTGGCGTGGATTCTCAGAAAGTATCATTTGTAGACGTGGGATGTAAATTTGGATATTTATTATTAAGAATGTATTGTTCGTTTGATTGCACAAGCTGAGAGCTCCTTTTTCTCTGTAATATGAAGAAATATTAAACTTATATTTATCTCTACAAGTTGCTGATTCTGCAATTCACAGCTTTGATGAATCTCTGCTATAGATTGATCCTATTTTTCTGTTGGGTCTAAAATCGTCTTAATTTATGAACAAGCCATTATCTTATTTTATTGAAACTAAACATCTAAGTTGCCTTTTTCTTTTAGGTTTAACATCATCTTGAAGATCAAGTGTATCACGTATAATTTGTACAGATTGTCTTTAATAAAATTCACAGGTAAAACAAATTTGAGGAGATAAAAGTGTGGGTTCAAGCACACTGTTTAATTAAAAGAATTTTATTTTGGTGAGGTTAAATTGGTTAATGTCATGGACAAGTGAGATCCTTTCTTGGGGGTGAATCATTTTCCACTATCTATATAAACCTTCTTTAAGAGATCAATTTGTTACAAGAGATGGTGATGAGAATAGGGTTGGATTTAAACATCATACATGTTTGTGTTTAATAGTAATAACATATAGAGCTTATTTTTTGGTGTGAATTTAAGTGATTTTACAATATATATATATATATATATATAAAATAAGATGTTATATATATTTGAAAAAAAAATTAATTTATATTAAAGTTCTAATGCTAATATTTAATACACTTTGTGCATTCTATTTTACTCTAATGCTAATATTTAATACACTTTATGAATTTTATTCTATTTAATATTACTTTTTATTGGATAAGTAGGGAAGGACCCTGATCTTGCACAAAGCTTGCATCAAAGCTGAACAGCCCAACAAAACAGACTAGCAAAATGCAGCAACCAGTCAGAAACAACAGGACTAGAACAACAACAGAAACCCATCAAAAAACGGAGCCAATAGCAAAAGAAAAAACAAAAACCGAAAACCAGAGAGAAACAACTCAAGCTCCAAAGCTTGAACCCGACAACTTTGCCCCCAAGGGTTTGTCAAGAAAAATAGAGACCTTAGTAGAACAGTTCTTCTTATGTTGCACAACTATCCAAGAAGAATTAGAAACCAGATTTGAAACATTTTGACCAAAAGGGGGAGAATCCCCTTCAGAGTAACTAACAAGTGGAACAATAGTAACTTCAGGTGAAGCAACCTTATCCAAGTCCGAAGCAGCAGGATTCGTAGTTAAGACAACCTTTTCCAAAATGGGGGTAGCAGGGGCCTGAAGGGAGGCAGCACGCACTATAGTAGGAACAACATTGTCCAAAATCAATGCAGCAAAAGCCACAGGAGAAGCAACACCATCAACAACAAGATTATTCATCTGAGTAGAAGGAGGAGGCTTGGAAACCTTGCTATCAATTTAGAAGAGTCTTCATCAAGAAATGCGTTTAAATGTTCCCGAAGAGCATTCTTCCACCAAGTGGAGGAAGAAACAGGAGGAGAACCACAAGGACAGTCATGAGCCAAGTGTCTAGTAGCAAAACAGCATCAGCAGCAAAAAGGGATACCTTTGTAATCCACAAACTGAGACCAAGACCAACCATTAACCTAAAGCACCACCTCACCAAGTAATGTCTTAGACAAATCAACCTCCACCAAAATCCGAACGAAGGAGGTGTGAGTAAAATTCTTAGAGGCATTGTCCACTTTCAAAGAACCTACCTAGAGCATTATCTATGCCCTCATAAGCAAAAGGGCACTAGAACTTTAAGGGAAGATACAACAGTCTCACCCAAAAAGGCATAACATCAATGGGTTCCTTCAAAGTATTAAAGGAATGAACCCAAGGCCTCATAGACAGATGATGAGAATCCCATTCCCACACACCATGATCCAAAATAGTTTATCTATCCTCATAAGAATTAAAGCAAATAATTAAAAAACCTCTAGCATAAGGGTAAATCTCAATCTTACCCTCCACAAAAAGTGTCCACTACTTTTAAGATCCAAAGGTGCAAATCTAGAAGAGAAGGCCACAAGCGATAAAATCTGTAGATAAGACCCATCTTGGAGAAAAAATCACAGGAGCAACACATGCACGCAAAAAGGCTGGTCAAGGCTCACACCCACTTTTCCAGACCACACAACCTTAGCAAAGGATATGGAAGCCTGAGCAGAACCAAGAGATCCCTCGGCAGGAGAGCCCTTCGGAGCACCAATAGCCAACAATAGAAAGGCAGCTCAGTACATTCAACCACAGAAGACACATTCGTACCCAGTGACTGAACATTCGCAATGAGATCAATGGCCAAGTTACACTCAGGTGAAATAGGCGATTGAGGCGCGAGGGATTGGATTTCAAATTTACAGGAGAGAGAGAAGGTCAAAAGGAGCGGTAAGCCATCAAGAGGAATTTTTACCATATTCATTCTCTATTTTATATTGTTAATTTTTATTTAATTCACTTAAATAAATATACTATTGTTCATACATAAGCAAAACATATACAGAAACTATAAAAGTGGTGTTGAACATATTTTTAATTCTTATTGAACCTCAATCTTCTCATTTATAATGCTACATATCACATATCTATATAAAGATGATTACGTTTTCTAGTGTATTCTATAAGTTTTCATCTTGTATTATGTATGGTTTTTAATAACTGCAACTCCATTCTTCTAAAGAAGCCATTTAATATTTTCTTTTTTGGACACTATCAAGCTTAGGAGATTGTTTCCTTGAGGCCTTTCTAGATAATACGAAGGAGAAATACCATATTACAGCCCATGTCTTTGACTTACCATACCCCATAACAATCATAAATAAACTTATTTGGCCTTATATTGTGCAGATAATAGTAGGTATGCACATACAACAATTCGTATGAAATAAGTTGATGTCTTTTAATATGATTATTCTCAATTGGTTAATGTACATATGCAACAATAAATTACACCAGGATGATCTTCTAGAGATGTTTCAACTTGAATTCACTTAGAATATGGAAAAAGTATAATTTGTTGAATCGTACTAGAGAATAGAATGTATCAACTAATCCTAAACCAAAATAAATTTGTTTAATTTATTTTTAAATCCCTTTCCATTCATGGTTAGTGATTTATTAATTGAGAAATAGCATCAAGTTAATGAACCAATGCAAACATTTGCGTAAAATTGAAATAAGAGCTAACTTGTATCTTTTTCATTTCAATATAATATATCAATTTAAGAATTATCACACATTTTATATCTACTTATAGATCCATAGTATTTTAAAAATATACCCACTTGTATCAAGAAATAGCCCATTGAAAAATGTTGCAATGAATTACAATTTTTCGACACTAACAAGTCCTCAAAAAAAGAAGCCACCAATTTTGATCCATGAGGATCCATGAGGCACACTCTCATGACTCCCTAAAATACTTGAGTCCAATAGGGAGACACCTAAACTATGGAGAGTAAACTCAATTACTACTTCTCCAAGTTGACATACAAATGAATACATCCCCCAAAACCAAAAATTCAATGTTTGATTCTCTAAAATTAGCTTTTAAGCATTCCCTTGAACATGAAATAGCTAAGAGACAAACCTATTTTACATATTATCATCAAGTATTTATATCATTCACCTATATCCCACTCTTTAGCATATGATTGTAGATAAGCTTGGAATTTCATGTCAAATCAACAAAATTCCTATCTACTCAATGCTCTATGCTAGAAATTCATTTTTATAAAGGATGTGATCTATTACAATATCAAATTGAGAGTATATAGATAAGGGATAAGATATTTTAAAACAAACAAGTCATCATTTTTTGATAAAACACTGAACTTGTATGGGTATTACTTTTCTTTCCAAGTCATGTAATAAATCTACCAAACTTGACCTAAGTTATAAGTTTAAACTATATGGGGGACTTTCCATTCCAATAAATATGTATATAATTTTAAATAAAAGGATAATACATTGATAATGCAATAAACCAAAGATATTATGCAAGGAGAGAAAAGGAAAATTCATGAGTGTAGTTATACTTGTCATATGTTGGAATATAATAAAATTTGTGCCCTACATGAACAAGGAAAGGCCAAAAATTATCCTTCTCAACTACCTTGTATTAGATAATATGTTTTTTAATACTTAAATAGCCAACAATATATTATCCTTGATGCATATCAAATATAGCCATAAAACAAGAACCAACATTAAAAAATTAAGTAAATATGTATCTCTTGTTGTTGCTCACATAAGTGTAAGGAAGAAACGATAAAATAGGGTATTTAAATTACACTACTACATTGAGGGGCTTTTTAAGACGATAATTTAAGAGAAAATACTAATTTTGTCTTAAATATATTTAAGTTATATTTATTTATTTATTTTGTCTTAACTTAAGACAATAGAAATTAAATATATTTAAGTTTTTTATTTTATTTTACATTGTCTCAAATTAATACAATAGAAATTAAATATATTTAAGTTTTATTTTTCATTTTACATTGTCTCAAATTAAGACAATAGAAATTAAATATATTTAAGTTTTATTTTTTATTTTACATTGTCTCAAATTAAGACAATAGAAATGAAATATATTTAAGTTTTATTTTTTATTTTACATTGTCTCTCACTATTTTTTTTCTTTTGTCATTTTTATTTATTTATTTGGCATTTCGTGATAAAGAGAATATGCCACGTGCCTATTTCGATTATCAATGCTCTGTGTTATTTCTTTTAGTTTAATTTATTCTTAATAATTTTTAAAGTTAAAAAAATATTTGAGTAGTTATTAGAGTTTTTTTATTGTAGGTTTTAGTAAATTTATATTTATATTAAATATTTATATTTAAATTTTTTTAATATACATTTTAAATTAAATCACATAAAATTTATTAAAATTAAATCAAATCAAATCAAAATTATCTATATTTAAATTAGAAATTGATTTTTTACCTTTCATTTTATTTTTTAGTTTTTTAAGTTTAATCTTACTTGTAATTTTTAATATAAAAGTTAAAATTTTAGTTTTAACAGTTTTAATACAGTTTATTTTTAGTTTTACTATTTTATTTGAAGTACAATTTTACTTTCAAATTAATGTTACTATTGTTTGCAATATATTAATTATATTTTTTAAGTACATTTTTTTAAATTTTAATTCTATTATTTAATTATTTATTCTCAATAAGTTTATTATTTAATATTTTTTAAAAATTATTTGTTTAAATGGATATTTTAATTTTGCATTTCCTTTATAGTATGATTTAACTTTGAAATTTATTTTACATATTTACTTATATTTATGAAATTACAAACTACAATTAAAAGTTATTAGAAATAATTTAATTTATAATTATTCATGTTATTAAATTTTAATTATTTTAAAATTATTTGTTTAAATGGATATTGTAATTTTGCATTTCCTTTGTAGTATGATTTAACTTTGAAATTTATTTTACATATTTATTTATGCTTATGAAATTACAAATTATAATTAAAAGTTATTAGAAATAATTTAATTTATAATTATTCATTTTATTTTTATCCTAATTTATATAATAAAATAAATTTCAAACTTAAAATCTAAATTAAACGTTATTGAGAGAGAGGGAGACTAACTTTTGATTAGTCGATTCATGCCAACAATCCAAGGATTACATGTGTCCCTAGGGAGTTATGCTCAAAGGTACCACATGTGTCATTTGATTAAGGATATGATAATTCACCTTTCAAACCTCTTTAGAGTACCCATTGCACACTTAAGGAAGATAGAGAAGATATAAAGAGGAAAAGGGAGAAAAAGAGAAAGAAAGGAAGAGAGAGAGAGGGGGGGCAAAGATAAAAATGGATGGATATAGATAGGGAGAGGGAGATACAAAAAGAGAAAAGAGAGAAAAAAAGATAGAGAGAAAGATAAATAGAGATCTATGGAGAGATAAAGAGGGAGACAAAGAGATATAGAGAGATAGAAGAGAGATAGAGATATAGAGATAGAGATAGAGGTAGAGATATACTAGAGGAATAAATAGGGAGAGAGAGAGGGGGAGAGAAAGATAGAGATAGTGAGAGAGAGAGAGAGAATATAAGAGACATAGATAGATATAAATTACCATAGGGAGAGATCAAATAAAGAGATAGATAAAGAGAAATAGGAGACACAGATATATAGAAGTAGAGAGAGGGGGAGATAAATAGGGACAATAAAGGAGTAAGGTAGAGAGATAGGGAGAGAGAGGAAGAGAGAACGTAAGAAAAATATAAAGAGAAATATGAGAGAGATACAAAGAGAGAAATTGAGAGATAATGAGAAACATAGAGATTGAGAGGGAGACATAGATAGAAAGAGTGTCTCTCTCTTTCTCTTCCCATCTTTATACATATATCTCCTCATCTCTACCTCTCTTTATATATAACTCCCTATCTCTATCTTTCTATCCTTCCAATGCTCCCTCTCTCATTCTCTCCCTCTTCCCTTTCCTCTCTCCTTCCATCTCTCTTTCTCTCTCTTCCCCCTCCATTTTTCCCACTACCTATCTCTCTATCTCTCCCTCTTTTGAGATCTCTATCTCTCCCTATCACTTCCTCTTTCTATATCTCTATTTTATCTCTATCCTCTCTCCATTGAATCTCTCCCTCTCTCCCTAAATATATCCCTTTGTCTCTATCTTCATATATATCTCTCTCTCTCACACACACATACACACTCCATTTCTCCCTCCTTATCTTTATCTCTCTCTCCCCCTCTCTATTTATCTCTTCATCTCTTTATTACTTATCTTTATCACAAGTTATCTCTCACTCTTTCCTTCTCTACATATCCCTCTCTCTACCTCTCTATATATAACTTCTTATATATTTATCTTTCTATCTCTCCATCCCCTTCTCATTGTCTCCCTCTTAATATCTCTATTTCTCCCTCTCCATCTCTCTCTCAACCCCTCTATCTTTCATAAGTTATATCTATCTCTATCTCTCCTTCTTTCTATCCCTATCTCTCCCTCTTTCTATCCCTGTCTCCCCCCCTCTATCTCTCTATTACTCCCTCTTCTATATCTCTTTACTTTTTTCTCCTCTCTATTTCTCTACCTCCCTCTCCTTCCCTCTCTATCTCTCTCCGTATATCTTTCTCTCTCTCTCTCTCTCTCTCTCTCTCACACACACACACACACACACACATACTCCCTATTCCTCCCTCACTATATCTAACAATCCAAGGATTAGATGTGTCCCTAGGGAGTTATGCTCAGGGTACCACATGTCATTTGATTAAGGATACGATAATTCACCTTTCAAACCTCTTTGGTGTACCCATTGCACACTTAAGGAAGATAGAGAAGATATAAAGAGGAAAAGGGAGAAAAAGAGAAAGAAAGGAAGAGGGAGAGTGAGGGGGAGGCAAAGATAAAAATGGACATGGATATAGATGAGGGAGAGGGGGAGATACAAAAAGAGAGAAAAAAAATATAAGAGAGAGAAAAGATAAGAAATAAGAGAGATCCTAGCCAAGGAGGGAGGGAGTAAAGAGAGAGACAAAGGATATAGAGATGTAAGAAGAGATATATATATGAGAGATGAGATGAGGTGAGATGTAAGAGGAATAGAAGTAAGGAGATATAAGAGACATAGATGGATATAAAGTGCCATGGGGAGATAAGGGGATAGATCAAGAGAATGGGAGACAAAGATGTAGAGTAGAGGGAGATAAGGCAGGGTTAATAAAGAGGTAAGGTGAGAGATAGCTCCTATCTCCTATCTTTCTATCCTTCCAATGCCCCTCTCTCATTCTCTCCCTCATTTTACTTTCCTCTCTCCTTCCATCTCTCTTTCTCTCTCTTCCCCCTCCATTTTCCCTACCCTATCTCTCTATCTCTCCCTCTTTTGGGTCTCTCTCTCTATCACTTCCTCTTTCTATATATTTTATCTCTATCCTCTCATTTTATCTCCTCCTCCTATATATATCCCTTTGTCTCTATCTTCATATATATCTCTCTCTCACACACACACATACACACTCCATTTCTCCCTCCTTATCTTTATCTCTCTCTCCCCCTCTCTATTTATCTCTTTATTACTTATCTTTATCATAGGTTATCTCTCACTTTTTCCTTCTCTACATATCCCTCTCTCTACCTCTATATATATGAATTCTTATATATTTATCTTTCTATCTCTCCATCGCCCTCTCATTGTCTCCCTCTTAATATCTCTATTTCTCCCTCTCCATCTCTCTCTCAACCCCTTTATCTTTCCTAAGTTATATCTATCTCTATCTCTCCTTTCTATCCCTATCTCCCTTCCCCTCTCTCTCTCTATTACTCCCTCTTCTATATCTCTTTACATTTTTCTCCTCTCTATTTCTCTACCTTACTCTCCTTCCCTCTCTATCTATTTATACAAATCTCCCTCTCTATCTCTCTCCATATATCTTTCTCTCTCTCTCTCTCTCTCACACACACACACACTCCCTATTTCTCCCTCACTATATATCATTTACACACCTAACTTTAACTGTGTTTTACTTTTTACTTTTGAAGTAATTATTAGATGATTACGCATGATTCAATGATTTGATGTTTAGGAAAATGTTTGGAAAAATCAATGTTTCCATGAGTTATGTTTATTTGACTAAAATTGACATGTGTTTAAAAGTTGTCAAGAGGTGATGATCTCATGAGGATTATGAAATGATTCTTGAAGCTACTAATATTGTGTTGTTGATTGCAAGTTGCATTTAGGAATGGAACATAGAAGAATATGAAGGAATAGATACAGGAATAGAAACAGGGTTTATTAAGCCATCTTAGGTCCTGAGTGTTGGTGCAAACTGAAGTGAACCTAGTTGAGTCGAGGTAAGTGTTACTAGACCCTTTGGTCTTTGGCCCTCATTTCTTATTTCGACAAATTTGTCAAGATAAGTTTAAAGTCTATTTCAAGTTGCTAACACATCAAACCTAGTTGTTTTGGGGATAGTGACGTCATCATGGTTGAACTTTAGTTGTTTTGCAATTGAGACAGTTGCTTTCTGGCGAATATGTCGCTTCTCAAGTCGTAACGAGTTTATGTTGTGACCTCATTTGCTTAATTGGGTGCTCATGATTGTCTATATTCTTGATAATAGTTTAAATTGGCTTAATAAGTCACGGAACTAATATGATAGTCTGATTCCTTGCAAAAGGAAGTCATTATTATAATCATCATTGAATTCATTCGTTTTGATGAATATGCTAGTAAGACGATGTAATGACCTATATCGTCAACCTTTCCCATGATGTTAATATTTCTTAAATTATTAATATTTTAAAATATATGTTAAAATTGGCAATGGCTACATAAGCCGAGAGTTAAACGTTATGACCCAACTTTTATTTAAAGAAGAGAAAATTTCTTTGAAGAAATTGTTCAACTCTTGAATCTTTGGTAATGGCTTTTGTTTCAATTCTTTTGGGGGCCATATTAGACTGCACTTATCCTTATCCGATGATGGCGCGAGTATATTATGGAAAGATTATTGGTTCCACGTGGTGGAAACCTCCTTCCCATGCGGGAGATAATTATTACCTTGAAGACTAATTAAGCATTATTGAAATCAAGTTCTCTTGGAGGCGTTAGACCTTGCGAGTAAATGTAATCGTTTTCATAATTGTTTTAATAACCAACTCCTGCAATGACAAGGTCGATGGAGTTACTGGATGTTTTGGTGTCTAGCTAAGTACCGAAGAATTGAATTCTTCACAACTAACTTTTGCAACTATCTTGTAACTGCCCATTATTTTTGTGCCAAGTAGCAGACCCACGTTGTCATGTAGGTTGAAGGTAAAATTTTAGACCATGTTGATAGGAACGAGGGTGATGGTTGGAACGGATTAACTAATCCTTGGCAACCGATTCTTGGGGGCTTTTGGAACTAATTCGGGAGGGAAAGAAAAGAGGGGGGATGGACTCGTTACTGGGGAGTCTCCCGACCCCAGACTACCAAAGAAGAAAAGATAGTTTCCTTTTGAAAAGAAAAACTCTCTTTAATTATGTGGATGGACAGGAGTCTATTTGTCAGCGTATGGGATGAAAAGAGTAGAAGAATAGTCTTGGAGGAACGTTGTGTGAGCAGGTGGCGAACACTGTGATCTCCTCTCTCGAGTTGCAGCGAACTAGAGCTAGTGAGGACGACTAGAGCAATGGGTGTTCGAGCTCTATGGCCTACTTTTGTAACCCTCTACATTGCAAGACCTCGGTCATGGAATGGGGATTACTCTCACTCTCAAAAGACGGTGCTCAGGTAATGTAAGAATGATATTCTTATTTACACTATGGAGTATGATTCTCTTAATAATGAACTTCCTCGTCATCTGTATATATCGCTGAGAACCTTTGTTGTTTAACCGTTTAGTGGTACATTTTACCTACTATATACTTTGGTTATAGCTCGAAGCTGTGGAGGCCAAGCTGGCAACCTTTGAAGAGATATTATTTTGTTTGGAGGCTCAAAGCATTATAGCTGAGTCGTATTACAATGGTTGTTTCCATACGCTTATGCTCGAGGCCAATGGCCGAGCTACATTATAACGTAATTTTATCTATGTTAATGCTTAAGGCCAACGACCGAGTGGTAGAGTAATGTATTCTTGACTGTGTCTAACTTGAGGTCAATGGTCAAGTTATATTAAATCAAATTCTTATCCTGTCATCACTCCTGGCTAAGGAGGTTGAGCGGTGTTATATTGTAGGCTTCATGGTATCACTCCTCAAGGCCATGGAGGCCGAGTGGTTCTGTGTGTATTTCCCTTTCTGCCTTTTGTGTGTGTCCTTGGCTCATGGCCATGAAAACCGAGTGTAAAACATTGAAACTCATACTATGTTCTAGCTCAAGGCCTTCACAACCGAGCCCATGTGTAATCTTTAGTGTTTTTCTTTCAACTATGACATGGTCTGCATTGAATGACAACGGTCATTATGACTGTGTTGATGGTCGACGTGCCTTAAACCCCAAACTGTGCTTAAAGTACTCAAACCAGATGAGGGTTCAACTTATATAAAGGGGGTATGTGATGCAATAAGGGTATTTAGAATACCATCACCATGCTTGTTACCTTGGCTAGGAATGTGGTATGATCATTTTAGAGCATAGTTATTATTTCAAGTCTGGATTAGTATATATATTTTCTTCTGAATGAGCATTCTACGATAGTGCTTAACACTAGAAGCTCACACGGGTAAGTCTGAGTTGTCAGCCATTATTAACTAATCTTTAGTCTAAGGCATGGTATGCCTAGTAAGTCAAGATTTGACTCTTACTTCAAGGTTGATAAAACCGAACTTGTGAACCATAAAAGACCTTGGGTGGTGATTATGGTCATTTTTGTAATAAGTTAAAAGTGGAATTGGGTGACAAGGAGTCACAATTTCCTAATCCTATAGTAACCCAGTGATTGAAACAAAATCAAAATTGGGCATCACTGGAATGATTTACCTCAAGGTGAGATAGAAGGAGAGAGTCGTAACTTAATTCAATATGATGGTGGTAAACTATAGTGATTGATAAATTTTTAAGTAATAAAGGAAGTTATATATGAGTTCATAACTTAACCTATGTAGAAAGTTAGTAGACTTAAATGACCAAGGGGTCAAAAATAGATTATTATCTTTTATAAGTAAAACCTTCTTAAGGCTTGGAAGATTAACTTAGATCAAGATCATTGATATGAAATATTAGTATCCTCTTGATATTATATTGGTGAGGGTAAACCTTGAAAATTATGTTTGTTCATGTACGTATAGTGTGAACTCAAACAATGCCAAGTGGTCTAGGAAAGACTAAAAGCATTTGGTTCTTATGATTAGTTATACTTATGTTATTACCTTTGGAGAATCAAGGATGTTGATATTTCCATGTGTTGGGTTAGAGAAGCTAAACCCTAGTATTGAAACAAGGAGGATATAGAACATCTATAACTCTTATGTCTGATATGAAATTGAACTTATATATTGATTGATAGTGAAAGGTCGAAGAAAACCATAGATCAAGACAAGAAGTCTTTATAATACCTTAAGAGATTCTACGATAATGTCAAAACTCGATTTAACGCATCAAGATGTTGGGTATTGAATCTTGAGAGTAAAATGACAGGAAGTCATAAACCCTAGATATTGCAAGGATGCAATAAGGGACTTTTAAAAGGGTTGAAATACCTAAATCTTTACATTGAATGAATATCCTAGATTAAGGATTAGTTCTAAGTCAGATTGGCTAGAATGGATTTTCTATAATGACTAGTTTGAGTCTAGAGTACCAAATAAAGTAAGAAAAACTATAGGATGAGATAGTTTCTAAGACGAGTCAGAGGTGTGTTTCTAGATGGAATGACCAATCAGAATGATCATACTTAGCTAGAAGGGATCTAGAGTTGTATGGTCGATTGAGTTTTGTAGTACACATCACTAGGACTCAGATGGTGAAACTGGCAGTTCCTTATATCTATACTCTTCGAGAAGGGCCGGGTTACTTCCAATTTGGAAGTGCGCGGGGGACCACTTGAGTCTGTGGTTGGAGGAAAAGCACTCGGATGATGCTCTCCCTCTATAGCAATAGACTCTCTGAGGCTTGTGAAGATAGGGATCGACATTCCAGATGCATTGAACTCCATGTTCTGGCTTATGATAGAAAACCTATGAGGTGAAACTATTCTTTATGCCAAATTTATTTTATATGATATAAATGAATTCTGTAAGGAATTAGCTTGATTCTAGTTATGAATACATGTGAATTCAAGTTTGAATTTATTTGGAAAAGTTGTACTTTATTCT
>VDFB02000008.1:198086791-198116386 GCA_007258455.2 Sequoia sempervirens
TTTCATTTTAATAAACATACTCTAAAAGCCTTGTCAAAACCTTATTTTCAATCTGCACCTTGCCAAAATGGAGAAGTGAAAGGTGAATTCTAGCGATGAAGAGTTTGGAGGAGCCAAAACCAATAGCAGCGGGGAGAGAAAAAAAAAACTACTGCATTATTGGCTGGAAAAAATGGGTAAGGGATGCCATAATGTAAAAACCTAAATGTGCTCATTATCGGATCTTGGCTATAATTTCATTTTAATAAACATACTCTAAAACCCTCGTCAAAACCTTATTTTCAGGTTGCAGCTCGCCAAAATAGAGAGGTGAAAGGTGAATACCAGCGATGAAAAGTTTGGAGGAGCCGAAACCAATAGCGGTAGGGAAAGCGACAAAAAATGGTCGAGCCACATTGGGCTTTGGAAAAAAGAAATTATGTTTTGGGAGTTGAATTTATTTCCACTATTGACAATTTTAAAATTGCTTTTGTTTGTTGTAGTTCTAACTTTTAGTTTTCAGTAAACACGATTTCTTGTCTAAAACCATAATAGCTTGCTTGAAGTTAATCCACAACAATGATCTGTTGCATTTACCATTCAATTTATATATCCATTCAAAATTGTTTTGTTTACCATTGGTTGTTATCAACCGATGTTCCATGTGCTCTTAGTTAAAACCCTCTTTCTCTTCCTTCCAATATTTTATAATTTTCACTATTGTTTATAAATTTATTATCAAACTATTATTTATGCTTATTTTTCTTAACTCTAATTTTATTCATATTATAGCTATGAAATTCCTTACTATCCCACTTTGTTTTTCATATTTCAAAGTTTCATAAATCTTTTAAAAATATTAGCAAACTTTGAGTTTTTTGATTGTGGACAGGTACAGAGCAAGGAGAAAATGCAAAACTAGTGCCTTACTAGATGCATTTATAGCCCACCCCATGTGCAACAGTGGCATCACCAAAGACATGCATTCACACCGATGGATTTTTAGCTTTAGTTTTAGTTTTTTTTTTTCAGTTTTAAAAGCATAATAAATCAACAATTTGTATACTGTGAAAGATTCCATCTTCAAAACTATATATATAGAGTTCTTTGTAACATATTTTATATACAGTTTGAATATACAAGAATTATTTTCCAACCATACTGTTTCAATCCTTTGAGTAGATTTGTTGAAGTTTTATGAATGTTTCAGTTTAATTTTTCTAGTATAACATGTAAGAGCTTTAAAGTTTTATATTTTTCAATCATAAAAGAATTTCAATGACAACTTCTCTTGGTTTGCAATTTCATAGATTAGTTATTGTAATAACATTCTCCAAACATGGGAGTTTACATAAACTTCTAAAAGTATTAGTTCATAAATGAATACCGTGACTAAATAAATGACTAAACCATGACTAAATAAATGACTACCATGACTAAATAAATGACCAGTTAACAACAATTAATGAATAAATTAACGACTAAATATACTACCAAATTGATCAATCAAAACAACCAATAAATGACTAAAATGGTTTAGTCATGAATTTTATCATGTTATAAATGACTGGCAATAAACTACTAATGGTCACGTGACAAAGCTTAGTCACATATATGCAATTTTTAGTGTTTTTTAGTTTTTTTTTTTTTTTGTACTAGTGCTCCTTTGCCTCTCTCTTTGTCCCTCTTTAGATCTCTCTCTTTCTTAGAGTAACTCTATCTCTCTGCCCCTTTTCCTTCCATCCTTCCCTCTCTACTTAACTCAATCTCAACTCTCCCTAACCCCCCTAGCTATCTCTCTATATCTCTCCCTCTTACCTCTCACTCTCTCTATACCTACCTCTCCCTCCCTCCCTATTTCTCTCCCTATCACTCTCTCCCAAGCTCTACTCCTATCTCTCTACCTCTCCCTTGATTTCCTATATCTTTGTCCCTCTTTATACCTCTTTGTATTTTAGTTAAACCCAATAAATCATATACAACCTAGAATTCTTCTATAGTTTCTTATTCTTATTAGGGTTTCTTAGATCTATACTTTTGTGATATTTATCTCAATTTATATTAAAAAAATATTTGCATGTCCAATTCTTCATCAATTATATATTGTTACATATTTCTCTATTATCTTGATTGTGAAATCAATTTTACGTACCATACCCATCCTTGGCAACCACATTAGGGTTTCATTTTCACATTTGATACATCATTGATATTTCCACTTTTTTAATATATAAGTGTACCTTTTAGATTTATTTTTCCTCTCTCCCTCTCCACCTCTCCCTCTTGATATATTTATCTATTATCCCTCCCTACACTCTCTCTCCCTCTCCCTCTCCCTCTCCCTCTCCCTCTCCCTCTTCCTATCTCTCTACTCTCTCTCCCTTTCTCTTCCCCTCTATCTTTCTGAATTCATATAATCTATCTCTAGAGATATCTCCCTCTTTATATCCCTCTCTCCTCTCCCCCTCTCTCCCTCTCTCCCTATCACTCCTACAAAGAGTAGAGATGGAATTTGAGAGGAAGATAGAGGGAAGTAGAGAGGGAAGGTAAGAGAGGTAGAGAGTAGAGAGAGATAAGAGATATAGAGATATCGAAAGGAATAGTGGGGGGGATGAGGGAGGGATGGAGTGAGGTAGATATAGAGAGAAGTAGAGAGGAAGGGAGGAAGGGAAATGTAGAGATAGAGAAGTATGGTGGGATGGATATAGGAAGAGGTAGGTAGATAGAGAGGAAGATGGGGATGGGAGATAAAGAGATAGAGAGAGAGAGAGGTAAGGTAGGAGGGATAGAAGGGGAGATGGGTAGAGAGAGGGAGGGTGAGGGGATATATAGATAAGTACAAAGGGAATGGGAGAGAGAGGTAAGGTGGGAGGGATATACTGAGAGGTAGGTAGAGAGGGAAGGGTAGAGAGAGTTATTGAGTGAGGAAGATGGAGAGAGACAAGGAGAGAGAGAGGGAAGGAGGGAGAGAGGGAGGGAGAGGTAGGTAATGAGAGATTAGGATAGGAAGGATAGAGGGATAAGTAGGTAGAGAGAGATGGTGAGTGGAGATAGAAAGAAGTAGAGAGGGAAGGTGAGAGAGAGGTAGAGAGGAGAGAGAGGGTGAAGATAGATATAGAGAGCTATCTAAAGGGAGAGAGGGGGAATGAGGGAGGGGTGGAGTGAGAGGTAGGTAGAGAGAAGTGAAGAGGGGAGATAGAGAGAAGTAGAGAGGGAGGGAGGAAGGGAGAGGTAGGGTGGGAGGGATATAGGGAGAGGTAGGTAGATAGAGAGGAAGATGCATATGGGAGATAAAGAGAAGTAGAAAAAAAGAGAGGGGTAATGTTGGAGGGATAGAGGGAGAGATAGATAGAGAGATGGAGGGTGACCATATTACCTCTCTCTATCTTTGTCTCTACTCTTATCTCCCATATACATCTTCATCTTTGTCTACCTACCTCTCTCTATATCCCTCCCACCCTACCTCTCTATCTCTACTTCTCCCTTCCTCCCTCCCTCCATACTTCTCTTTATCTCCCCTCTATTTATTTCTACCTAACTTTCACTCCACCTGTTCCTCATTCCCCCTCTCCCCCTTTATATTTCTCTCTATATCTCTCTTCACCCTCTCTCCTATCTACGTCTCTCTCACCTTCCACTCACCCTCTCTCTCTCTACCTACTTCTCCCTCTATCCCTCCCACACTACCTCTCTCATTACCTACCTCTCCTTCCTTATCTCCCTCCCCCCTCTCTCTCTCCCCCTCTCTCTACCTCTATCCTTCCCTCTCTATTTCTCCCTATCTCCCCTCACCCTCTCTCCCTACATCTTACTCTACCCCTACCACCTTACCTCTCTCTCCCCTTCCCTCTATACTTCCCTATATATCCACTCACCCTCCCTCTCTCTACCCACCACTCCCTCTATCCATCACACCTTACCTCTCCCTCTCTCTCTCTATCTTTACTTCTCTTTATCCCCAATCTCCATCCTCCTCTCTTTCCACCTACCTTTTCCTATATCACTCCCACCCTAGATTACTATCTCTACCTCTCCATTCCTCCCTCCCTCTCTACCTCTCTCTATCTCCACTCTTTGGCTCTCTCTCTACGTACTTCTCACTTCATCCCTCCCTCTTTCCCCATGCCTCTCCCATTAGATATCTCTCTACATCTCTCTTCTCTCTCTCCTCTCTACCTCTTTAACCTTCCCTTGAGCTACTTCTTGAGCTATCTCCACTCCCCCCTCTATCTATATATAGAAAGGTAGAGAGGAAGATAGAGGGAGAGGGAGAGAATATATATAGATAAAGAGAGGTAAAGGGAGAGATACATATATAGAGAGATAGGGAGTTAGTAATAAAGATGAATAGATAGAGAGATATAGATGAATATGTATCTATAGAAAGATATATATGGTAAGATAAAGAGATAGAGAGAGAAATAGAGATAGAGAGGGAGATAGAGGGAGGGACAGTGGAAGATAAATAGAGAGGGGGTAGATAGAGAGATAGAGGTAGAGAAAATGATAGAGATAGGTGGATAGCAAGAGAGAAGAAGAGGGGGAGAGATATATCAATATATAGTGGGAGAGGGAAAGAGGGAGAGATAATGATAGAGGGAGATATAAAGAGATAGAGAGGGATATTGAGAGAGATAGAGAGATAGGGAGATAGAGGTAGAGAAATATATGGATAAAAAGGGATAGAGAGAGAGGCAGAGAAAATGAGATATAGATGATATATAAAGATAGAGATCTAGAGAGATATATATAGAGGAGGAAAGAGTGAGAGAGAAAGGAGGTGATAGAGACAAGTAATAGAGATAGGGAGAGAAAAATGGAGAGATGGGAAGTGAAAAAGAGATAGAGATAGGGAGGCATAAATAGGGTGGGTATGTGTGTATGAGTGAGAGAGAGATATGGAAATAACTTGATGAAGAGGGAAATTATATAAATAGATAGAGGGACGGAGACAAAGAGGGAGGGAGAGAAATAGAGAGAGAGAGAGAGATGTGGAGATATATAGAAATAGGGAGTGATACCGATAGAGGGAGAGATGGAGAGATAAATATAGATTGATGGAGAGATATGTAGAGATATATATAACCTAGGAAAGATAGAGGGGAAGAGAAAGGGAGAGAGATATGTAGAGATATATATAACCTAGGAAAGATAGAGGGGAAGAGAAAGGGAGAGAGATATGTAGAGATATATATAACTTGGGAAAGATAGAGGGGAAGTGAAAGGGAGAGAGCTATGTAGAGAGGGAGAGAGAGAGAGGAGAGATATAGATAGAGGCAGAGTAAGGGAAAAGTGGAGAGAAAGGTAGAGAGGGTAAATGAAGGAGAGAGGGAGAGAGGGAGAGATAGCTAAATAGATAGAGAGGGAGAGAGATATATATGTTCTAGTTCAACTTGGGAAAAGGTGCACATAGGATCAAAGACACCAAGGAGGAATTCAATGATGATTTATGCAAATTTTTTACTCTCCTTAGTAAAAAAAATATAATTGTTTCATTATTTATTACTTCTTTAATGTTTCAAGTCATTTAGGATGATTATTGCAAAATAACATGAAAAAAAAGACTTTGTATGCAAGACTTATGAGAATTTAAAATTTTAAAACTTAAGGAGGAACTTAAAATGAAATTTATAGTTATTTTTTTTGCTCAACCTATCACAATCATCTTATCCATTGTGTAGGCCTTTGAATCACCTTTCCAACACCTATAAAAAATCAAAATTTTGATCAATAATGCAAAAGTTATGCCCATTTTACTAAAGTGTGCTTTTTGGGCTTTTCAAAATAGATATCTGTTTTGAGAAAAATGGATATCCATTTTAAAAATATAAATTAATTAAAATAATTATTGAAAATGGATATCTATTTTGAAAAAATATATCCATTTTGAATACATAAATTGATGAAAAATAATTTATATATTAACGGATATCCATTATGGTTTGGTATTAGCAAACCATATTCAAATTTTACCCAACTCATACAAAAAGTCAACTTTTTGTTTTGCAATTTTGGTGAAGTAAAACACTTTTTTTTCTCATTGCCACTTTTTGGCCCCTCATGATCTTGCACATTCCCATGTATCTTTCTTCTTTGAACCACTAGTAGGATTTGTTCTAAAAGGAGGAGTTTCAGAAGGCTTTGTAACATTAGGTGGTATGGGAACTAAGGTCCTACTTGACCTTTTTGATGTCTATGGAGTCTTCGAAGGGGCAGATGTACCTATAGATTTCTCTGTAGAACCCTTGGGTGGGTTCACTGTCTCCTCCAAATTAGCTAAGTTCATCTTTTCCACCATTTTTGCAATATCTTTCTTGTTCTTTTCCAAGTTTACTTGGCTAGATTTCTCTTCATATGTTCCAAACCTATCCACAGTTGGATCTCCAGGCTTACTCAACACAATCTCTGCAAGACTAGTGCATAGAGACTCATCTACCTCATAAGGTAGCTAGATGAAACCCAAATAGTTTTGGGTTCAACTACTTCCATATAGTAGTGGTCTCTATTCACCATAAGAGTTATATCATTCTTGTATTTCTCAACAACACTTGTTGAAAGCTTGTACCTTTCTTGCATTTTTTCTTGAAAAGTTTTAAAGAATTCACACAAGGCTGACTTTCGAGACTCAAAATATGGAAACCTTCTCAAATGATCTCTTATTTGCAGAGCTACCAAAATGTTATCAACCCATATAACATTCATTTTTTCAGGAAACTCTAAGAAAATGAAACAACAAATAAATAACAAGAGTACCATACCAAAATGGGTGCCTTTGCTCTTTTGTCTTTTGTAGACTCTCCAACAATTGCAATCTTAGGAGCTCACACAAATAAATTTCTAAACCTTCCTTCACCATCTGGTGTATAATATGTATTGTGGTGGCAGATACAAAATTCTCTATGTTTGTATAGAATATCTTATAGCCAATCATCATTGAAGTGTACTTCATTTCTAGATTATCAATGTTATTCACTATTAGGGAATGCTTATCAAACTTCACTCTGATGAGCTTCATCACCACATCATTCTTCACAGTCTTCAATGCCAGAACTGGTCCAATGGAGCACAAACTAGATACGACCATAATTGCATCTTTGTTTATTATGTACGACAAGTACAACCACATGAATTTGTCATGTATTCTACTAAGCACAAATTTCATGCACTCATCTTCATGACAAAAATTAGGAAACTCATTCCACACATCCAATTTATTCTCCATCAAGCTAGAGTACTCTACTTTTAGATCAAAATAATCTCTATTTAGAACTTTATGTCTAAATTCTTCTATCTGCAAATCGTCATACTCATCCATCTTCACATGAATGTATATACACACAGATCCTTTGTGTGCATACACCACTCAAAACCATCGAAATTCACCTTCAGGATCCATTACCATAGATTTATATGAGTGATTCTTGAATTTAGTTCTGGGTCACTCAAGAACATCAATCATTTGAGGAGTATACATCTTGAACTTCTTTGAAACTAGGGTTTAACATGAAATTGATAAATACCTTTGGAATTTTCTAGTAGGGTTTCACACAATGCACCAAAATTGCTTCAACACTTGTTTTCTCTGCTCTCCACTTCAAATGCTTGATCAAAAATGACCAGAGAAAACTCAAAATGAAATATAAACCCTTTTCCAATGACCTAATATGCATTAATTGTAGCAATGAAAAGTTAGGTTGAAAATTTTGGCAAACCCTTATTGTGTTGTCATAGGCACCTTCAATCACTTTGTAAATCTCTACAATAAGATATTTCACACTGGAGATTCACCAATCGATCAAGCATATCAACCAAAAAAGATACGAGTATGCTAAAGAAATCAACATCTCATCTTTGGCAAGGGGCTGAATTTTTTTTTGCTAAAACTCTCCTTGAGCCAATGATCTCTATCTAGTTTACAGAGGAAACATCTATACCAACATTTGGCACAAATCTACTCTTCACTTCATTCTCTTCCTTTTTATTCCATATCTTGTTCAATTTCTTCTTCATCTCAATCAGATCAACCTTCTTTTGTGAACCAAAGGGTTTCACATTCTTGCTGAACTATAAAAATTAGCTATGTGTCCTAGCTTACTTCTTGCTATTTTAGATCTACATTCAAAATCCTTATGCCCAAATCCATTGCATCTATAATGGTAACCATTGAATGATTGGAACATCATACCATTATTGTAACTATTCATCATCTAACTTCTAGATTCACTAGATTTATGACCAAATCTATTGCATGTATAACACTGACTGGAAAATGATTGAACATTCCGATTCATTCTGCTTCTACACTCTACAGCTATATTTCCCAAATTATTGTAAGAATAACAATAACCATTAAAATATGAATACCTTTTATGTAGTTGGTTGTCTGATAGGTGGTCTTTTGAAATCTTTCTTCTGGTTTTAGATCTGTCTAATATTGCTCTTCTTATCTCCATTCTTATTTTTTTCACGATTCTTCTTTTCAACATTGTTTGGAGTCTAAATTTCCTTTGAGATTTCTCCCTTTTTAAACTCTAATCCATTTTTTCCTTTGAAGCTTTTTGACTTACAAGTATATCATCAAGCAAGGTGGACCCCTTCTTGAATTTTTCTTCTTGCATCTTTGCAAGTTCTCTAGATCTTTCTTCAAAGACACAACTTCTTCAAGCTTTGAACATTCTATAGATTTATCTTTCAATATGGCATTCAAAAAATCTTCAACTCTTTTTCTTTCTTCAACTTGTACTTTTAGACTAGTGATTGTCTCATTTGATTGTTTGAGCTGCTCATTTGTTTCCTTGAATCTTTCTTTAGATTTCTTTAGTTGCTCTCTCAAATTTTTGATACACTCATGTGCATCCTTATGATTTTCTTTTAGGTCTCTATTCTTACATTTTGCTTTATCAAATCATCAAGAGCTGATTTGAGTTCTCCTTCCATATCAAATTCATAGTATTCTTCAATGACCCCTTTAGGGATGATCTCTTCTAGAGGAATAGGATACCTTCTAAGTTCCATGTGTTCAACCTCCAAGATCTACCTCAATGATTAATCCAATTGAAGGAACCAAGCTCTAATACCAATTGTTGAACATTCAAAATATTGAGATGGGGGGGTTGAATCAGTATTCACTGAAATTCATTAACTTCATCAACTTAAACATCCATTCAAAGCATCACATTAAACTTGCAGTAATGGAAAGCAACATTTAAAGCATGTATCACAACACATAACACATGAACACTAGATTTACATGGAAAACCCTTGAAAGAGAAAAGCCACAATGAGGATTAGCTCACAATATATTGTAACTATGTACAATGGATTTACAGAATGGTGGACTCACTATCCAAAAACAATGGCTCACTTCCAACGGATCACTACCCAGAATAGAAAGAGATAGAAAAAAGGGTGGCTTAATGCCAAGGATGAACTACTAATAATGCATTTGCAACATGCTAAAAATATAGTTCCACTTAAGCTCAGAAAATCAACTTTGCACACTTCATACTTCACCACTATCACCTTTTGCACTTCACACTACATTAGATCTCCCACACACTCTTAATTACATCGAATACTCTTCATTCACATCTCACATACATCATACATTCACATTAAATAATGAATTAACCTTGTATATATACCACAACCAACCAAAACATTAATTAGGTTAGCCTAATTGCATGAACCGTCTAACACCATGACTTGTTGACCCAAAACTCCAACACACACACTTTGTGAAGAGAACAAAAATGTGTAGCACACCACAATAGGTTGAAATGACCTATAATCACTCCCATGATTCTGATCGATACACTACTCAACTTCACACAACCCTAAAATTTTTAGATCAACACTGAACAACAAAATTGGTGAAGCAACAACTAAATGAACCAACTGTTCATTCACAACTTGACATGCGGACCACCAAATCACTTTCCACGTGGAGTGCACACACATCTGACACCTTCCAACACTTCCTCAAAACCACACAGTATAATATTCATCCATGGTGGAATGCAGAGCATTCCAACATGCACTTTACAACTGCAACTCTACCATTACTAAGCTTGATACACTATCATTGACATCTTCAACTGAGAAAGACATACACCATTGAGAATTTGGATGTAGACTCCTTCAACACATTCCATCAACTCTTTAAAACCAAATGACAAGATGATGGTCTGCAGAGCAATGCGGACCATAAAATTGTTGCTTTATAACAACAAAAAATGCACATTGAGACTTAGCCAATTCTTCAGCACACTTGGTCTTCTTTGGATCAACACTTCTGCATTACTGCAATGGGTTTCCATCAATGACAACACCATATACCAACATTATCATGCTACCAAAAAAGTAAACATAGACAAATAAAATTATGTGGTTCACTAATGTATGGTTACACCCACAAGAAAAGAAAGATAATCTCTTTATTATTTCTTTGTTGCAACAAATACAAAGTTTTCATCATAATTTTTACAAGTTTTTTTTGGTCTGCAAATGTGTATTGACAATAGGAAAATGAAGAGGAATGGGAAGGGTAATGGTTTGTTGATTGCTAGACTTCACATTCAACAATATCCCACTTGAAGTCCAAACTATTGCTGCAAGTAAACACACTGAGAGATATCCCTACTTTTCCATGTATTTATTGTCACATCGTGATGAGGCCAAGAGAAGCTAAATTCAAAACTTGAGCTTCTCCTATGTGACTACTTTCATGATTGCATTAGTAGAATTCACACTAGTATGTACTTTTCCCAACTTCAACTTGCCCTCTTCAAGAGCATTCCAAATGAAATGATATCTCAACTCTATGTGTTTTGTTCTATTGTGAAAGACGACATTTTTGGCCAGATGTATAACACTATTGCTACATTATACAAGGTGAAGACTTGTTGTTTACAACCCAATTCACCCAATAAACATTGCAACCATAACATTTTCTTAGCACCTTTGGTGAGTGCAATATATTCCACTTCGGTAGTAGAGAGTGCTACCACTTGTAATCTAGAAATTATTTTATTATTTTGCATATTCAATTCAACAAAGTAAATAAATATAAAATGTTAAAAAATAATTGTGGGGAATTTAAAATTTTTGGGATGATTGACAAGTGGTAAAAAGTAATTACGCTTGTGGGGAAATTTCTCGCCTCACCTCAAATGCACCCACTTAAATCTTTAAATTAAAAAGTAAGGACTGCTATTATTCAAAAAAAAATTCTAATTAATCTTATAACATATTTATTTTTTGCTTCATGAAACCCTCTACTCTTTTAAAATAGATCATAAAACCCCTTCCATAAAATTAAGTTTAAAGTTAGAAACATGGTATGGTCCTTGTTGAGAACATCTAGAATAGCTTCCAAAAAAGATTCTAAGAATACCAAACCTAGTTTGACTTTCCCATGTTTTGTGTTAATACTAAGTCAATGTTGATTTACATTTAGTCTTTGTCTCAATGAAGACGCTTTTAGTGAACTTTGAATGACAGAGAGAATTTGGGATTATGGAGTTGGAATTAAGATTGACCCACCTTTACTAAATATCATATAAGTCGAGAATGCCTTAAAATAGAAGCCATAATTTTTTTAGAATTGAATACAAGATGGAAGCTTTCAGAATATGGAGGAAAAAGTGAACGTTTATATATCTATATATATATATATATATATATATATATATATATGAAGCTTGAGAGAGAAGAATTGAAAATAGTTGCAGCAACATTTTTATAATTTGTATTTGTATTTTATTTGTGTTGTTAATTAAGTAAAATTAACATATTTAAATAAAATATTATTTTAAAATAAATTTTAAAAAATAAAACAAAACACAAATGAATTGTATTATATATTAATAATAGATTTTTAATATAAAATAAAAATATATTAATTATATATCATTTAAAAAATAATATATCTATTTATATATAATGCCTATGTTATTTAGAATTTACACTGCAATTCATATTGATTATAAATATGTGTAATGTTTAATCTAATCTTATTTTTTAAGAAGTGGATATTTTCTATATAAAATTTATATAAGACCATCATAATATATATATAATCATAGCATCACTTAAAAATAAGTTGTGTTTCAAATTTAAATCTTACATTTTATTAATACATGCATCAACCAATTCTATTATATGTACAACCATACTACTCAATATAATAATTCATTTTCATCTAAAGAAAATAATATTTTAATATTTTTAACTGACCATACATGATTCTACCAGTCTCCTTGCATGGTCTTTATATATATATATATATATATATATATATATATATATAATCTGAGTATATATATATGTAATTGACCCACCAAGATAAAATCCTTCTGGTTAAACAGTGTGCTTGTATCTTCATCGTACAGAGATAACTTTAGTTCTTCAAGATTGTTTTATCTGTTGGTTTAATGGAAGACATTTTCTATCTCCGAGATAATCGTAGACCCAAAGTGAAAGGTTGGATATAGTGTAGCCTTTACTTGGTTGATTAGTTCAAGTCAAATAAAATAATGGCGTATTATCAATAAATTTAATTAAATATTATATAAAAATGTTGACTATTTACTTACATGTTGCTTACTTTTGCAGTTAAAAAAGCAAGCTGACTATTTGGTTAATTCAGAATGGGAACAATTCACTTGTTTCAAGTTTTTAATATATTTGTTTAATATTTTACAGGTTTAGATTTGATGGGTAACAATGTCAGCTGACTATAATGCTTAAGCCCAGCCCCATCATTGTGTCCAAAGATATAAAAGCAAAATGGTGACACAGAGAAAATTAACAGTAAAATGATGGAGGAAAGAATGTAATAACTTATCTTCTACAAAATGTACAATGCAATTTTTATGATGATTCAGTCCATAAATAACTTGTTCTTTTCTTAAACAGCTCTGTAACTTGTAGAGACCAAAAAGTTGTTTCTTATTTCACATAGAAAAAAGAGATTTCAGCTGGTGCCATCAAATACATAATATAGTAATGATAATAGATTTTTACAATCTATAGAAATTAGCTGCAATTTTTCTGGATTTGATTGTGTGAGTTTATTTTGCGTCAACGTTTTGGATCACACTCGGTGATCCAACATGATCAGGATGAACTTTTCATTCTTCTTATGCTCTCTACTTCATCCTGATGTTGGATTATGGAGTGTGATCCAAAATATTGATGCAAAATAAACTCACACAATCAAATCCAAAAACTTTACAGCTAACACAATACATTCTTAATAATAAATTTCTAAATTTATATCCCTCTCAATTACACTACTCCATTATTCTACATAGCTCTGCAAATTTTCAACACATATCAGAGCAGATACTTCCGCTGCGCAGTGAGGAACAGAATAAAGAAAGCCAATTTACTGAGGCGCTCATGCAACCAAGCTATTTCAATGGCGGGTCTCATAATATGCTTCTTCCCGGCCAGCTTTTCACAGAATAATGGCTTCAACAATGGGCGGAAAGACAGCCCAGCTCCTATCTTTCGCCTAAGGCTGCCATAACAGAGTGCTATAGAATGACCCATGGATCTGAAAATGGCAGCCTTAATTTTTCCTCTTCTTGTCGGCGCCATATTCAGGGACAAGATTTGCTTCATACTGATGCAGCCTCTGAAGCTTCTAACAGATTTTGCAAGAATTGTTGAATACAAAGGGGAAGAGACTTGAGATACCCATTTATAGGGCATAGAGGCCCACATGCTTCTGTGGTGAGAAACAAATATCTTCTTGTTCCTCTGGACACCACCATCAAGTTCTAACTGCTGACCACTGTGCTTTCGGGTTTTTCACGCTGGATAAATCCAGTCAATTTGTCTTTTCAGTTTTGTCGGAATTGAAGGTGAAATGAATATATTCTGTCGCACAAGTCGGTCCGATAACAGTAAGTAGTGGCGTAAGTCGTGACGCAGAGCAAGCCAATTTGAGTTTCCTTGCGTTGGGTGGTCCTCTGTTTTGTCACGAATATTCATCGCATCACACATCATCTAATTTTTTTTCAACAAATCGAATTCTGACACGGAAAACCAGCAAATTTTTGATTGTCAATCATTATTAAATGTGTGGTACCTAAACACATCGATCTAACAAGTCAAAATATTCTACCTATCGTTCCCCACACGTTGAGTGGGAAGACTATAGGTAAAAGATAATACAGTACGAGGACCAAACAATAAGTAAAAAAGAGGTTGAGTATAGACCAAGCATTACAAAATGACTCAACGTTTGCAGTTGAAACTCTTAATTGAGGTCGGGTGTGCCTCTTTGGAGGTGGTGCTGGGGTTTGTTGACAAGGTGGGTGTGTTTGGGGAAAGGGGTCTCATGTTCTTTTGGTCTATTTTATGTTCAGTGCCGGAAACTTTCGTGTTGCTGTATGTTCGTTGCAGACCTTGGTTCAACATTTTAAGCGGTTGGTTTGTGCTGCCTCTTCTAGGTTGGTGTTCTCTGGTCTAGTCTCCTAGGTTTAAATTGGGTTTTTCCTTCCCAACCGTGTTCTGGGCTGGTCTTTTGTTGTTGTAGTTCCTTTTTTCTGTAGTTGTTCTATAACCGGTTGTTTGTTGTGGTCAAAAGCTTTGGGTGTTAATGGTCCTTTCCTGCCTCACTCCTCGTGAGTCTTGTTTTTAGAGGCCTCTCTTTTTGGGAGCCTCCTTTCTTTTGCCTAGATGGCTGCTTTGTAATGGGTATTAACCCTTCCACTTTTAACATAATCAAAACTCTATAGAGTTTAAAGTTTGAACCATTGCAAAACACCTTTGTGGTTTGGCTTTGATCTAATGACAATTATTTAGTCATATAAGTAAATTCTAAGACTCGTGAGTTTTAGGTATATTTTATTTAAGAAATAATATATTATCTTTTAGATTTTTTTTAAAAGAAAGGAATATTTTAATCTTAAAAAGTAATTTTATGTGTATTTGAGTTGAAGAAAAATATATTTTTTAAGTTTGTAAGAAGGGGATTTATATCAGATTTTTTTCAATCGCAAGAAGATGAGCTATTTACAATGGGATGGATTACTATGTTAGTAGAGAGTCACTTCATTATGACACCAACTTTATTGGCATAAGCATCATGGTATAATGGGTTGGATATGTTATTGTAGACTAAGCCTTCCAATGAATATAAGATTGATTTTAAAATCTAGATGTGGGAATTTTTCAGTCATAGAAGCAAATTCTAAACCAAATTTTTTTGGCATATTTGAGTTGAGGGTAGGAACATTTCTTAGAAGCTTGTAGGAAGGGAATTTTTTTAGATTTTTCAGCCACAAAATAGGAGGGAGGAGGTTAAGGAAGAAAACATACCCATTATCATCCAATTAGTCATTATGTTAGTAGGAGGACAACTTCTATTGGACTATCACCTCCCATTCGCATAATGATTATGGCATATTGGACTATATATTTTGTTGTAGACGAAGCCTTCTAACTAATGTGGAATCAATTATAGGATGTAGATATGAGGGTTTTTTAGTTATAGAAGTGATACCAAGATGCACAATTTTTTCAAGTGGCTCAAATTCCCAATTATGGGAGAGTGTTTCATCTAGCCAAATTTTCTTGTCCTGGTATTGAGCTTGAATACAAGTGGGCACCCCGTAATCCTATCTCATTGCTATATTTATTTCTCCTTCCAACATATAACTACTTCCCTGCATAATGTTGTTCGCAATGAAGGAGAGTAGAGTTTTTTTTTCTTGAGCTGGTGGCTAATCTTTATGGGCTCATGGATCAAGGGATGGATGGTAGCAATGAGGTGTGAGTGGAATTTAATTATTGTGAATTCCTTTTGGATTTGGAGATAAGAAACTCATTTCTCAAAAAAAAAAAAATTCAAGAAAATTTATTGTGCTCGTCCATAACTTGTATGCGAAATTGAGGCCTATCACTTTCATTAATTTTTGATGTAGTTTCGACTTTAACTGTAGCTATTAGAATCATGATTGATAGAAATCACATTTCGGCACCAGATAATATATAGAAAGGAAAGAAAATAATAAATTTTAATCAATTCCATGCTTTGTTTGTCACTTTTTAAACCTTGCCCAAAACTCCATGCAATTTCTAGAAAAGTGCATTAACATTTCCGCTGAAAATTATTTCATCAGGTTACATAACAAAAATGGTATTATCTGTTTCTTACATGTATTACACTGTAGCTCCACTTCCCTAAGTTAGGCATTGGAAATATCTGTCCCTTAAGGAAAAAATTGTTGATAGTAATCGTCAAGGGGATGGCAATGTTTAAATAGAATATAAATCAACAATATGAAGAGTTCAAACATTCCTGGTGGGCCATTTCAGAGGTAGCAAAACGTGTGTTTTCAAATCCTGCTTTGTGCATTTATCACCCACTCTGTGGAAAGCAAGGTGACATTTGGTCGAGTGAGGAACACACATCGCTCTTGCTCACTTGCCTTTCTTTGTATGCTTTGAAAGCTTAGCTTCTGATGCTGTGATAGTGATATTTTACAAGTAATTTGATACTGAGGATCAACATTAACATACACTTGAACTAATTTCACCTATCGATGGTGCGGGTAAGTTATGAAATCGTTAGTATGAAAAAGTCAACTACTTAATTGAGTTGACGTTTTGGGCCTTCTCCTGTAAGCTCGTCAACTCTACATCGCCAAAGCTTCATCCCGTAGCAATAATTGGGATATTTAATTCTTGATGCTATTTGAGATTGTGCCTCTTGATTCAGATTATTTTTTTGATCTGCTTTCTAGATGCTTACTAATACTTGTATGAAAGTGATCAAATATTTATATCTTTTGTAGAGGAGTGAAACTTTTCACCCCTGGTGTTTGTACCTTTTGTCGGTTGGTTGAATTAGGTGGATATCCACCGATCTACATAGTAACTTGAAGTTTACAAAAAAATTTGTTTGAATTGTGCAACATTTCATTTGGAGATCCTTCACACTACAGAATTTTAAGATTGCGTGGTTTTGTGAGGGTTCATCAAAAAAAAATTTAGCTATAACCTTTTTTTCTTTTTTTTTCATAACTACGTTGCATAATAGGTATAATTTTTTTTTCCTTCAAATAAATCTTATTTTTGGCAACTTTGTAAACTTTTTTGTAGGTTGGGATCGGGAGACAACAGTTTTTCTCTCACATTAAATTCAAAGAACACAAATAGATTGGAGTTAAAGAATTGAGCATTAAATTTGAAATTGACAAAGCACTTTGAAATGTTTACAGCTTCCATTTCATGCTTTAATTTTTTGTTTTAGATCAACTCACATCTTTTTGGGGCTCTAAAAAGAATATTTCAATTTTTGCTACAAAGGGCTTAAAATGAATCTTAGGACAAACTCACTAGATTTCATTTGAGGCTAACAATTGAACAAGGAAAATTTTCACATTTCCTTTAGTGCTTAAAAGGAAGTCATTAGTTCTTTGTGGGTTTAAAATGAACAAGTGCTACTTAATTTTGTGATTACTTACTCAAATTAAAACCATTGTAAAGACGTATGTGCTTCTCTTGTGCCTCACGATGATCTTGAGAATCAAAAGGATTTTTGGTGGTCTTAAGTTGAGATAAAGTTAATACCTCCACACTTCATTTTGGTTTTAAAATTGAACAAAACATTGTGTGAGTGTGAGTGGAACCTATTGCGTGTATTCTCTCTTTATTTTTCAACAAAGATTGATCGAGTTATGGATATGTTTGCTTGATATTGTTTATCTTAGAGGGCCTTCCTAATGGGAAAAATTACTCACCCAAGGGAATGACTCAACCGGTAACACTCTAAAGCCAAGAGTATTTCCAGCCGAGATTATAAAGTGGGTATTGGAACCCTTTAGTGAAGCAAATACAATTGACCAAATTCATGTGTTATTGCTTTCCCTTGGGATTTTATCCTTAGAGGTTTCTAAACACTTGGATTTATATCTCAATTTTCTTACTAAAGTTAACAATAGGTAACCCTTTCCTTGAATTCATCAAAGTTTCACATGATATACCTTGTGGAATGAGAAGAAGTTAAGACATTGGGAATCCAGTTCGCAAAGTTAATCAAGAAATGTTTGTGGTAAAAAAAAGTCATTAAGCTAAGACTAAAAAGAATTGGACCCCACACATGTGTCTCCAATGATTTCACGCAAGATCAAGATCAAGAACCCAAATCTTTTTAGGGAGTTTGAGCATCTTGTTTAGAGAAAAGCATGTTCTTCAAAACCGAGGTCTAGTAAGCAAGTGTCTTTTTAGGTAAACATAGGATCAAAATCAAAACTTCATCCATCTTTGAATATCAAAATCAAAATCATCTCATCATCAACTCTTTGAAAATATTGGAAAAAAATTCATGTTAAACTTTGGGAAAATCATTTGAAACCAATCCAAAATCATCTTGTTTGATTAGATGTGTGTAGATGCATCCTTCTCCACATATTTAGTCAAATTATCAAACCTTGTGGAAAAATTTATCACTTGATAACATCCAACATCTTGGGGTTTAGGAGTTCATAATCCAAAATCAAAACCCAATCAAAAATCATTTTTTTAGGTGTGTTTAGATGAATCCTTCTTCTCACACTTAGTCAAATTAGCATCTTCAAGACAAATTTACTCTAGGACAATATCTAACCTTTTATAGTTTATGAGTTCACAATCCAAATCAAATCAAATCTAATCCCAAATCCAAGTCCTAAAGTTTAACATATCCTTCAAGATTTCTCAAGAGTGCTAAACCATTCATATCATCCACCTTTCACACATTTAACCATCATACTTTGGATCCTTAAATCATCCTAAATTTTCTCTTTTGTACCTAAGGATTAGATCAATACAAAAGAATTAGAGATTCATCTCTTACATTCTTGAAGATTTATCCCTATTTTATGGTGAAAAATAGATCTCAACACAAGAGGAACATGGAAGCCAACAAAGAAACATCTACTTCAAGTGACTTGAGTCAGACTGCTCCTGAAATGAATCCCATTGGGTCTAGCAGTCTCACGATTAACCTTGCTCAATTTTTGCAAGACCATCAAGAGGAAGGTATCCAAGTAGAAAATATTACCAATAATCCCTTTGGAATGCCACAAGAGGAAATCACAAACATAGTTCAAAATCTGGAGAATCATAAGATTATCAACATCATGGTGAGACTCAATCCCTCACTATACATGGTCGAATTAGCAAAACAAGGGGCTAAACTGCCCCCTAATTTTGATGTGAGCACTATTGTGGAACCATCTTTTAGGGTCAAGACTCCAATCTCATCTACCATCCCTATTTCATCTACCCTCCATTTCAAAGCATCACTCAAAACATCTCGCAAGTTACATCATCCATTGCTCCAAGTCAACCCATTGTTAACAAGGGAAGTGCATTTCTCAATGCATTGCAAACACATCCCCTCGTAAAAAATCAAGATTTGGACACAAACACCATCTTGGGACAATCCATCCCCCAAAATCCATTACATACATATGTCCCTCTCACCTCTCATGATCCAAATGACCCATCATCATCTTTTTGTGCAACACCCCAAACCCCTCTCCCCATAACCTCACAAGGAGAGGCTGACTTGTTTGGACTAGGGGGCATCTTTGAGGCTACATATCTGGGGAGTATGCCACTCAAATTTCCACCACTTCCACCATTTCCATCAATATCCACATCACCTCTCGATTTAGGGCTTCACCTTTTACCAAATGGTAATCAAAAAAATTAGATCAACCCACCAAGCATCAATCAGAGCACCATTCCAAATACTTCCACTTTTCCATCAACATCACAACAACAGATGGAAACCACCACCATCACATCATCAACCATCCTCGAAACATCTCAAAACATGGTTTCTCAAGGACCAACCACATCGATCGCACCATCTGCCACTCAAACCCCAATCATCAAAATGATGGTGCCTCTCATCACTACAACAAGCACCATTCGAAATCCACCTCCACCACCACCACCACCAAACTCAAACACATCAAGTCAATAAAGTATTGTGTTGCAAGCCACTCAAAGGGTTTCTTATCAGAAGGCATTACAAAAAATCCAAAACTGACAAGCTCCACATCTAGCCGCTCAGCAAGCCACCCAAGCTGCTCAAGCTACTCAAGCCGCACAACAAGTGGTACAAGCACAACAAGAACAATAGGTTGTAGAAGGCCAAGCCTTATTGAAAGAACAAAAGAATCTGCTCAGGTTGCACAAGCATTGGAAGTTGCTCAAGCTACACAGATTGCACAAGATGCCACTCAAGCATAAGCACAGGCTCAAGCCCAAGCGTAGGCTAAAGCTCAAGCTCAATCCCACGGTCAATACCAAGCCCAACAAGGTTAAGCACAAGCGCAAGCACAAGCACAAGAATAATATCTTGCACAACAACAAGTAGCCCAACAACAAGCATATCAACAAGCGCTAAAACAATACCAAGAGCAACAAGAAGAAGCTCAATTAGCAGCCTAACAAGCGTTGTTGGTGCAACAACAAGCGCAACAACAAGCTCAACAACAAGCATTATTAGCACAACAACAACATGATCAACAACAAGCATTGTTGGTACAACAACAATTGCAAGTATACTTGGCTCAACAGAATATGCAAACATCATCCATCAACATACCAACTAATCCGCTCATCCCATCGACAATTGAACCACCTCATAACACTTTTATTCCACCCCCTAATCTAAAAAATGATGTGACAACACAAATCAAGTTGCTCTCGCAACAAGTGCTTGATCTTTAGTCAAGGAGAACCACAAAAACACCCAACAACTTGTGTCCTTATCCGTTCGACAGGAGCCTTGTAATGAAATTGTTCCTGAAGGGATTTGAGATCCCCAGATTTGACAAATACCGTGGGAAGGGAAACCTTGAAGATCACATCATGGAATTCTAGGTTCATTATATGGAGGTCACATACAATGATACATATTTGATGCAACTATTTCCTAGAAGTTTGGCTGGCCATGCTATGGAATGGTTCTCTTTCCTACCTCAAGGCATTAAGACATTCCAAGAAATCATAGACGCATTCATCAAAAGCTACGCATGAAATATCACTATGGATGTCAGTCTAGAGGAACTATCAGCTCTGTAACAAGGTAAGAATGAATCATTCAAGCTTCCTTCTTACAATGATGGAAATCAAAGGCCAATAAGAGCAAATGGTTCATGCTTGAGGAACAAGTGTGCAATATCATATCCAACCTCAACGAAGCCTTGGAATTCCATATCAAAGTCCAAGGTATCACCACGTATGACCAGTTGATCTCCAAGGCAATCAACATCAAAAGAGCCATTATGAAACAACCTGCATATCGTAAACAATAGAGCAATTTCCCATCCACCAGTTACAATGAAAAACCACAGACATGGGAAAATAACTGAAACATTACCGATGATGGTGTTGTCGATGCCAAAGTTGTCATCAGTGCCCCTCAACAAAACACACTTGCAGTTGTTGTTGTGGTGTGGGTGTGTTTTTCCAAGGGGAACTAATGACAACTTTGGTGTCGACAACACGATCATTGGTAATGTTTCGGTTCTTTTCCCATGTGTGCAGTTTATCATTGTAACTGGTGGATGGGAAATTTCTCTATTGTTTAGGATATGCAAGTTGTGTCATAAGGGCTCATTCAATGTTGAGCGCCTTGGAGATCAACTGGTCATACGTGGTGATACCTTGGACTTTGAGATGGAATTCCAAGGCTCCATCGAGGTTGGATATGATAGTGCACACTTGTTGTTCCTTAGGCATGACCCATTTGATTCAATTGGCCTTGGATCACCATCGTTGTAAGAAGGAAGCAAATAATTCATTCTTACCTTGTTTAAGAGCTCATAGTTCCTCTAGACTAACATCCATAGCAATATTGCATTCGTAGTTTTTGATGAATACATCTATAATTTCTTGGAATGTCTTGATGCCTTGAGGTAGGCGAGAGAACCATTCCATAGCATGGCCAGCCAAACTTCTAGGAAATAGTTGCATTAGATATGTATCATCGTATGCGACATCCATGCAATGAACCTGGAATTGTGATCTTCAGTGTTTCCTGTCCCACGGTATTTGTCAAATTTGGGGATCTTAAATGCCTTCGAGAATTGTTTCATTACAAGGCTCTTGTTGAATGGATAAGGACATAAGTTGCTAGGTGTTTTTGTGGTTCACCCTAACTAAAGATCAAGCACTTGTTGCGAGAACAACTTGATTTATTCCATCACATCATTTTGTGGATCAGGGGGTGGGATAAAGGTGTTATGAGGTGGTTCAATTGTTGGTGGGATGGCTAGATTAGTTGGTATGTTGATGGATGATGTTTGCATATTCTTTTGAGCCAAATATGCTTGCAATTTCTATTGTACCAACAATTCTTGTTGTTGGTCCTTTTGTTGCTGTGCTAATAATTCTTGCTGCTGAGCTTGCTATTGCGCTTGTTGTTGTACCAACAATGGTTGTTGGGCTACTAATTAGGCTTCTTCTTGTTGGTCTTGGTATTGTTTTAGTGCTTACCGATATGCTTGCTGCTGGGCTGCTTGTTGTTGCACAAGATATTGTGCTTGTGCTTGAGCTTGTTGGGCTTGGGCTTGAGCCTGTGCTTGTGCTTGAGCGAAAACTTGTGAAATTTTTTTGGCTTGAGTAGCTTGTGTAGCCTATGCAGCCTGAGAGGCTTGTTGTCATTTTTGCAATAAGGCTTGGGCTTGTGCAACCTGTTGTGCTTGTTTCACTTGTATCGCTTGTTGTGCAGCTTGAGCAGCTTGGGCGGCTTGCTGAGTGGCTAGTTGTGCAGCTTGTCAGTTTTGGATTTGTTTTAATTTCTTTCGATAAGCAGCCCACTTAGCAGCTCGCAATGCAATACTATATTGACTCGATGTGTTTGAGTTTGGTGGTGGTGGTGGTGGAGGTGGATTTGGGATGGTGCTTGTTGTGGTGATGAGAGGCACCGTCATGTTGATGATTGGGGTTTGAGTGGTAGATGGTGCGATTGATGTGGTTGGTCCTTGAGAGACCATGTTTTGAGATGTTTTGGGGATGGTTGATGATGCTATGGTGGTGGTTTCCATCTATTGTTGTGATGTCAATGGTAAAGTGGAAGTATTTGGAATGGTGCTCTGATTGATGCTTGGTGGGTTGCTCTGATTTTGTTGATTGCCATTTGGTAAAGGGGCAAGCGCTAAACCAAGAGGTGATGTGGTTATTGATGGAAATGGTGGAAGTGGTGGAAATGTGAGTGGCATACTCCCCAAAGATGTAGCATCAAAGATGCCCCCTAGTCCAAATAAGTCAGCCTCTCCTTGTGAGGTTATGGGGAGAGGGGTTTGGGGTGTTGCACAAAAAGATGATGATGGGTCATTTGGATCATGAAAGGTGAGAGGGACATATGTATGTAATGGATTTTGGGGGATGGATTGTCCCAATATGGTGTTTGCGTCCAAATATTGATTGTTTATGAGGGGATGTGTTTGCAATGCATTGAGAAATGCACTTCCCTTGTTAACAATGGGTTGAGTTGGAGCAATGGATGATGTAATTTGCGATATGTTTTGAGTGATGCTTTGAAATGGGGAGGTAGATGAAATGGGGAGGGTAGATGAGATTAGAGGCATGACCCAAAAATATGGTTCCACAACAGTGCTCACATTGATATCGAAGGGGAGTTTAGCCCCTTGTTTTTCTAATTTGAGCATGTATAGTGAGGGATTGAGGCTCATCATGATGTTGATAATCTTATGATTCTCCGTATTTTGAACTATGTTTGTGATTTCCTCTTGTGACATCCCAGAGGGATTATTGGTAAGATCTTCTACTTAGATACCTTCCTCTTGATTGTCTTGTGAAAATGGAGCAAGGTTAATCGTGAGATTGCCAGACCCAATGGGATTCATTTCAGGAGTGGTCTGACTCAAGTCACTCGAAGTAGATGTTTCTTTGTTGGCTTCCATGTTCCTCTTGTGTTGAGATCTAGTTTGCACCATAAAATAGGGATCAATCTTTAAGAATGTAAGAGATGAATCTCTAATTCTTTTGGATTGATCTAATCCTTAGGTACAAAAGAGAAAATTTAGGATGATTTAAGGATCAAAAGTATGATGGTGAAAAGTGTGAAAGATGGATGATATGAATGTTTTAGCATGCTTGAGAAAACTTGACGGATATGTTAAACTTTAGGACTTGGATTTGGGATTAGATTTAATTTGATTTGGATTGTGAAATCATAAAATCTAAGAGGATAGATATTGTCCTAGAGTAAATTTGTCCTCAAGATGCTAATTTGACTAAGTGTGAGAAGAAGGATTCATCTAAACACACCTAACAAAATGATTTTTGATTGGGTTTTTATTTTGGATTAGGAACTCCTAAATCCCAAGATGTTGGATGTGATCAAGTGATAAATTTGTCCACAAGGTTTGATAATTTGACTAAATATGTGTAGAAGGATGCATCTACACCCATCTAATCAAACAAGATGATTTTGGATTGGTTTCAAATGATTTTCCCAAAGTTTAACTTGAAGGATTTTTCAAAGATTTTCAAAGATTTGATGATGAGATGATTTTGGTTTTGATGTTCAAATATGGATGAAGGTTTGATTTTGATCCTATGTTTACCTAAAAAGATACTTGCTTACTAGACCTTGGTTTTGAAGAATGTGCTTTTCTCTAAACAAGATGCTCAAACTCCCGAAAAAAAATTGGGTTTTGACAATAATAGAATGAGTACAAACTAGGATTGTTTCTTGAAGCTTTTATGTAAAATTTAAAAAGTAGTCTTCGTTTGAATTTGTATAGTGTTGAGAGACGCTTTTGGTGATCTTTCAAACTAAGATATTTTACCCTAGGTTTGTTGATCTTGATCTCGCATGAAATCATTGGAGACACATGTGTGGGGTCGAATTGTTTTTAGTCTTTGCTTAATGACTTTGTTTTACCAAAAGAACTTCTTGATTAACTTTGCAAACTAGATGTAATGTCTCAACTTCTTCTCATTCCACAAGGTATATCATGTGAAACTTTGATGAAATCAAGGAAAGGGTTACCTATTGTTAACTTTAGTAAGAAAATTGAGATATAAATCCAAGTGTTTAGAAACATCTAAGGATAAAATACCAAGGGAAAGTAATAACACATGAATTTGGTCAATTGTATTTGCTTCCTAAAGGGTTTGAAGTTTTGATGACAATGTTAAATTATTTTTTTTTCAAATGTTTTCGAACAAGAAAAGTGTTTTGTAACCAAGAACAAGAACAATCCTATGGATATGAAAGACTATATTTTTTGAGTCCCCACTGGCTCCCCTCCATGACACTCACTTCTCGGGGCAGCCAAGCATCAATACCCATGAAAATCCCATGGCATACTTTCCATTTCTACTAAAAACTGTAAAAGTGTGGGGCGGCTTCATAATGACCATTCTTGCACCAAAAAATAGATAGGGATTTTGGCCTTTCTACAACAAGGGTTATAATTCAGACTTTCTGTTCGTAGGAGTTGACCCATCAAGGTGAGAGACCATTGATGCCCTTCTCGTTAGAGCTAACCACATGATACTGGCCTTTGTTCTAGTACCCACTTTTATATCTCGGCTGGAAATAATCTTGGCTTTAGAGTGTTACTAGTTGAGTCGTTCCCTTGGGTGAGTACTTTTTCCCCCAAGGCAGGCCCTCTAAGATAAACAATAGTGAGCAAAGATATCCGTAACTCGATCGATCTTTGTTGAAAAACAAGGAGAGAATACACACGATAGGTTCCACTCACACTCGCATAATATTTTGTTTAATTTTAAACCCAAAATGAAGTGTGGAGGTAATTACTTTATCCCAAATTAGGACCACTAGAAATCCTTTTGATTCTCAAGATCACCATGAGGTGCGAGAGAAGTGCATACGTCTTTTCAATGGTGTTAATTTGAGGAAGTAATCACAAAAAAAGGTAGCACAGTTTGTTCATTTTAAACCCACAAAGCACTAATGAATTCTTTTTAAGCACCAAAGGAAATGTGAAAATTTTCCTTGTTAGCTTGTTAGGCTCAAACGAAATCTAGTGAGTTTTTCCTAAGATTCATTTTAAGCCCTTTGTAGAAAAAATTGAAATATTCTTTTTAGAGCCCCAAAAAGATGTGAGTTGATCTAAAACAGAAAATTAAAGCATGAAATGGAAGCTCTAAGAATTTAAAAATGCTTTGTCAATTTCAAATTTAATGCTCAATTCTTCAACTCCAATCTATTTGTGTTCTTTGATTTCAATGTGAGAGAAAAATTGTCGTCTGCCGATGCCAACCTACAAAAAAGTTTACAAAGTTTCCAAAAATAAGATTTATTTGAAGGAAAAAGAAAATTATACCTATTATGCAACGTAGCTATGAAAATAAAAATAAAATAAGGTTATAGCTAAAAATAAAATCAAATTTGATGAACCCCGACAAAACCATGCAATCTTAAAATTTTGTAGTATGAAGGATCTCCAAATGAAATGTTGCATAATTCAACCACAACTTTTTGAAAACTTCAAGTTACTACGTAGATCTGTGGATATCCACCTAATTCAACCAACTGACAAAAGGTACAAACACTAGGGGTGCGGAGCTTCACTCCTCTACAAAAGATATAAATATTTGATCCCTTTCGTACAAGTATTAGTAAGCATTTAGAAAGCAGATCAAAAAAAGAATTTGAATCAAGAGGCACAATCTCAAACAACATCAAGCATTAAATATCCCAATTATTACTACATGATGAAGCTTTAACGATGTAGAGTTGACGAGCTTATAGGAGAAGGCCCAAAACGCCAACTCAATTAATTAATTGACTTTTTCATACTGACAAGTTCATAACTTACCCGCACCATCAATAGGTAAAATCAGTTCAAGTGTATGTTAATGTTGATCCTCAGTATCAACTTACTCGTACAATATCACTATCACAACATCAAAAGCTAAGCTTTCAAAGCATACAAAGAAAGGCAAGTGAGCAAGAGCGATGTGGGTTCGACACTCGACCAAATGTTACCTCCCTTTTCATAGAGTGGGTGATAAATGCGTAGAGCTAGGATTTGAAAACACACTTTTTGCTGCCTCTAAAACAGCCCACCGAGAATGTTTGAACTCTTCATACTGCTGATTTATCTTTCGTTTAAAAATTGCTATCCCCTTGATGATTACTATCAACAATATTTTCCTTAAGAGACAGATATTTCCAACACCTAATTTAGGGAAGTTGAGCTATAGTGTAATACATGTAAGAAATAGATAATACCTTTGTTGTTCATGCTTATGTTGTCCATTGACAGGTTCATTGATTTCTAGAAGGGGATTCTCATCCTACATTTGATCTTTACTTTCTAGAGAGGCTCCCAACTCTTTAGCAAGCTCTTCAACATTTTTTAGTGTCTCATTCCTTAGCTTCTCAATGGATTCCTTATCTCTTCTCATAAGAGTATTAACTATTTGCTTTGTCTTGAATCTTTTTCCATACAATTTATACAACTTGCATCTATCCTCATTAGACAATCGAGAACCAATCTTCTCCAAGAAAAATTCCTTCATTTTTTCATCCTCATCAATAGCTTTTTTCTTCTAGCACTTAAAGCACTTTTTAGATCATTAGGCAATTGATCCTCTATCTTATCTAGGAAAATATCAAATGTTACCATATAATTAACAATAGCCTATTCTATGGTTTCCTTGTCTGCATTATATGCTTCTTGATACATTTTAATAGTTTCCTTTAGCATACCAAACTCTACAATGCTACTAAACAATGCATCCAACTTCACAGGACTATGCTTTTGCACCAGAGGGGTCTTCTCAGATTTCTTACTCTTTAGTCTTCTCCAAAAAATAAAACTTTCTTTTCTTTTTCCACTTCCTCTTCACTTTCTATGTCCACTATATTAACATTCTTTCTCTTTGAACTGGCCACTTCTTGAAAGACACTAGATTTCCTTTTCTAGACCAATTGGGGTCCTTCTTCTTCTTCATCATCATCATTATCTTCAACACTCATATGTTTTTCCTTGGTTGTATTTTCTTTCCCTCTCCTCTTAGGAGTTTTTTGTTGCATAGTGGTGGTAGATGTGGGTTAGTGCAAGATCATGGGGGTCCAAACTAGGCCCTTAAGTGGCAATAAACATTTAGAAAAATAGAGTTAAGAAACTTGACATAAACATTTGAATAGGTTATTAACTTTGAAAAATATTTAAGACCCAAATTTGTAGAAAATTGAATGTAGTTTCTAAAATACTAGTACTTTTTTGGAAAAAAGTAAATCTATTTGGTGAAAATTTGAAATTTCAATGCAATAGTACTAAAATTTTCAGGAAAAAAATAAAAAGCAAGTGAATGTCTGACCAACCTAAGTACAAGAAAAACAAATATTTTTTTTTTTGAAACTTTCAATATAAGTAGAGGACACATACCCAAATGTGGTGCATTTTTTTTGAAATTTCTTTCCAAGTAAATAATTAGTTATGAATTTTTTATTAGAACTTTTTAAAAATATTAAAACTTGTTTGTCTAACCACCATAACTTGGGTAAAAATTTATGAAATTCATCTTTTTTTAATCCTATAGTATGAGAAGCATAAAATGTGACACATCTTTTGGATTCAAAAAATATGAATTCGTTTTGAGAATTATATATGTTTTTGAACCAGCTTATAAATTAGGACTTCAATCATAATGCATGTAGAAAATCAATAATAATTATCTATTAAATTCAAAATAAGACATATCTTATATTGGTAGAAAATTAACAATTTGGTCAATAAACCCTTTTCATTTCATCAAATTTGGATTAAAAAAGGTAAGAGAGTATGTCTTTTGGATTTAACTTTGTGTTAATTTTTTGCATCAACATTTTGAATCACACTTTGTCATCCATCATCAGGATAAAAGAGAGTTGTAGGAGTAAAAATGGATCACAAAGTGTGATTCAAAATGTTGATGCAAAAAATTAACACACAGTTAAATCTAGAAGAAATAATCTCTTATCATTATGGAGTGTGGAAATTTAATGTCTTTAATTAAAAAAAGGTCATCAGCCACAAGGGTGAACTCTGAAAAACTAAGGAAAGTTCTAAACACATTTTTGTAGTTGACTTTCTAGGTGTGACACCCCCAATCCAAATCCCAAGGAAAACCCGAGGGAAACCTTAAGGCTACAAATTTTGTTAGACAAAATGAATGTCCATTTTGAAATGAATATAAATTTTGAAAAAGAAAATAATGGACTAGGTAATGTTTCTACATTATAAACAAAAATAATAATTATAATCATTCCAACTTCATATTTAATTTTTGAGACATCAAATGCTCACTACTTTCACACATGAAGTCCCTTTTTCATGATTTTTTTGTAACAATCATCTAAAATTACTTGAAAGATTAGAAAAATTAATCAATAATAAAATATTTATATTTTGTGTAGTAAGGAGATGAATAAATCTTCATAAATCATCATATCTCTCTATCCCTTTCTTTACCTCTCTATATTTCACTATGTCTACCCTTAAGCTCTAGACCTATCTCTCCACTTGTCTCTCCCTCCCTCTCTTTTTACCTCTTTAGACCCCTCCCTCTCAATTTATTTAACTCTAGACTTATCTATTGGTCTCTCCA
>VDFB02000008.1:198116486-198190764 GCA_007258455.2 Sequoia sempervirens
CCTGGAAACATGCGCTATTTGTGACAGGTTGGCTTCTTCCTCTATTGGAACATGTGTCAACCATTGGCTCTTTTCTATCACAATCCACATCCCTCATTTTGAGCCTCATGTACATATTCTGTTGCACCGGTTGTGTCTCACCTTGGCTTGTCAATCATTGTACATATCCATAATAAATTGGTTTGTTTCCACTGGGGGAAATTCCATCTTTGAGCTTAAAAGTGACAGAAAAAAAACAATATGACAACATGGTAAAAACACAACAATCAAATAGGCTACAACTTTGAACATCAACCAAACTCACCAAAAAAATTCATCTGAACCAACAACAACAAGATCAATTGAAAAAAAGTCTCATTTGGTGACGATACTTTGAATCACAGTTTTATCACTTTCACAAATGTTCAAATTATTTTCATTATAACTGTTGTTATCATTTCTCAAGAGCAACTCAAGGATGTCAAGAACTAGAGAAGCTATGATTGAGAATGATATTTTTCTTTGTTTGCTATTTGTGAGTTGATAATTAATACTATGTGAATCATCATGAGACGTGATCTACAAAGTATCACTGATGACATTCTAGATTCACATAGGAAAATGGTTAACTCTTGTCTGTTTACACAAGAAATGCTCAGGTCATCTTAGTTCAGTTATACCTAGATGCTTGTGTTAACTTGTACTATTAAACATCATGAAAGTAGTACTCAGATCATCATGGTCTAAATATACCATTGATGTTTGTACTCACTTTCAACATTTTAAATGATCAATGATGATACCAAGGACAATAAATTAATTACTGGGATGACAACATTGCATTGCAAGGTTTGCATGTTTAGGCTGCATTCGTACTAGGTTTTTGTAGTGATATTTATAGATTTCTCCAAGGTAGGTCAATGTTACGAGTGATTATATTTCTATCATTAACAGAAATTGAGTACATTTGACATTACCAAAAAGATCATTTAGGCACATAAGCATTAGGACATCATTCATAACATTATCATATAATTTTTTCATTCATTTTCATTAGGTCATATATTTGCATCATGAAAATCCAAAAAAAAATGCATTACCATGTCATTTTCTAAAGCATTCATCTAGTCATTAGATCATATATATTTGTATCATGAAAATCTAAAAAAAAAATACATTGATCATATCATTTCCATCCATATACATTTAGTCATACACTTGCATCACAACACACTAACATATGTAAATTTCCATTCATCCATACATGCATTCATATATTTGCATTGGAAAATCCAAAAAACACAGAATATGATACATATCATAGATCATAATAGAATTCATCCATAAAAACATGTGGAATTATCCATCATTAATGATATCATCTATCCATCCACTTCACATTTTACATTACATATTTGCATCAGAAAAGTACAAAAACATAGCATTTAACATGTTCCATTCACATAATTAGAATCATCATATAGGTCATATAGACACCAGTCATAAAAGCATGATAGGAACATAACACATGTTGCATCCATGACATATCATATCATCATCACATAAAACATCATATAGAATACATAATAGGAAATTAAATGCATCCATCAAGATCAACACCTATAAATACATAGGTCCACCATCATCATCATTGCATATATATCTCCAAAATATGTTAAATGTACAAGGATATCTGAATATGAAGAAATACATCATAAAAAATGATAGTAAAGCATCAAGTATCAGTGTATACATGTCCACATCACAATAAGCATCAAATATAAGAGCTAGGTAGTGCTCCCCCCAGATGGTGCTGGCATCCCTGAACTGATACCTCTCGTTGTACCTAACAAACCTACACCCAAATTTCTTCTATCTCTAGGAAATGGTTGTGTGACACCCATACTCACTCTCCAAGACTATGACCTGCTAGATCGAGACTGGGTAAAGCTCTCTCACTGCTCGGGAGGGACCAACTCATGATACCAGCCTCTGTAAAACTCAACCTCCTCGATAGTGCAATGAATCTCCCAAAAATAATCTAATGACCCGACAGCTGTTGCAGCCTACTGCAATCTCTTAGTAATGGGCTCTACCTCCTCTGCATGTCATCTAATTGCATCTCTCTCAGTAGTCAATGTAGCAACCTGACCTTGCTCCTATCCCTGACCCTACACCTGTGCTAGCTGTTGTCTGGCAACATCCCTCTCAGCCATCAGAGTTTGTATCTACCCCTGGGCCTATAAAATTTGTGTCTAAACCTGTGACAACAATTGTGTCTATGTCTGTAACTATCCCTACACCTATGTTAGTTGGTCCTGAAAGGTCTGGACCTGGGCATGTAACGTTGTAATCTGGGACTATTGCTACTCAGAGGGAAACCGTATCTACACCCACTATTGTGTTGCTGCCACTAAAGATCACCTCCTACGAGGAACTCTAACATCTAGTACTGGATGAGCACCCCCTCCTCTACCACCATCTCCTCCATCATCCCCACCACCATCTCCACCATCATCACCACCTCTGCCATCACCACCATCTCCCTCCTCCTCATCTCCACTACCTCTACCTCACCTCCATCTGCGTGGTCCATCCTCATCATCCTCCAAAGTTGGCACCGACTCATCAGGTCTAGAGATCCTAAAAAATGGGTGCCCACTAAGGTACTATGAGTACTCCTCAGTCACTCAACTATCAATGATCCCTAGAAGATAGTCCTAGATCACTGGGTGTAAATGATGATACTCATCATATGCGGCATCATAAGATAATGTGGGCCCCCACTTAGTTGCATCTTGCTACCTTTGTGCATACATGGAAAATCCCGGTGGTATACCCTACACCCGACCATACTGTCTAAGCACCCTCATCAATAAAAATATCTTGACGATGTAGCGTGTTCATCTGATAAGATACCAGGATGTTATAATGTAAGGCATTTCCAAATGATCCTCGACCCACTGCTCACAATCTACATATGGTCGCCATGTAACTAAATCTAGGTCATCCAATACCCGTCTCCAATCCTCCAATTTTCCTAGCTTATGTTGGACAACTGGGCTTGCATAACCATAAACGTACGGTCTCCCAAATGGCTAGAATCTGTCTATCTCTAGACGTGTCACTGCAATATGCTCCCAATTCCATGTTTGTGACAAGGTCACACTAGTGGATAGACAAGACCCTTTGAGGTAAACTACCTAATGAAAATCATGGTATAACTATGCGAGCATGCATTAACCCCAAGCGAAATGGGTCCCAAGCTGAATTATCTGCTCCAGTGTTCGACCCTAACTGACAGACAATCCCTTTGCCCTGTTGTTGGGACATAAGAAGCCACCGATAAATCCCAAAAGCATGGAAGGAAAAGGGGCATAGCTCTCAAACATCTCCTACCAAGTCATCTCATACCTAGCAATATGGTCATCATCAAGAATATCCAACATAAGGCATTTGTACCTCCCTGCTTAGTGTGGTCATATGTCACAATGTCACCCATCACAGGAATCTACAAAATCCTGTAAACATTCTCTAGTCTCATAGTTATCTCTCTAGTGGTGAGATGAAAAGTGTTGTGCTCGCTATGCGACCTCTCTACTAGCGCAGTTAGCAACCCCTGATTAATCCTAATCTAGGGCATGTCAATTAGTGAAGATAATTTGCATCGCTCAATGATATCCCTATTGGCCTGCAATAGATGTGGGATTAGCTCCCAAGTCCATGGGAATCTATCTTGCAATTGAAGATTATCTAAATTTGTCTCCTATCATTATAACATCGCAATCAACACATCAGTCGATCAATCAAATCAACAAAATAATTAAACATCAATCAACCAATCATCCTATTAGTTTTAGTGAGATTTTCATCAAATCTCACGAATGTTTATTTTTGATCCTCGCCTATCATGAGGTAAAAAAATCATAATTATTGCATCTCACCTATCATGAGATCAATAAATCATCTAATCTATCCACAACAACAAATCATTGGCTAACGCGAGTAAACATCATAAAATTTTAGGAGAAAAACAAAAAAATCTTCAATTCTAACCTAGATGCGCTATAATCATGGTTCATTGTGCTAAAAGGAAGATGTGCCACCAAATTGGGTCAGTGCACCATAATAGACTACCTATGTGCCATTTTATCAAATGCACTAGAGAATTCCATGGATGTGCCATCCAATCTGGTGTCCCATTCCCTTGGGTGGATGCACCAGAACTAAGGTTTGATGTGCCATTTCTATGGGACACACTATCTTATAATCCTATGCGCCACTACAGGCTTTTTATGCACCATAATGTGGATGCGCCATTATAGACCATGAATGAGCCATTAAACCTATCCTATGCACTAAAAGTCTAGGCAGATGTGTCGAATAAACAAACCTATGGGCCAAGGAATTTTTTGTATGTGCCAAAAGAAGAAAAAAATCTAAATTCTGAAATTAAAAAGGTTGGAAAATTGATTCAAAATTCACAAGAAAAGTTTCAATATTCATATCGGAGGTCTGTATCCCGCTGGTTGATTGTGTCACCACACCTGCTCGAATCGATGTGTCTTGTAAGGGATCACCATATTCACTCAAATGCTCAAATTTTTCTCTCGCTCTATTATTTTCAAAATCACAAAATGCACAAATGAGTCCTTTTTCACTTTTTACCTCTTAATAAGGGTAATTAGAAGTGTAATTTTGGAGGGATATTTTAATTTCTTTTAAGGTCAATTAATTGGGGCAACTCAATTCTTCTATATCGAGAGATAAATCTCTGGAATATCATCAGAATAGAATTTCATCATCGACATCATCACAAATCATCAAAAAAATTCAAAAATCATCAAAAAAATCATTTATCATAAAAAATTCCTCGATTTATCTCTCGAGGGGGCATACATTCGTGATCTTCTAAAAATCCCCATCTAAGGAATCATCAAAATTTTAGCAACATTGATAAAAATTTTCTTTGAAGTAATGTGTAAACAAATCACTTCAAAGAGGGGAAAAATGTATACATCCAAAATTGGTCTGGAGAATATTAATTGAATACTAGTTATTTGATTAATAAAAATATTTATTTCCTCTACTGTATAAATAAATTGTAAAGTTTATTTATATAGTTCGTATTTCTTAATTCCTCTTATCTAAATGACTTTCTTCATGATTTAATTAAATGGACAAAATTAACTAATTTGTTTTACTTGATTAATTCCCTCTCATTAAATTTGAATTCTTAATTCAAATTTTGTCACATTTCTCGATATTCTTCTAACCTCCTTCCACATCATCTTCCAACTCACCATGTGTCACATGAAAATAATTATTCCTAATTTCTAAAATGGGTATTTACCTTCAACAATCTCAGCCAACTCAAGGACACATGGCTTCTTCTTTCCATTTTTTTCTTTTCTACACTTGGCAAGATTGTTCTACTAAAGGGGGCAACTTCCTTATTTCTCTCCAACTTCCTCATTTCTCACCATTGATCTCTCTAGATTGAATCCTAATCGTCCATTGCTACCAACTCACCTAATGCCTTGGTGAAATCTATAAATAGATGCTCATTTACAACTTTTTATAAAAGAGCATTACATACAATTACTCTGCAAAAAATCATCTCAACATTTGAGAGCTTAGTTTGCATTTTGTTTCAGCATTTAGAATAGTTTAGCAAGTAAATTAGAATCATGGTTGCATTCTTACATGTGTCTTAGTTTGTTTACAATATTTAGAATCATTCTCATAGCATCTCCATTAGTTTAATTTGGAATTGCATCATTTCATTAGAATTTTGTATATAGTAATTCACCATTTAGCATGCCATTTAGTCCATTATTAATCCAAGAAATATCAAAATCATGTAGGTGTAGATATAGTTTCTGCATTCTAGTTCAATGGCTACTCATTTCTTAGGTGTCATCCTTGTAATTCAGTGCATAATTAAGATCTAAGAGCACTATTGCCAGTATCCTTAAGAATAGAGGAAGATGGAATGGCTTTAAGGAATCATTTTATCGAATTGTGTTGTTAATCTAGATTTCTTAATGTAATACATTGCATCTGTTGTGTGTTATTGATTACTTTAATTTACATGTTTTCTCACACACAGATAGATATGCATTTTTAAGCAATGGTTTCAACAAGAGTAAAATTGAATCACACACTCTCCATCAAGGTAGAAACACAAGTTGAAATTTTATATAATAGTTTTGATGTATGTAGATGATTTAATTTTTATGAGAAATATAAATTTGTTTATTAAAAAATATAAATTAGTATTGAAGAAAGAATTTAAGATGATATAGTTAGGGTTGGTGAAACATGTTCTGGTTATAGAAGTTAACCAAATTAATGGTGGGTCTTTTTATAACTTAAAGAAAGTATGAATTTATGATGTATGAAAGATATTTAGAATTTATAATAGTAAACCAACTCATGTGCACTAGTTTAAATAAGTAAATATTAGGCAAAGATGATTGCAACAGCATGTTGAGGAAAATTTATATAAAAGATTAGTTGTAAGTATTATGTATTTGATAGCTATGTAAGGACTAATATAATTTATGTAGTGAGTTTAATTCCCAAGTTCATGGGAAAGCTAAAATAGATTCACTTGAAAGAAAGGAAAATAATCTTGAGAAATTTCAATGACATTAAAAATCATGGAATTCTACATACTATATTTTAAATTAGTTGGCTATAGGATAGTTGTGAAAGTATCATTGATAATAGGAAGAGAATTTCCAAATCTATTTTCCATTTTGGTTCCAGAGTAGTATCAAGAGATTTCAAAATAACCCATTGTATTTTTTTCTATAGGTTAGGCCAAGAATGTGGTTGTGAGTTCAATAGCATGCTAATAAATTTGGATGAGAGAAGTATTAATTGACTTAAATTATAAGGAAATGGGGAAATAAATTTTCTTGTGAGAATAATTATTTCAAATCATTATTTAAAATCCATATATAGCATGCTTGATCCAAGAAAAATGATATCAAATATCATTTTATCAAAGTTGTCAGTGCATAAATTAATTTCAAGTTTTTACAAATATATTTATAAATTTTTAGTAAATAAATTATTTTGAGAAATTGAGAGAGAATTTGGGCATCCTTGATTTGGAAATTAAATCTTAAGGGAGTGAGTTCAAATCAAGATTGATTCATCCACTATAAAGATTGATTGAGTGGTAACTCTACCTAGACTATTTTTACTAAAAATATAAATCATAATGAATATAGCTAGTCTATACATGAGCTTTTAAAAATATTTAAGTCTAGAAGACCTTGAGATAGAATCCATTGAAATTGTTAGAATTGAATATGTTGGATTTACCATGGTTTTATCTTAATTTCTTGGTCTACATAATGTTTCCCCTTGTCATTATATGACTCTAAATTTGTTATCAACATGTTGTTTCAAATTGCATAACTCCATCTATATTTTTTTCAAGCTTAAATAACCACATATTGTTTATATATGTATTTCTGTTATTTCTAGGTTATCAATATTTGTTGGTTGTCTTTGTGTTGTATCAAATTGACTAAGTTCTTCCCTATGATTTTCTCAATTGGTCTATGTGTGGTCCATGATTAGGTGGTTTTCCACAAGGGGCAACATATCAATGATATATAGTGATATGACTATTTATAAATGATTATTGTTGACTAGTTTATGAGATGAATTTTGAAATTGAGGGCCCACCTAAGCTAGGTACATCATGGAGAAATTTGTTTTATATGCCAATCTTTTTTTGCATGGAGAAATGTCCTATTTTATTATTTCTTCCTTATACTTGTGTGAGCAACAACATCTTGAAATACACATTTATTTAATTTTTTCATGTTGGTTCTTGTGTTATGGCTATATTTGATATGCATCAAAGATAATGTTTTTTTGGCTATAAGTATTAAAAAAAAATCTAATACAAAGTAGTTGAAAAGGATAATTTTTGGCCTTTCCATGTTCATGTAGGGCACAAATTATATTATATTCAAACATATGACAAGTATAACTACACTCGTGCATTTTCCTTTTCTCTCCTTGCATAATATCTTTGGTTTATTGCATCATCAATTATGTATTATCCTTTTATTTAAAATTATATATATTTTTATTGGAATGCAAAGTCCCCCATATAGTTTAAAATTATAACTTAGGTCAAGTTCGGTAGTGAAATAAAGAAAAATAGGTTTGGGGGATCAAAATAGGGGTATGAACCTCTTAGGGACCCATCTTCCTCAATTTCATTAGAAAATGAGATCTAAAAAATAAAATGATTATCAACCCTTAGGTGAATCAAGTCAATATTTCTTCTAGCTAAATTTGCAAACAAAAATCAAGAGGGAATTTATTTTTGTTTTTGGTGGATGGGGGTTTTCCTTGGTCAAACCCTATTTTGGTAATCAAACCTTGAAATGAAATAAAATAGCATTGAAGGAATGATGAATGAACAACTCAATGTCACAACTCACCAAACCCTTAAATAAACCTTGGAATATAAAATGGCTTCAATAGATGTGGATCTTAAACCTTGAATCTTTCTTTGAACACTTGAACTTGATCTTGAAACCTACATCACAATGTTAGCTCCAAAAACATGCATGATTGAACATAAATTTGACATGATTAATGGATCTTGATTGCTACAATAAATGATGAAGTCTACTCTTGAATGCTCTTGATCATCAACTTTATTATACTTTTGTTCACTTGAAAATCTTAGATGAAACTTAGTGAAATAACCTTATATTTATAGATATGTGTCCTTAATTTCTCGAAATTCAAATATCACAAGCTAGCATGGAAATATAGATGTTAAAACATCAAAATACTACCAAAAACATAATTTAAATTTATATCCTAGTTCTAAGGGAGGACCCACTCACCCATGGGTGAATGGGTCCTAGGTCCCCAAACCTAGGACACACATTGCTCAATGAGAAGTGTTATGTTAAGGAATTAATGAATGTTAGGTTTCCTCTTTGGAAAATGTAATGAAGCAGGCTTGGTAAATGAATTAAGGGGGGAAATTAAGGAAAATTAAGCTCAATTAATTAAAGGATCCCTAAATAAGTGTGAAAGTGTAAAGGCATACACTTTAATACACTAAAAATAAGGCACAATTAAGTCGAAATTAACATTAATTCCAAATTAAGTGTTAAAATATAAATGAGATACATTTTTCTACACTATAGGTAGATTTATTACATGAAGGAAAGAAAATTAATACCCATACAAGCTCAATATTTTATAAAAAATTATTGACTTGTTTGCTTTAAAATATCTTATCCCTTACCTATCTACTCTCAATTTGATATTGTAATATATCATATCCCTTATGAAAATGAATTTAGTTGAGTAGATAGGGATTTATAGTTGATTTGACATGAAACTCCAAGCTTATCTATGTAACCATATGCTAAAGAGTGGGAGAGAGGTGAATGATATAAATACATGATGATAAGATGTAAAATTGGTTTGTCTCTTAGCTATTTCATGTTCAAGGGAATGCATAAAGCTAATTTTAGAGAATCAAACATTGTGTTTTTGGTTTTGGGGAATTTATTCATTTGTACATGTCAACTTGGAGAGCTATAGTAATTGATTTTAATCTCCATACTTTAGGTGTCTCCCTATTGTACTAAAGTATTTTAAGGAGTCGTGAGAGTGTGCCTCATGGATCCTAATGGATCACATTTGGTGGCTTCTTTCTTTGAGGACCAAGGTTAGTGTTGAAACATTGTAATTCACTACAATATTTTGCAATGGGCTATTTTTTAATACAAGTGGGTATCTTTGAAATATTATGGATCTATAAGTAGACCCAAAATGTGAGACGATTCTTAAATTGATATGTTATATTAAAATGAAAAAGATATAATTTAGTTCTTATTTCAATTTTACACAAATGTTTACATTGGTTCGTTACATTGATGCTATTTCTTAGTTGATAAATCACTAATAATGAATGCAAATGGACCAAAAAATAAATTAAACAAATTTATTTTGGTTTAGGATTAGTTGATACATCCTATTCTCTTGTATGATTCAACATTATACTTTTTCCATATTCTAAGTGAATTCAAGTTGAAATATCTCTAGAATATCATCATGGTGTAATTTATGGTTGCATATGCACATTAACCAATTGAGAATAATCATCTTAGAAGACAAACTTATTTCATATCAATTGTTGTATGTGCATACCTACTATTATTTGCATAATATAATGCTAAATGACTATTTATGATTAGTATGGGGTATGGTAAGTCAGGGCATGGGCTATAATGTGGTATTTATCCTCCTTTGTCTTATCTAGAAAGGCCTCAAGGAAACACCCTCCTAGGCTTGATAGTGTCCAAAAAATAAATTAAGTGGCTTCTTTAGAAGAATGGAGGTGCAATTATTAAAAGCCATACATAATACAAGATGGAAACTTATAGAATACACTAGAAAATGTAAGCACCTTTCTATAGATATGTGACATGTAGCATTTTAAATGAGAAGATTGAGGAATAATAATTAAAAATAGGTTCAGCAGGTCACTTTTGTAATTTCTATATATTTTTTATTTATTTATGAACAATAGTATATTTATTTGAATGAATTAAATAAAATTAAAAATAAAAGTAGAATAGTACTTTTAAAGTAGATTTTTTTAGTAAAATAGTGGTGTAGAAAAATGTATCCCTTTACATTTTTACACTTTTTTGGGCTCTCCCTGCAAAAATTGGGCTTCTTTATGCCTTATTTGGTCCTATTTTGCATCCACAAGCCTTATTTTATGCATTTCTCTAAGGATAATCTTGACACTTAACTAATGGCCAATCATAATTCATGATTTTGGGTTGTGTGTTCTATATCTAGTGATCTAGGACTCATATGCCACCATAGGTGTATGGGTCCCACCTAGGTTTTAGGGCCTGATCTTGAATATTGCATTGAACTTAATATTTATTGAAATTTGTGTCCCAAGCTTAGAATACTAAGGCTCATACACCCCAACTGGTGTATGCATCCTGCTTTAGCTTGGACCTATTTTGAATTCAATTCTTGGGGATTTTATTCTCTTGCATCTAATGTCATCTTATAGTGTTGTAATTTCAAGAAATTTGACATAAACAAGTATAAATACAAGGTTATTTCACATGTTTTCTCCTAATATTTTCAAGAGAGTATTCCTATAGCAATTTTATGAGATCAAGAGCATTTAAGATCATTCAAGAGTTGATTATCAAACATTTTGGAGCTGTATTCAAGATTCAAGCATCATGTCAAAGTCTACATGCATCATGTGTGTTTTTGAGCTAACATTTGTGATGTAGGTTTTCATGATTCAAGCAAGCACTCAAAGAAATTATCTAATATCAACAATCAAGAGTCAAGATCAACATCCATTGGAGCCATTTCAAATAAGTTTGTAGCCTTTATATCGAGGGTTTGGTGAGTTGCAACATTCCATATTGTTTATTCATCAATCCTTCATTCTATTTCATTTCATTTCAAGGTTTGGTTACCAAAACGGGGTTTGACCAAGGAAATCCCCTATCCACTAACAAAACAACATTTTTCTCCCTTCATGTGTAATTGCAGATCTAGGTGATTTGGAGCTTGAAGATCCTTTGAAGAAAAAGTTGCAAGGTTGAAGATTCAAGTTGTCAAGAAGTTGTCATCTTCTTGGAAACTCACCTATAGGCCAAAATTCAAACTTTCAAGCTTGGAGATTGGAAACTTGATGAAAGCTACAAAAGATCACCAGAGGCTACAATAATATCAACAAAACCATAATAATAGGACTAAATTTCCACCTTGGGAATATGAGTCCTGGTATAGGCATTTCACTAGATTTTAGTGGATTCTAACTTGTCAATGTGAGATTCTTGTTTCTTCCTAGAAACCCTAAATTGGGACTAAATCACCCATTTTGGCATATAGAGTCCCTATACACATTAACAAGAGAAAAAATCAGGCTTTTTAGATCTTGTTTAGTCATCTCCATTCTTGCACGTACTCCTCTATCATCCCTAGTTTCTTATTTTGATTTTAAGTTTCATTTCCTAGGTCATATAGTTAGATTTGTATATTACTTTCATGTCTTTCTTTCTAAGAATTTTCTTCGTGGTGAACTCCCTTTTAATCACACCTAAGGAGACCTTGTAGCAATCTATTTTTCTGATTGGATCATTAGGTTGAGATCTCAAGGGTTTCCTTGAATGAACTAAGAGTGAAATAGGTCCCCCCTTGTGTTCCATCTCCTAAAAGGTGGAGCACCCTATTTCCTTGTGTTCATTTTGGTGAACCCGACTTGAACACTTGCATTTTTGATTTGGAGAACATCATAGCCCTAGATATAAGTTAACTTTGCATTAGATCTTGGATTAGTTAAATTGCATTTAGGGCTTCTAAATATTGCATTAGTGGAAAAGTACATATAGGTTACATTTTTGCATCTTGCATCATTAAATTTCATTTGAAATCTATCATTGCAAACATTCATTTGAACATACAAGCTAGAAGCCTTAACATTCACTTACAATTTTTTTAATTGAGTGTCAAAACCCTAATCTAGGACTCATTTTCCCACCTCGGCGATTTAGTGTCGATAAAAGTTGTTTTACTTGATGTATAGGAATCATCTATTGTGTTTTTTTCGTTGTTTGATCCTTCTAAAAACCTTCATTAGGACTCATTTTCCCCTCTGGGTGATTTAGTCTCGTATCAGACCTAAACTTATATTTTATAGCATTAAAAACCTTGTTTTTGTGCTTTTGTTTGTTGTTGTTAGATCTGTATATCATATTATTGAGTTTCCATTTCATTCATTTCATTGGATCTAGATTAATTTGGTTTCATTTTGAGTGAATTTGTAAACATAAGAATTGGAATTAAAAGCATATCAAATATCTTGTGTTCATTGCATTTATCTTACATTCATTGATCATCCTTTGCATAAGCTTTACTAGTTGGTGCCCTATTGCTAATACTATAGTGATACGTTGTTCAAGACTCATGTCATATAATGATAGCACACTTGTTCCTATAGCACACACGCCCCGTTCAGAATGGGGACCCTCTATTCCTGCTTTGCTATGTGATTTAAGTCATTGCCTCATTTTGCATGCCCATGTTTGTGTCCCTTAGGTGGTCAGAGAATCTTAGAGGAATCATCTTGAAGTGACCATGTTTTTCCACCCTCAAAATTTCAAGGCTTTAGGCCTTTGTAGAACTCCCTTGGTTGTATTCCTGCATTCCTTAATGTTGTCATCCTTGGAGCAGTGTAGGTCTACCCATGTGGGGCCGCCCCATGCGGGTTTCCTCGGCTTCTCAGCTATTCAGAACGACCTTCACTCGACATCCATCCACGTTGCGAGAACCACACCCTCCAGTGTCATTTTAATTTTTGACCGGTCAAATGGCCAAACCTTGACTGTCGTCTGCTCAGTGGATTTTGTGAACCCTCTTGATGTTTTCAAAATGCTGGCTCACCTACCCTGAGCTCAACTATACTAGAATTTATGAGGGGCATTAAATGCACCACATTCTATAAATAGCCCACATTGAGCTATCATTTTTACTTGTCAGTAGTTTAGAATGAGTCACAGAGCACCCACCAATGCCACCATCGTGCTCGCCAGGTACTTTCATGAATTCAGAGTCTTCGGTTGTTGTCTCACCATCATTTTCATTGGGTTTTCTAGGTTGGTCCCCTATCACCATCCACATTTAAGTTTTATTTGATTTTTATAAAATTTGTTAAGATCTCAACCAAGAAAAATTAGAACCAGCTAGCACACGCCTAGGTGAACAAAACCTATAACTTGAAACTTCAAAAAACTTTAAAAATCACCCCATAGGCCGCTTGTGGAACTAGAGGTCTCCGTGACCATTCTTTGACTAGAGCATTCATGATCTGTGGGCCCACACCTATGCTGCCACTATCACCATCCATTGAAAACATGATTAAAACTTGAAATGATGATCACCCCCACTAGGTCCACCCTCATTGGAGGGTGCCCCTAATCGGCTGTCTCGAACTCAACTAAAAGTCATAAGCCCTAACGAAGATCATTTTCACCCTATCAGGTCTGCAAACATGGGCCCCTACCTATAAAATTCCCCTTAAATCATGTAATTCCAAAACAACCATCTAACTACATCCTCCTGGTAGGTGGGTTCCGCCCTAGGCATCGCCCATTAGACTTAATTGAGCTGACCACCTAAGTTCTGACCCATTGAGGGTTGAGCCTTGCAGACTTCCATCCACAGGATTCCATCCTAGCCCCGCCATTTCTAATGGCCTTTGTGACCCATCTATTTTCCTATCAGGTCCTTCCTTCACAGTTTCCACCCAAGTTTAAAACAAAGCAACATATCCCCTTTGTGGATCATCCTTTGCAGGTTTTCACTAACCTTTTGCCTTTGAACAAATGGCTAACTCAAAATGGCGAAAGGGTGACATCTTTCTGGCGACTAGGCCCTAACCTCGTTATTACCATCCATTTTCCCACACGCCCTAAATGACCAAGATGAAGCTTCCCTACAGATGCCACCTCGCAGACTTCTGTCCACAGGCCACCATAGCCTTCCTGACCATTCTGAACAACCTTCCTTTGGCATCCTTTCGTACTCGAGGCTCCTAACTGACCACATCTATCTGAACTCAAAGAAAAATTAAAATAGACAAGTGTTAAACCTTAGGAAGACCATCTCTTGCAAGTGGTCAGTTTCATACTTCCATCCCACTCCCACCATCCCAAATGTCTATGGACCTCCATCGGCCTACTATGTGGAACCCGAACCTTTCGTTGCTACCTAACCGATGATAAACAAAGTGAATACCAAAGCCCTCCACCAGACCTCCGCCTAGCCTTTGCCATTCCAAATGGTTATGACCCACCAATCACCCACACCTTTCGGCCTGCATACTTGAAGCAATCTGAACTTTGACAATGGAGCACCAACATTCCTCCAAAGTTGTGGGTCCCACACGATGGAACGATGCTTTTGGACTATCGTCTACCCGACGTTGTTTCAAATGGTGAAGCCTCAAACAACTAGGCTACCCTCTACACTCACATGCTTAAATGGATTGGTCTCCTCTATGGACCCCACTTCATGCCTAAACCTTGATGTGGGTTGGAACATGCGGGCCTCCATGCCCTGATTGCCATCCTTCCTGTAGCTTCCTTCAAAATGTCCACTGGCCTAGGGAAGTCCACACCCCTGGGCCCGCATTGTTATAACTCACTCCACTGAAAGGATAATGATGATCTGAAAGAGATGTTAGGATCTTTAAGTGGTGAATTATCTAATCTAGCATCATTTTGTAGGATTTTGGCCAACTTTCCCCATTGTTTTCATGCTTAAATATGCTTATTGCTCTCTCGCCTGCAAGATATATGGAAGTAGGTGCAGGACCTTCAAAGGTGACCGTAGAGAAGGATAAGGGAAAGAAGCTAGCTAAAGCACCCAAAGGAAAAGAGGATAAAGACCACATGAAGTACAAATTCCAAGGGGAACCCCTTAACTCCAAGGTCACCATAGATTGGAAGGAGATCTCAGACACTAATCTAGGACACATAGATATTGATTAATTCAAACAAAGGGTCCATATTAACCCTGCAACAAAAAAATGCTAGAAAGATTAGAAGTAGTGGATTGGCCAAGGCTGTTGGTTTTCTGCCCACTCTCATTGATCCTGAGCTTATGATGGCTTACAAGGAGGCATATAAGAAGATTCCAGAAGAATTGTAGATAGGGATGAAAATATATTGGCTATTTTTTCTGCCAAGTCAATAGGGAGGACTTTCCATATCTGTACTTTTGGAGAGATAGCGGAAACCTCCAAAGAATATGCCAAGCAGATGCGGGATGAAGACCCCCTCAAATGCAAAAATCTCATCAATCAGTATTGGTTAAAAGAAAAGAGGGGCAATGCAACTAAAGTATCCCAAGAGCTCTTCCGCAATGACTTCTACAAGGATTACCATGATTTGGTAACCCTATTGAGAAAAGTTATGGGTCTTCCAACTACAACCTACTTTCAAGAGTGGATGTTATACTTTGTTGATGAAATCCTCTAGGGCGAAGCCAAATTCTATTGGGTGAGAATGATCAATAATTGCTTGCATGAGCAATTTGTGGAAGTGAAGAAGACCCAACAATTTCACAAGAAATCCTACTTGGTCTATCTACTGGTTGACCAGATGCAATACAAAGGCTTGTTTGTGGCTCCAAGTGAGACTCTAGGAAGGGAGCTCAAGGTATATGATAAGTATCCCCAGCTCCAATAGAGGAACTTTAAGAAGGATTATTGCAAGGTCAATGATGCCTTCATAGGCCATATTATCAGACTGCTTGGAGGTGATTTTGAAAGGAGAGTCACCCACAGTGCAAATGCTTACATCTACTAGTTTGGCTTCTTGTTTATTCAATTTCCAAAGTACACCTACATCTGAGCCAAGGGTTTCTTAGAGAAACCATACAAGCTACCTCGATACCCAAATGACTAGATAATATTTCTTGAGGTCTCCCAACAGTTGCAACGTGCCCACACCCTCCTATGTGACAAGAATAGACCCAGGATCCCTTACCCCCTCACTTTAGGTCAGGGCCTATATTCTCTTCCTGTATCCTAGTGTGCAGAGCACTCTGAAAAGGTGTTAGTTGAATACCACTTGGAATTCCATACTCCCTGGCCACGAATGGACCCCTATGGAAAATTGAAGAAGGTGGCCAGGATTGAGCATGCCCACGTACATAATGTTGAAGAATTTTTGACCAACTACAAGGATGATAAAGAAGTGTGAATGATGCACTACATGTGCTTGATGGCATACTTTGTCAAGAAGGTCAATTTGTTCCCTGTACCAGATCAAATAGTGGAGGATGAAAATATAGTGATTGATCCTTGATACAGTGTAGTTGTTGATCTCTCGCTACCATTAATTGACTGAAATGAAGAAGAGGTCAATGACCTCGATATTCTGATGAACCTGATTGAGGTGAGAACCGAAGAACAGATCAATGGGAAGATCGCCCAATTGAAGCTACAAGGAGCCACCCTGACATATGGAGAAATTGAAGATGAACCTAGAAGTGAGACCGACAGTGGGGTAGTTGCTGCCCCATCGGGAAAAACTTCAAAATATCCTCTCACCACCAGAACGAGAAAGAGAAAAGAGACAACTGAAAGATAACCTAAACCTAGGGTATATTCATGAAAAGCTTTAGAGGATGAACTCTCGAAGAAACCAAAAACATCAAGCGGTTTCAATGAAATTCCCACCATCCAGGAGGACCCGCTCTGGTAAGGAGAAGAGCAAGATTCCAAGAAACCAAAGTCCCCACCTACTGCCTCCATTCTTGTAGTCACTATTTCCGCTGACATTGCCACCACTACTTCCCCTCCACTTGCTTCTTACGAAAAGGTTGCCACTTCTCCACCTGTAGTGGATATCTCATTCCACCTTGCTTCTACTCCACCCTCTGCACAAGTCATGGTAATAGACTCTTCCTCTGCCACTACCTCTCCACTCTCCTCCTACTTCATGTCTTTTTCATCATCTCTTCCACTAGCTATAACAACAATTCCAATTCCTGCTCTCTTGCTCTTGGAGGCCTTTTCCCCCCATATGCAAAATATCCCAATGAAGTTGTCTAGAGTATTAATGAATCTGACAATACAAGCTGCCTTGGCACAGATTGTTGCAAACCTCCCTATCCATCCTCCTTCAACTGAATCGCCAAAGATGAAAGCAACCATGCAGATATTAGAAGAGCTGGAGAGACAAGAAATGGAGGCTACCAAAGAAATATAAGAAGTAGATGACTACCACGAACATCCCAAGTATCAACTTCTGACAATTAATGAAGTGGTACAAGGAGAGCAAGAAATAAATTCATCAGAGGAAGACACTGAAGAGTTGGGAAGCAAGTATATTGTGGAAACCTTCAACCAAGAGTTAGAAGAGGAGCTTTCCAAACAGCTCAAGGATGTTAGAGAAGAGGAAGAGAGGAAACCTTATGAAGAGAAGAACACATAAGAGAAAATGGAGGAAGAAACTAAGCTTCCAACTGGGGAACAAGATAAAAGCCCCAAGCATGATGAAGGAATTCCTCCTCGACATGAAAAAGAGGAAAAGAAAGAAGAAGATAAGCCTGAGGAAGAGGCTGAAGCCCAAAGAAGTCTAGGAGAAGAATATCATGATGAACATGGGCACAACCAAGAAGAAGAAGAGAAAACTATAAAAGGGGAGGACACCCCCAAAGAACACACAACCACCGAATCCCTATGAAAAGAAACTATTTTCATCTAGGATTCTAATGAAGAAGAAGAAGAAAAGATAGAATAGGAAGCTTTGGGTGGAAAGCAATGGAAATCCAATGCACCTATGAAGAAGAAGGTGATCCTGAATGTTCGAGCGGAAAATATTAGATGCCAAAATGGCTAGAGAAATAACTGGAAAAGAAGACCTCAACCCCAATGGATCCAAAGGAAAGGCTAGAGGCCATCTTGGCTCGAGCCCAAATAAGTACAAAGAAAGAGAAGAAACCAAAGTTCATATCCCATCTGGAAATGGATGCATCCTAATCTAGGATAGTTCAAATAGCCACCCTAATGATGGGAGAAGGGGTAAGCTAGAATATCTCCACCCTTGATTTGGGGATAGCAACAAAAGAAAAAAAGATCGACCATCTCCAGGGATCCATTGCCACCATTTTTGCACTAGATGCATAAGGATAAGACCTCTAAAGAGGAATTAAAATCACAAGTGGTTGACTTAACAGCTTACATTCAATAGTGGTCATCAATTGAAGAGCTCCCTACCATGTCCTCAACATCGTTGCAACTACTATCCAAGGACCACATTGACAAATTAGAGAAAAGAAAGAATTGGAAAAAGGCCACAGAGGATTGGTTCTGACAATTCTTCTACAATGGAAACATTGGCATAGGCCATGCTATTAGGACCACAAACAAGTTCTTAGAGTTGCAAAAGATACTCGAGGGTATAAGGAAATTCTGCATCAACTTCCTAGAGCTATAAAAAATCACATATCCCAAGCTTGAGGCTATTCTCAAGATACCTAATAAATCTTGGGAGAAGGAGTTTGATTTGGTAGAAGCTGACCATTGGCTCATGGAGACATGGAAGTTGGGCTTAGACCACAAAAGATAAGTGTTGGAATGAGTGATCCATGAAGTGGAGCTAGATATTGATTGGGTCAAAGAAATCAGGGCAGCCTGTGAAAAATGTCTAAGGTTGACAATAGATTTTGATGTGTTTTCTATTGAGCTAGACCTGGAGAAAATAAAGCCATACTTTCACAAGAAGGTGGAGAATGGGACCACGGATGCACTTACGCTATATTTTATGGGTTTTCTTACGTGAGCCCTCGCCCTATCCGAACAGGTGATAAAGAATGCACAAAAGTATGACAAGGACTGGGATGTATTCATGGGTAGATCAAGGAGGCTAAACTTTCAAGTGATCTAGTCACATATATTGGAGTGGAGCAAGCTCCAGACGTTGATCATAAAGTTTGTGGACTACGTCATTGTGAAGAAGAGCGAAGGAAATCCCATAATTGATGATGAATTCCTCACCAAATAGCTACAACAAAAGGAAACTAGCAAGAAGACAAAAGAGCTAGAGTGCTACCACATGAAGACAAAATAGACTAAATGACAAAATATAATTTTATATTGTAAAATTTTTGCAGATAGGTGAAACCCTAATTTTTAGCGAATCTTGGCCACACAATGAGATTAAATATTGGCCATTCATTTTTCTTTTTGGACGCTATAAATAAGTGGTCTTCTCTCATTTTCAAGAGAGAGTTGAGTTGTTGTAAAGACATGTTGGAATGTTAATAGAAATTCATTGATTTGGTGGATTCTTGAGTTCCAACTTCATGTTGCATGATTCTTCTTCTCATAGTTAGTGATTTTGAGTAGAGTAACTTTGTTATTCTATGTGTTTTAGCTTACTTGGTAGATTAGTTAATGTTGTTCATTGGTTTTGAAGAATTCTATCATGTTGATGCCTTCCAAAGTTCATGATTTTTGTTGTTTATTGATGATAAATTGTAGTTTAAAGCTATTCTGAACTTTATATGAATGTTGCACTTAAAATTCCATCTCTTGTTCATGCTTTGTGGTGAATGAAAGGTTGAGAATTTTCAGACCTTAGAATATTGCACATGTTTCATGAGACTATATGCTGATTTGGTTAAGTGGAACTTTGGTTTGGGAATATTGACCACTATAGGGTCCTCCATTATCACTGTTCATTGTTAGTTTCAGTTCTAGGAACTCCCTCTCTCCCTTGCCCTTTTTTCCTTTTTTTTTAATAGTGACTTTGAACAAGGTTCATTGCATATTGTAAAGCCAAATCTAAAATTGAAATAGGAATTATGGATTACTATTTGAACCTACAACAATTGTGCAATAATTTTCCATTTTAAGAACTCCATTTTAAGATCCAATTCCCCTCCAACTTAACTTACCGAATTCTACCCTATGATTACCAAGAAGATCACATCAAAACAATTGAGACATTCCAAGCAAGTCATGACCTGACACCCGAGAGACCTTGGGGTGATTTTCAACAAATTGTTGTTGGAGATTTCCTTTCAAGAGAGGTGATGCACCTATGCATTACTTGTGTTGAAAAGGTGCAAAAAAAACCCATCAAAAGAATTGGTGCTAGAAGCAGGGCCTTTTGAGTTAAGCTAGATCAAATTAGATCATTTTCCCTTGAGAGATTCTACAAAGTTTTAAGGTCCACACCCAACAAAGGGGAATTTCAAGAATTGCAGCCCCCTACAAGGGCTAGAAAGACTAAGAGAGGGGATGCAACCTCCTCTTCCTCCTCCATTCCATCCACTTCACCTTCATCTTTACCCCTCTCCTTCCATCCACCTCACACTTATACTTCCCCTTCCATCTCTACCTCTTCCACTCAACCATCTCAAATTCCCTTCCAACCGTTTCCTTCCCATAGCTAGGGTGCTGCTTTGGTCTCTACCCCCAAGTCCAAGGGACAGTCCCAACTATCATTACCCCTGTGTAGACCCAAGTTACTATTCAACACTGAGTGCCACTTCTTCCTACCCTCATGGCCTGGCTGAGAAATAATCATTCTTCGTTGTTCTTCAATGATTACTATGATATGCCTAAGAACCCGAAGATCTTTTGCATGAAGTTCAATCCTCGGGATCTGCAAAGGACAATTGAAGAAAAAATTAAGATCTTTCAAGAGACATTGAATGATATGTAGATTGATCATGAAGACATAGCATGTAGGCTCTTCCCTTATTCTTTAGGAGAAGAGGTCTTCTATTGGTATATCAATTTACTGATGGGGTCCATCACATCTTAGGACTTGTTAATGAATGCCTTCTTGTAGAAGTATAAGATCCCAATCAACCCTTTAGATTTATATCGACAATTCATGTCCATTCATAGGGAGGTTAATGAGTCGATCAACTCCTTCAATGATCAATTCCACCGAGCATACACAAGGCTACAAGCCTTGTATATGCTCAATTATGTTGCTACCTTGCTCATCTATTATGCAACATTAGACAACTTCATTTCTGCATTGGTGAAGATGATGTGACCAACTCCAACCAGATTAGTAGATGCTTATGCTAAAGAAGTTATTGCCAGTACTAACTTGGGTCAAAATAACTCTGGTCTACTGCCTTCCTTAGGGAAGGCTGCCCATCCTATGCAGATTCAAGGACTCACTCAAGCTTTGCAACACCAGATGCCCCTAATGAATCAAGTATTGTAGTTTCCCATAATGCCTCATCTAGGGAAACCCATGAACCAAGCAACCCTAGTGCCTCATTACTTGCAGCTGCAATAACAACATGACTATACATAGTCATCACAAGTGCTGACATACCTACAAGGGTCTAAATTCTTGCCCGCTCAATAAATCTAATCGACAACACAACCTGTCTTCCTCCAGAATCAAACACCATAGACAAGTAGTGCTGAGAAAGATCAGTTAGAAGAGTTAAGGGAGATGATAAGAAAGATGTACATAGAAATGAATCATAGATTAGGAACCAAAACAATCAGCTATAGGATTCTCAACACTGGATTCAGGCCAAACTCAATTGAGACAATAGGGAAAACTGCAAGGCAAGTACTTCATCAGGGAAGAATTTTGAGCGAGGATAGAATTCCAGTCAGAATTTTGAAAGGAGACCTTCACAGCGGAAAAATTAAACATGGAATACAAGGCCAAATAATGGAGGTGTTCCCACTCCTCTTGATTAGCCTACCAATAATGAGAAGACAACCAACACAGTATATCTCTCTAAAGAGGCCTTATCCAAATGGTGCAGGATTCACAAGACAAGTAGGAATTCTGAGTTAGACTACCCTGAGTTCCAAATAGCCACAAAGATCTTTCAACTAGAGGTTCAAGACATTGTTGATAGTGCAAGCTATAGAGACATAGTTCCATCCAAACCTAATGACTCTTTTGTGCTCGTGGTCAATGAAGTCCCATTTCTGTGAAGTGAGAGCAATGAGCCTGAGAGCATGGCTACCTCCTTGAAGAGCGAAGTAAAAGAGGTAAGTAATGAAGAAGTTTTATCCTAGCTTTTAACTTTAGTAGATAATGGTCGAATAGATGAAGAAGAATCTTGTGAAGATGAAGTTCAAATGTTCCATCAGAGAGCCTCTTTATATAATTTAAGAAATAGACAAATAGGAGAACCGTTCACTACTTCCATTCCACCTAACAACTTCAACACCCTACCTGACCCCAATGCTAGCAACAACCCTAGCTATCCCTATGTGCCTACACAATACTTGAACAAAAAAAAACAACCAACTCAAATCCAAAGACAACCTACTAGCTTGTCTATAGGTAGATCCTTTGAGGTTGAAATCGAGCAAATGGGGGAATACATTGCTGAAGAGTTCAAGAAAGTCAAAATTAGCTTGTCTGCCTTTGAGCTACTTAAAGTTCCTGCAGTTAGAAATGTTTTCTTTAGGGTGATTAATGGGACCCCCTCCTCTAAGGCAACACAAGAAACACCAACCAAGAAGGTTTCTTTTGAAGAGCCCCCACATGATACCATAATTCAGGAAATCATAGGCAAAAAGAAAGATGCCCCTTCCAATCAGCAAGTTAGGAAGCAACCCGCTAAAGAACAGACTTAGTGCAAACCAAAGAAAAGACCAATGAGAAGGAAAAGAACCAAGTGGCCCAGGCCAACATGCCTATGGGGATATTCCAAGGAAAAATAGAAATGCCACCCTTCCTTACAACAATCAAAATATTTGGGAAGAATTTGCATAATTATCTGATCAAATTAGGTGCATCAGCCAATGTCATGCCTTTGGCTATATGCAGGGCTTGGAGATTGTCCACACAAGAAGAAAAGTGACTCAACTAGATAAAATAGAGGAGAACATTGTTGGGGAAATCAATCGTATCCCAATGCAAATTGCTGTAGACCCAAGGGTGCAATAGGTAATTGACATCTAGGTTACAGATATTCTTGATATGTATAGAATAATCTTGGGATGGGACTTTACCTGAGCACTAGATGCGTATGTTGCAATTGATTTCTCTAATATGTGGCTATCATGGAAAGGGCTGCCAAACCATATTCAAATAGATCAGGAACCATGCATGAATTTTATGATCATAGAATATAACAACACCAATGAGGTGTTGTTTGCTAAGACTGAATTGGGAAATTACTATCCCACTACTTATCAGGAAGAATTAGAAACTTGAGAAGAAGAGCTAACTGTAGAGGTCTTCCTGGAGTAATGTAGTCCTCTAACCAACTTAGCCTATGCACCCCAGAGCATGGAAGTGTTGGTAGAATCAGAAGATGACGAGTCCTACGAAGATGGTAATTTAGGACTGCTAGATGGATTCTAAGACTTCATGGAGAAGTATATATGAGATCAACTCAGTCTAGGAGAAAGGATGGACTTCCAAGAGCTCTTGTTGCCTAGCTGGTGCAGGGTTCATCATGTGGCCCACTCTGAATTTGAGTGATGCTTGTGTCAGACAACAATGGACCATATCAAAGGACAAGCCAAATCTCAAAAGGAGCCTTCTATCGGACAACCTACTACCAACCATGATGAACCTTTTCCCATTCTAGGAATGACGGGCGTAGATGAGAAACCAAGGAAGGATGCATTCATGGTTGGCCCAGAAGTCAAGGAAACCTCCAAGTTTTGGGCGTTTCATTTTGATGGATCTAAGTCCAAGCAGGGAGTCGACACCAGATTCAAACTTATTAGCCCCACGGGTAAGACTTTTCTTCCCATAGACTCCAATTCTATTGCACTGATAATATAGCAGAATATGAAGCATTAGTACATTTTCTCCTAATGACTCTAAGGAAGAAAATTAAAATGCTGCAAGTATTTGGTAATTCAGAACTAGTAGTGAAACAAGTCAGGAAATTTTACTCCTACCATGACCGAAGGCTAGCAAACTATAGGCATAGAGTTTGGGATCTTTTATAAAGAATATAAGCATTCAATATACAACTAATCCCTCTTTCCAAAAATCATACTACCGATGCCTTGGATCAAGCCACCAACATGTTACAACCTCTATTGTTGACTGGCCTCAAATGGTTCATCGTAGAGCTTACCTCCACCCCATCTGTGTTAGACAATGTTACCCATTTCCATGTATTCAATGATGACAAGCATATCCTCGAGTTCATCACTGGTTATGACATGTTTGCAACCCAAATAATTGATTAAACCATCCCTGAAGAAGTTGAGTTAGATATAGAGGGGATCATCAACCTAAAAATTAATACAATTCCCAGAGGCATGGTTAAGCTCGAGCACATATTTGACCTGGATCATATCTGAGACCAACACCAACAAGCAAAGAAGGATTCCATAAATAACTAGTGTGACATCCACAACCTTGAAATAGTCGAGGAAGTTAAAAATGTGTTCATTGGTAAGGTATGTACATCAAAGGAGAAGAAATGAATCATTAGTGCTTTGCAAAAGTATCATGATGTGGTAGCATGGAGTTATGAACATTTAAAGACATATGATACCTCCATTATCATGCACAATATAACTCTTAAGACAAACGTTAAACCATTTCAACAATGACAATATCCCATCAATGCATTGTTGGAGCCCATTATTTATAAAGAAGTACAAAATTTATTGCCAGCCATAATCATCTTTCCATTCAAGCACTCCACGTGGGTGGCAAATTTGGTCCTAGTTAGGAAAAAGAATAGAGAAATTAGATTGTGCATAGACTTTCACAACTTGAACAAAGCCTCAGAGAAGGATAACTATCCCATGCCTTCACTTGATGAGGTATTGTAGATTGCTAATGGGTCACAGATGATGTCCTTCCTTGATGGATATTATGGGTATAACCAAGTGATGGTGCAATATGAAGATAGACACAAAACCACGTTCACCACGAAGTGGGGACCTTTGCATACATGAGAATTACATTTAGACTCATCAACATTGGTGCTACTTTCTAGTGTGCAATAGACATAGCTTTCAAGGATCTGATTAGAAAATGCATCATCATTTACATGGATGATCTGACAGTGTTTTCAAAAAAGCGAGATGATCATGTTTTTGATATGTGAAATTTTTTTTAGAGGTTTTGAGAATTTAGGATTTTCCTCAATCCGAAGAAATTCATCTTCGGTGTCACGAAAGGAAAGTTACTCAAGAATGCTATTTTAGAATGATAAATCTCTATAGACTCCAAGTGCATCCAATCCCTGCTGAAGATTTAGCTACCAGACAGTAAGAAAGAGATAAAGTCTTTCTTCGAGAAGATAAATTTCATTAGGAAGTTCATCATGATCTTTGCTGAGATTGTTAAGCCACTTAACACCATGTTGAAACAAGATGCCAAGATTGAGTGGAATCTGAAAGAAAATAATGCCTTCGAGGAAATCAAGAAAGCCATTGTTGAGGCACCTGTCCTAGTCAGCCCAGATTATTTGAAGCCCTTCTATATATTTATTCGCTTCAGATCATTCATGTGCCAACATTTTAACTTAGAAAGATGATGAAGGAAATGAGAACCTAATTGCCTTCATGAGTGCTCCCTTGAAGGATGTTGAACTAAGATATCACATTGTGGAGAAGAAAGCATATGCTCTTGTCAGAGGAGTCAAGAAGTTCAGACACTACATCTTATAGAGCAAGGTCTTTGCCATTGTCCCTAATCCAATAGTGAAGACGTTGCTAATGCAGAATGAGCCAGGCGAACGAAGGGAAAATTGGGTTACCTTGCTACAATAACATGACATGGAAATCCAACCAATGAATTTGGTAAGAGGACAAGCCCTCACTCGAACGATAGCTGAAACAACAGCTAAAGTGGGACGTAAGCTTACAATGTAGCAGTATCAACTCGAAGATGTTTCTACCAAAGAATGGTATGATGACATCGTCTATTACTTGTTGAACAACAAGTAACTGCTTTGCTTGCAAGGAGTTCAAAAGCATGCCCTTAGATTGAAAAGAAACAACTATATGCTGCAAGGATTTGTACTCTACAAAAGGAATCATGAAGGAGTTCACTTGCAGTGCCTTAGAAAAGAAGAAGCAACACGTGTGCTGAAGGAATCCATGATAAGTTCTCCACTGGTCATGAATCGGGTCCTTCTATTTCTCATCAAATCCTATGAGTAGGATACTATTGGCTGACTATCTTCAAGGATGCCCATAGGCATGCTTGCACATGCCATGTCTAGAAAACCGCCACAACCAGTGAAATGAATGTTGTTGTCCCACTGTAACCAGTCCTGGAGGTAAGACTGTTCAGGCAGTGGGGTCTCAACTTCATTGGTCTGGTAAGCCCACCATCCTCTATGGGTCATAGGTACATTATGACTGCCTCTGATTATTGTACTAGGTGGACATAAGTTATTGCATGTAGGCAATGTACAACAGAGGTAGTTGTGAATTTTATTGAAAGTTTTATTTAAAATCATTTCGGTTGCCTTTATGCTTTGGTATGGGACAATGGCCTCACCTTTTCCTCACTTAAGTTCGCTAGTTGGTCCATCGATTACTAGATCACCCTTAAATTTTCATTCAACTACTATCCTTAGAGCAATGACCTAGTGAATTCTACCAACAAGAACCTCATCATTGTCATAAAAAAACTACTTGACAAGAATCCTAAGGATTGGCACACTCGGCTTCATTTTTCCCTTTGGGTAGCTCTTACATGCCATAAGGCCTCCATGGGAGATTCATCATTTCACCTTGTTTATGGATTAGAGCCTATGTTCCTGATTCACCTCAAAATTCCTACTCTCCGATTCATCAATACCTTTTACAAAGAAGGGGATCGAAGAGAAGCTCGCTTGGCTAAGCTGCTACACCTAGAAGAAGTGTGTGACCATGCCATTGAAAATTTCACCAAACATCATAGTGTGGTCAAAAGGTCATTCAATTGACAATCCAAAGTCAAGGCCTTTAGAATTGCTGATCTAGTCCTATGCTAGGACAAGGCCCATGAGAAGAAAGGGGGACATGATAAATTCAACAAGCTCTCGCTTGGCCCCTTTCAAATTGCTAAAATCTTGGGAGATAATGCTTTCCATCTCAAGACCTTAACTAGTGAAGATGTACCATTTCCCATCAATGGGAAACACCTAAAGCATTACTTCCAAGCTTGAGCTCTTTTGAGGTGCTCCTACAAATATTTGTATATAGGTTAGTTTAGGTTGCTTTTTCCGCTTCGTGTCACTTTTTGTGTTGCTCATTTCCTGACTATTTTGCTTTGCTAAGGGTTTCTTTTTGATCTTGATGTGGTGGCTATGCTCGTTTAATGAATAGTTCACTTTGTTTCCCATTCTTAGTGTTCTTTGGATAACTATTCACTCTTAATGCTTGGTCCCTGATTCCTGCTATGAGGCAATTTCCTTATTTGAACTCACTTGACCTAGAACTCAACCCTTTATTGAATCCTTTCACACTCATCTAAGATCCTACACGAAATACACTAATTTTCTCTGAGGAACTATACAATGGATGTTATGAAGGCGAGGCAAGTGAAAAATCCCAAATCTGCTTCAGTGACCACTGTGGTTCCAAGCCCAATGTAAGCTTCAATGCTTACACGGTTGATCAAAAGAAGTAGTATCAAAAGAATATCAAAAGAAAGAAAGAAATTTTGAAAAATAAATCAACCATGTGGGTGTGTGGACAAGTCTACCGGGGCTATGGAAGCTTGGCTAGCAGTAGAGAAATGTTCGTGGGATCACAACGACAATGTCAGGGATATGGACACCTAACTGGCAGCGGGGCAATGTCTAGGTTACTTTTGAAGTTAGATAATTAGCATAGCTTTCTTGGCCTGATTAGTAGTTGTTGGTCATGGTTTCCAAGGAGAGGAAATGAATTCACTACTTACACACACTTTCAATACACTTTTGTAATCTGATTCAGTCAAGAATTTTGTTCTCCTTTGAGTCCCTTAGTTCACCTTTGGAAACTGGCCCCTGATCTACTAAACCAAAGATTCTAGGTACTAAGTGAACACTTATCCTTAGAACGTTCAGGAGCGTTCTCTAGAAAAGTCACCATTTGTTGTGCCTATAACACACATGCCCCGTTCGGAATGGGGACCCTCTCTTCCTGCTTTGTTGGGTCATTTTTTTGTTGCCTCATTTTACATGCCACCTATTTGGGTCCATTAGGTGGTCAGAGAATCTTAGAGAAATCATCTTGAAGTGACCATATTTTTCCACCCTCAAATTTTCAAGGCTTTAGGCTGTTGCGGAACTTCTTTAGCTGTTTCCCTTCACTCCTTAATGTTGGTGTCATTGGACCAGTGCAGGTGTGCCCTTGTGAGCCACCCCATGTGGGTTTCCTCAGCTTCCTGACCATTCCAAAAGACCTTTGCTCGGTGTCCTTTCATACCATAGGACCCGCACCATATGGTACCGTTTTCACTGCTGACCAATCAAATGGCCAAACCCTGACTGTCGTTCGCTCAACAGACTCCATTAACTCTCCCACTATTTTTGAAATACTAGCTCATGTAGCCTAAGTGCAGTCATACCAACATTTATGAGGGGAATTAAATACACCATTTTCTATAAATATCCCACATTGAGCTTTCATTTTCACTTGTTAGTAGTTCAGAATGAGTTAGAGAGCACCTGCCATTGCCGTCATCATGCCTGCTAGGTACTTTTTCCAGTTCAGAGTCTTCACTTGTAGTCTCACCATCATTTTTGTCAAGTTTTCTAGGTTGGTCCACTGTCGCCATTCTCATTTGAGTTTTCTTTTATTTTTGTAAAATTTGTTATGATCTCAACCAAGAAAACTTAGAACTAGCTAGCACATGCCTAGGCAAACAAAGCCCATAACATGAAACTCTGAGAAACTTCAAAAATCAACCCATAGGCTACTTGCGGAACTAGAGGTCTCTGCGGCCATTCGTTAACCAGAGCATCCATGCTCTAAGGGCCCACACCCATGCTGCCACCATCACCGTCCTTTGAAAACATGATTAAAACTTGAAATGAAATCGCCCCCACAAGGTCCACCCTCGTGGGAGGGCACCTCTAATCGGCCATCTTGAACTCAACTAAAAGTCATAAAACCTAATGAATATCCTTTTCACCCTCTCGGGTCCACAGGCATGGGCCCCTACCTACGAAATTCCCCTCGAATCATGCCATTCCAAAATGGCCATCTAACTACATCCTCCCAACAGGAAGATTCCACCCTAGGCATCATCCATCTAACTTAATTGAGCTGAGCTACCTAAGTTCCGACCCATTGTGGGTTGAGCTCTGCGAACTTCCATTTGTAGGATTCCATCTTGGCCCCACTATTTCCAATGGCCTTTGCAACCCATATTTCCACCTATCTGGCCTCATCTTCATGTTTGCTACCCAAGTGTAACACAAAGCAACCTATCCCCTTCGCAGATCATCCTTTGCAGGTTTTCTCTAACCTTTCGACTCTTAACAAATGGATAACTCAAAACAACAAAAGGTTGACGTCTTTCTAGTGACCAGGCCTCGACTTCGCATTTGTCATCCATTTTCCTACATAGCCTAAATGGGAAAGATCAAGCTTCCCTATGGGCCTCACCTCATGGACTTCCATCTACAGGTCATCGTAGCCTTCTTAGCCATTTTGAATGGCCTTCGCTCGATGTCCTTCCACGCTGTGGGCTCCGAACCCATCGAATCTATCCTAACTCAAAGCAAAAAAAAAATAGACAAGTGTTATATCTTAGGTGAACCATCTCTTGTAGGTGGTTGGTCACGGAATTCCATCCCTCTCTCACCATCCCAAACGTCCATGGACCTCCGTCGGCCTGCTACGCGGAACCCGATAAACAAAGTGAATGTCGAAGCCCTCCACAAAACTGATGATGCAGGATTTCTCTGCCGGACCTCTACTTGGCCTTTTCCATTCCAAACGGCTATGACCCACCATCCGCCCACACCTTTCGGCTCGCATCCTTTGAAGCAATCTAAATTTTGATGATGTAGCACCCACCTTCCTCTAAAGCAGCAGGTCCTACATGGCAGAACATCGCTTGAGGACTGCCATCTTTCTGACGCTGTTTCAAATGGTGAAGCCTCAAACAACCAGGCTACCCTTTGCACTCAGATGCTTAAAAAATGCACTTAGCGCCTCCAAACATTAAAGTGATTTCAACCAACATGCCAAAATGGATTGGTCTTCTCTATGGACCCCACATCATGCTTGAACCTTGATGTAGGTTGGGACATGCAGGCCACCATGCCTCGATTCCCATCCTTCTAGTTGCTAACTTCAGAAAGTCCACCGGCCCAGGGAAGTCCATACCCTTGGGCCTGCATTGTTATAACTCCCTCCAGTGAAAGGCTCAGGATTATCTAAAAGATATGTTAGGATCTTTAAGTGGTGAATTATCTAATCTAACATCCTTTTGCAAGATTTTGGCTAACTTTCCCCATTCTTTTCATTCTTAAATATGCTTACTACTCTCTCGCCCGCATGATATATGGAACCTAGTGCAAGACCTTTAGAGGTGGTCATGGAGAAGGATAAGGGAAAGAACCCAGCTTAAGAACCCAGAGGCAAAGAGGATAAAGACCAAATGAAGTACAAATTCCAAGGGGAGCCCCTTAACTCCAAGGTCACCACAGATTGGAGGGAGATCTCAAACACTAATTTGGGACAGAATAGAAAATGATAGAAAGATTAGAAGCAGTGGGTTGGCCAAGGCTGCCAATTTTCCGTCTGTTCTCGTTGGTCCCGAGCTTGTGATGGATTGCAGGGAGGCATATCAAGAAGATTCTAGAAGAATTGTAGACAGTGATAGAAATATATTAGCTAATTTTTTGGCCAAGTCAATAGGGAGAACTTTCCATATCCCTACTTTTAGAGAGATGGAGGAAACCTCCAAAGAATATGCCAAGTAGACGTGGGATGAAGACCCCCTTAAATGAAAAAATCTCATCAATCATTATTGGTTAAAAGTAAAGAGGGGTAGTACAGCTAAAGTAACCCAAAAGCTCTTTCACAGTGACTTTTATGAGGATTACCATGATTTGATAACCCTATTGAGAAGAGTTATGGGTCTTCCAACTGTAGCCTACTTTCAAGAGTGGATGCTATACTTTATTGAAGAAATCCCTCAGGGTGAAGCCAAGTTCTATTGGGTAGGAATGATTAGTAAATGCTTGCATGAGCAATTTGTGGCAGTAAAGAAGACCCAAAATTTTTACATGACATCCGACTTGGTCTATTTATTGGTTGACCAGATGTAATACAAAGGCTTGTTTGTGGCTTCAAGTGAGACTCCAGGAAGGGAGCTCAAGGTATATGATAAGTATCCCCAGCTCCAATATAGGAACTTTAAGAGGGATTATTGCAGGGTCAATGATGGCTTCATAGGCCATATTATCAGACTGCTTGGAGGTGATTTTGAAAGGAGAGTCACCCATAATGAAAATTCTTACATCCACTAGTTTGGATTCTTTTTTATCCAATTTCCAAAGTTCACCTACATCTGAGCTGAGGGTTTCTCAGGGAAACCATACAAGCTACCCTAATACCCAAATGACCAGATAAATTTTCTTGAGCTCTCCCAGTAGTTGCAACGTGCCCACACCCTTCTAAGTGACAAGTATAGACCTAGGACACCTTACCCCCTCACTTTTCTTCAGTGCCTATATTCTTCCCGCATCCCAGTGTGCAGAGCACTCTGACAAGGAGTTAGTTGAATACCACTTGGAATTCCATATTCCCTGGCCACGAATGAGCCCCTATGGAAAATTGAAGAAGGTGGTTGGGATTGAGCATGCTCATGTATATAATGTTGAATAATTTTGGGCCAACTATAGGGATGATAAAGAAGTGCGAGTGAGGCACTACATGTGCTTGACAATGTACTTTGTCAAGAAGGTCAATTTGTTCCCTATACCGCATCAAATAATGGAGGATGAAAATACAGTGATTGATCCTCAATATGATGCAATTGCTGATCTCTTGATGCCATTAATTGACTGGAACAAAGAAGAGGTCAATGACCTTGATATTTTGATGAAGTTGATTGAGGTGAGAACCAAAGAATGGATTGACATGGAGATCGCCCAATTGAAGCTACAAGGAGCCACCTTGACATATGGAGAACTTGAAGACGAAATTGGAAGCAAGATCGATAGTGGGGCAGTTGCTACCCCATCGAGAGAAACTTCTAAATCTCCTCTCACCACCAGAATGTGAAAGATAAAAGAGACGGCTGAAAGAAAACCTAAACCCAAGGTATATTCAAGAAAATCTTTCGAGGGTGAACCCTCCAAGAAACCAAAAACATCAGGCAGTTTCAAGGAAATCCCCACCATCCAGGAGGAATTGCTCTAAGAAGGAGAATATCAAGAGGTGGAGCAACCAAATTCCCCACCTACTACCTACATTCTTCCAATCATTGTTGCCGCTGACATTGCCATCACTACTGCCCCTCTACCTGTTTCTTAGGAAAAGGTTGCCACTTCTCCACCTGCGGTGGATATCTCAGCCCACCTTGCTTCTACTCCACCCACTACACAAGTCATGGTAATAGACTCTTCCTCTTCCACTACCTCTTCGAAATCCTCCTCCTCTATATCTCAATCATCATGTCTTCCACTGGCTACAACAAAAATGACAATGCTCATTCTCTCGCTCCCGAAGGCCTTTGCTTACCATATGACGAATATCCCAATGGAGTTGTCTATAGTATTAATGAATCTGACAATACAAGCTGCCTTGGCACAGATTGTTACAAACTTCCTTGTCCCTTCTCCTCCAACCGAACCACTAGAGATGAAAGCAACCACACAAATATCATAAGAGTTGAAGAGACAAGAAAGGGAAGCTACCAAAGAAATAGAAGAAGTAGATGACTACCACAAAAATCTCGAGTATCAACATTTAACAATTGATGAAGTGGTATGAGGAGAGGAAGAAACACAATCATTAGAGGAAGACACTGAAGAGCTAGGAACCAAGTATATTGTGGAAACCTTCGACCAAGAATTAGAAGAGGAGCTTGCCAAATAGCTCAAGGATGTCAGAGAAGAGGAAGAGAGGCAACCTTCCGACGAGGAGAATAATGTAGAAGAGAAAATGGAGGAAGACATTGAGCTTCCAACTGGGGAACAAGATAAAAGCCCTAAGCATGATGAAGGAATTCTTCCTTAGCATGAAGAAGAGGAAAAGAAAGAAGAAGATAAGCTTGAGGAAGAGGCTGAAGCCCAAAAAAATCTAGGAGTAGAATATCATGAGGAACATGGGCACAACCAAGAAGAAGAAGAGAAAACTACTGAAGGGGAGGACAACCCCAAAGAACACACAACCACCGAATCCTCATGAAAAGAAACTATTTTCATTTGGAATTCTGATAAAGAAGAAGAAGAAAAGACAAAACACAAAGCCCTAGCTAACAAAGCAATGGAAATCCGATGTACCCATGAAGAAGAAGCTGATCAAAAATTACCAAAAGGGGAATCTTAGTTGCCAGAATGGCTAGAGAAACAGTTGGAAAAGAAGACCCCAACCCCAATGGATCCAGAGGAAAGGCTAGAGGCCATCTTAGCATGAGCCCAAATAAACACAAAGAAGGAGAAGAAGCTAAAGGTTAGATCCCATATGAAAATAGATGTACACAAATCTTGGACAGTGCAGATAGCCATCCCAGTGATGGGAGAAGAAGGGGTAAGCTACAATATCTCCACCCTTTATTTGGGGACAACAACAAGGGAACAAAAGATCAACCATCTCCAGGGATCCATTGCCACCATTGTACACTAGATGCATAAGTATAAGACCTCCAAAGAGGAACTAAAAGCACAAGTGGCTGATTTAATAGCTTACAGTCAATAGTGATCATCAATTGAAGAATTCCCTACCACATCCTCAACACCGCCACAACTGTTGTCCAAGGACCACATTGACAAATTGGAGAAAAGAAAGAATTGGAAAAAGGCCATAGAGAATTGGTTTTGAGAAGTCCTCGAGAATGGAAACATGGGCATAGGTTGTGCTGTTAGGACCGCAAACAATTTCTTAGAGGTGCAAAAGATACTCGAGGGCATAAGGAAATTCTGTACCAAATTCCTAGAGCTATACAAAATCGCATATCCCAAGCTTGAGGCTATTTTCAAGATACCTGATAAATCTTTGGAGGAGTTTTCTTTAGTAGAAGGTGACCATTGGCTCGTGGAGACATGGAAGCTGAGATTAGATCATAGAAAGGAAGTGTTGGAAGGAGTGCTCCATGAAGTGGAGCTAGATATTGATTAGGGAAAAGAAATTAGGGTGTCCTATGAAGAATATCTAAGGCTGATGATAGATTTTGATGTGTCTATCATTGAGCTAGATCCAGAGAAAATAAAGCCATACTTTCATAAGAAGATGGAGAATGGGACCATGGATGTACTTACGCCAGATTTTATGGGTTTTGCTGCATGAGCCTTCGCCCTATCTGAATAAGTGATGAAGAATGCACAAAATTATAAGAAGGACTGGGACATATTGATTGGCAGATCAAGGAGGCTAAAATTTCAATTGATCCAGTCAGATATATTGGAGTGGATCAAGCTTCAGGCATTGATCATAAAGTTTGTGGATTAATCCACTATGAAGAAGAGTGAAGGAAATCCCATAATTGATGATGAATTCCTCACCAAATAGCTATAGCAAAAGGAAACCAGCAAGAAGACAAAAGAGCTACAATTCTGCCACATGAGGAAAACATAGACTAAATGATAAAATGTAATTTTATATTGTAAAATATTGTAAAATGAAGCAAGAATGTTAATAGAAATTCATTGATTTGGTGGATTCTTGAGTTCCAACTTGATGTTGCATGATTCTTCTTCTCATAGTTAGTGAATTTGAGTGGAGTAACTTTGTTGTTCTATGTGTTTTAGTTTACTTGGTAGATTAGTTAATGCTATTCATTAGTTTTGAAGAATTCTGTTGTGTTGATGCCTTCCGTAGTTCATGATTTTTGCTATTTATTGATGATAAACTGTAGTGTAAAGCTAATTTGAACTTTATATGAATTTTGCACTTGAAATTCCATCTATTTTTCATGCTTTGTGGTGAGTGAAAGGTTGAGATTCTACAAACCTTAGAAGATTGCATAGGTTTCATGAGATTGTATGCTAATTTGGTTAAGTGGAACTTTGTTTTGGGAATGTTGTCCACTGTAGGGTCCTCCATTATTACTATTCATTGTTAGTTTCAGGTCTAGGAACTCCCTCTCTCCCTTGCCCTTTTTTCCTTTTTTTAATAGTGACTTTAAACAAGGTCCATTGCACATTGTAAAGCCAAATGTAAAATTAAAATAGGAGTTATGGATTACTATTTGAACCTACAAAAATTGTGCAATAATTTTCCATTTTAAGAACTCCATTTTAAGATCCAATTCCCCTCCAACTTAGTTTATGTAAGTCTACCCTATGATTACTAGCATGATCATATCAAAACAACAGAGAAATTCCAAACAAGTCATGACTTGACACTCGAGAGACCTTGGGGTGATTTTGAGCAACTTGTTGTTGGAGATTTCCTTTCAAGAGAGGTGATGCACCTATGTATTACCTGTGTTGAAAAGGTGCAAAAAACACCCATCAACAACACTGATCGTGGATCTTGGGTTATGTAGCTCTTTCACTCATAGTGTTGACACTAGTGCACTAGGTATGGACCATACCCTTGACAACTCTTTGCTTTCAAGTAGTATGACAAGTGTTGAAACAATAGTTGCTAGTGTCCCTCAAGAAAACATAATCCAAATCCATGAAGAATTAGCAAACCTACAACACCAAGTGAGTATTGAAAATTTTTCCAACACTAATATTCCTACCATAGATAACATACACTGCATGATTGAAAGTTAACAAGGAATATAACTTGTGTGTAACTTAGCTTAGATTTTTGGAAAACATATTACCTCAACCACTAGTTGTACTCAAACTTTGAACAATACTCAAAGTCAAGGAGGAACTTGAATTCTTCCTCCTACAACCATTGCCTCTATTCCCACCTATACCAATCCTCAAGTTACAACAACGATGCAACCTACTAGTAATGTCATTCTTACCTTGGGTATTTCCACTAGCAATCCTTGTATATTTATGGCATCTCATCTAATATCTCCTACCACTTTACCTCCTATAATAATTCCATTCACTTCCCCCTCAAAAAAATATACACCTCCATCATATTCACCTCCATCTCAAAATACAACCAATGATGCCATCCTTAACCAACTCTTGCAAAATGTTTTATCCCTTCAAAAAAAAAAATTCCACCATAAACCAAAATGAAAATGACCAACCATCATACTATGTTAAAAGCAATCCCTTATCCTTGGAGATATTAAGAATGCTGATACCAAAAGGTATAGATATTCCTAGGTTTGAGAAATATGGAGGGAAAGGAGGTCCTTCTAACCATGTTTTCACTTATACCACCTTATGCAATGATTTCGTCCTTGAGGATAAGCTCTTGGCTAAGCTTTTCCCTAGGTCCTTAAAAGATATCGGTTTAGAATGATTTTCCTTGTTACCAAATCACTCAATTCATTCATTCAATAAATTTTTTGAGGCATTTATCGACCATTTCCAAGTGCACATGAATCCTAAGATTACCTTAGCTAATTTGATGAGATGGAAGAAAAGGGATGATGAAAAGGTTACTAATTTCATTTCACGCTACCAAATACTTTATTCCCAAATAGACGTAAAGATTCCCGACCCTCACCTTCAATGGATGTTCATTGAGAACTTACAAACTAAGATACATGATAAGCTTGGCATGATGAAGTTTCCTTCCTTTGTACACTTGTGTACTTCCCTTCGTGATTGTGAAAACTTGGTTAGTAGTCATGATAAAAACCCACCTCTAGCCATCTTGAGAAATTTGAATCCATAAATAAAAATAATTACCAACCTTCTAGGAAACAAAATATAAGCTTCCTTCAACTAAATCCCCCTCAACTAACCCAACGTGTTGATACCCAAGTGGCTTCTATAAAGAAGACAACTCCTTTTACATTTGGGAATCTGGCTAGATAATTTACTCACTTGTCCCTAATACCCTCCATAACATCATGTTACAACTTCTAGAGAAGAACTTGATTTACTTACCTCCTGTTAAAACTCCTGATCCTTATAAGCCATTACCTCTGAACTATAGATCAAATTCCTATTGTCATTTCCATCAAAAAAATGGACATGATACAAAACATTGTAATTGTCTTAAACACAGTGTAAGACCTCATTGATTCTAATCGTATTCAAATTGGAGGTGTTAATGATCAAGGAAATAAGTTTGTTGCTCCTCCCAACCAAAACTTACAAATCTTTACCAACCCCATGCCAAATCATAATATTCCATTTGTCAAAACTAGTGAAACTAAAAAGAAAGATGTGATGAATGTTGACACGGATGATGAAAGCATGGATACTAATGAAGAAAGTCCTATGGATAGTATGGTGGGATTGATCTAGATTCTGCCTCATAAGGGCCAAACTAAAATATCTCTTGACATTTCTTTCTCATCTAAAGATATAATTAGAAACACCTAATGGTCCTCTTTACATAGCTGACCAAATCAATGACAAGCCCACTAATGGGATATTAATTGATCCCGTTTGTCGAGAGAATGTGATCACAAAAGATTTATTACTTGTGCATGAACTTTATCAAGATACGTATGATAAACCAAAAGCATGGATAAAAATGCATAATGGTTTTTCTTGCCCTATGATGGTTTCGATAACCCTTTAAAAGTAGGACCAAAACAATTAGATGTCTCATTCTCCATTATCCTGACATTAAATAAATTTTGTGTGAAGCTTGGTTATCCATGGCTACGCTCCATGGAAGCATCTTGTCGATCGTGCATAAATGTTTAAAATTTCCCTTTGACAATGAAATATTTACCATACACCATAGTGGCTTTAATCTCCTATCTTCCTGTGGGAAATTTTCATTGGATTTCTTTTGGCTTAAGCCTATGGAATCTATTAAACCTCATGATGACTTCTTTTTCAAATCCTATAAATTTTTAAGGTGAAACACATAGAAAAATTATCCCTTCAAAATATTCCTCAACTTATGATTGAGCCTCCTATCCTTGACAAAACCATGATAGAACCAAAATAAATTTCAAATAACCAAGACCAACCAACAAAAATCCTCCCACCATTTCCTATAAGAGACCACAAGACACCTAAAACAATCTCATCATGCTTCTTAAAATAAAACAAGTGTATAAAGCTAAATAGAAAGTGGTTGAACAACCTCCCATATGGTTGATAAACCTGCTCCTACCAAAACGCAACTTGAAAATCATATTAAAAGAAACTAGAAATGATAGAGGGCGTAGGCGTAGAGGTCATCCTATTGCTTGAAGGTTAAATGAAGAGAACAACAAAGAAAATCAACACCCAAACTCAATTGAAGCAATACACAATGAGTCTCGTGCTTCACCACAACAAAATGATCCTATATTACAATCACAACTAGGACTAGAACCTTCTTTGGACATTATCATTCAACCTCCTGATGTGATTAATTTAGATGATGATGATGAGATTGCTAAAATTGATGAGGAAGTTCATAATGAATCGAATACCTTGTTTACCTCTTCTATGAACTTAAATGGTGATTCTCCTAAGAAGAGTGTTGAACTTGGTGCTTCTCCTAGTTTGACATTTGTTGTTTTCCCTTTGGCTAGTTTTCCACCTTCCATATATGATGAACAAGATTGGGATGTAGACAACTTGCTATAGGTTAACTCAGATGTGCCTTACTAGTCCTTTGCGTTGTTTTATTTTTCATGTTATGTGTGTGATTGCAAGTGCATAATGTGATCCCCTGTACTATTTTGTTTGATGTATCTCTCTTTGTGGCATTTCTCTATTTGTATCTACATTATTCTCTATGTTATAAATATTTTATCTTTTCTTTATCTTCGAAACAATGGAAATAGTACTCCCCACCTTTGAGGAATAGAGCACAAGGGTAGGGTTCCTATTTCGCACTTGCTACACTTAGGGATACCTTAGAATCTCAATCCAATTAAGAATAGAGGAAGAGATATAACAATATGGTATCCAAGGGTATGTTTAGAGATTAATGAGGGGTTCACCACCAAGCCAGGGCTTGGAAAAAATGTATGAAATGAAAGATCTAATGATTGAATTCAATGATGCATAAAACCTCACTAAATGAACTATAAATACAAATAAATCATAACAAAAAAATAGAAAAGTATAGAGCACCTAGAAACCTAAGAGAGATTGAATGGAGGACTAAAATGATGAATAACTTGAAATTTAGGCCTACTGGGGATCATGTACCAGGTTGGGAAAATCAATCTAAGATCTGGGTGTCTGTGCAAAATCAGGAATTTGGCAAATGGGTATATGAATCTGTTAAAATATTTAAAATGACCTCAATTGGGACTCATACGCTAGGACTGGCGAATGAGTCCAATTAGGGTTTTCTGAAACTTTAAATTCTGAATTTGGTCTTCAATGTCTACTCTTTTTGTTCCACTTTGTTTTTGGATCTAAAGCTGTTGATTTTGAACATGTACGTGACTTTTTGTGAATATGAAAACCTTGTGATGACTTGAAATTTTTTCTCAACCTTGAAACCTAATCTTCAAAGGATCTTCAAGTCTTCAAAGCACTTAGATCTGCAATCAGAGAGAGAGAGAGAGAGAGAGAGAGAGAGAGAGAGAGAGAGAAAGTGTTGATTGTTAGGGAATAGGGGTTTTCCTTGGTCAAACCCCTTGTAGGTAATTAAACCAAATGACGAGATAATGAAATGAAGGCATGAAACATGAAAAAAATAACATGAATCATGGAAAATGATACCTTGAATAATTCCTTGTAAATTATTTCTTGTAAAATTGCAACTCAACATGAAATGGCCATGAAGGATGTAGATCTTGACCTTGACAATAGATGTAGAAAAATGCTTGATCTTGGATCTTCAATGCTACATCACAACACTAGCTCACTAACATGTTTGATGCTTGATATCTTTCACATGATGATGGATCTTGAATTGCTGCAACAATTAATGAAGAATTTTTCCCTTGAATTCCTTAGAAATGATCTTGAATGCTCTCTAGATGATCTTGTGAAGTCTTGGAATGCTTAACTCTTGAGTGCTTGACTTGATATCATGAATGCATAATGAAATAATGATTTGAGACCTTGTTTATATAGGAAATCCATCTAATATCCCATTAGTTGGATCCCACAGACCAACATTCATGAAATTTGAAATTAAAACTTAGTTTTTCTCACTCAAAACCTTAAAAATAGGCCAAATGGGACTCATACGCCATCTGTGGTGTATGGGTCCCACCTAGATGGGAATCATATGCCCAAGATGGCGTATGGATCCCACAAGGCCTATTTGAAGACATAGAATATCAGGGAGTCAAGAAATTAAATTTAGATGAGGTCTATGTTAGGATTTTGATTTTAAAATATGCCTCGAGATGCATACTATGGGGTCATAGGGGCCTGTTAATGATGATATAAACATCATAAATGCAAGGGGGCCCAAAGTTCAATGTGAAACTGTAAATAAAGATACTTTACAACATTAAATTAAGGAAAAATTGGGTCCATTTAGCTTAGAAGGGTCCAAAATCCCATGTGAATGTGTACAATACATTACAACATTAGATTAGGTCCACTTAATTTACAAGCCTCTTAAATTTAATGTAAAGGTGTAAGTAAATACAATTTACAACACTAAATTAAGGAAAATTTAGGTTTATTTAAATACCTTTGAAAGGGACCAAAACCTAATGTGGATGTGTGAAACCCATCACAACACTAGATCAAGGTGATATCAAGTCCAATTTATCATTAATTATTCCCAAATCAGGCAAGAAAAAGGTGTACTTTTTATGTCACTACATTTAGCCCCAACTTTAGTGAGAGGATGAACTTGCTTCAAACTCACACTAAAGTATACATTCAAGAAGGGTCCAAGTGTACCAATGCATATGACAAAGGATGACATAGATCAAAGGACTTGGTCAAGCCCCTAGAATCCAAGATCCTTCATCAAACCAACATGAGCACAAAAGGACACGCACAAGGTGTATGATTTGGAGAAAAAAAAGATACACAAAAATACAATGCCAAAGAAATAAAGAAGGAAGAAAATAATAAGATGGGTGGATCCAAATTTGACAAAAATGTGCTCACTCTGGGGCCATAGAACTTCAGGTCATCTACAGGGTGAGTATCCACAATACACTCACTCTGGGGCCGTAAAAATTTAGGTCGTTTGCAAGGTGAGTATCCAAAAGGGTGAGACACACAACCAACTAGTATGTGTCCACATACATGAGTGGATAAGTGAAGCCATGCCTCTATTTTCCTTCCATAAAACCAAACCAAAGCTATACCTCCTGATAACTTTGATAAGGTGCCACATAATAAAGATCTTTGAGCTTCATGAGACGAGAAAAACTTTGCATGCTTGGAGCTTATGAACAAACAATAAATTTCTAGCTTCATGAGGAAAGAAAAACTTCGTATACTTGGAACTCATGAACAAACAAGATGGATCCATAGGCATGCAAAGTGTATTATGCAAGGTGGCCATATAATTGATGTTGTAAATGCAATATATATATGTTCAAAGGGATTTTTCTTAGTTCATGCAAGGTATCTTCTTAGGGAACATAGTGCTTAATGTATCCAAGAGAGGATGTCAAAGAAATATCATGCTCTCGAAGGAAATCAAGCCAATGAAACCATCAAGAAAATGACGCATCGCAAGAAGAAAGAAATTACACAATGAAAAATGAGTGTCGATGTATGCCCCCACTTTAAAGTGGTTGCTAACACCATTACCGTGAGAAATCACTTTAAAGTAGAAGAAGACATGAAAGCTTATTCGAAATTCCCTATGCCAAGTCATATGTTTTCAAATCGAACTACATGATGAATAAGTATGTCACATGCGAGTCAACTTAAGGCATTTCGTCCACATCCCAAGCTTTCTCTTATATGTACATGAAAGGTGATCAACTAGCCAAAAGAGACAATAACAAGTGACATACGGGGACAAGGCTATCTAACCCCTTGGCCCCACTTAGTGCAAGACAAGGATGAGCCAAAATGAAAAGAGGAACTAGGTGAGCTTCAACCCAAGGGAGAGCACCACAATCCTTATGATATTGAATTTTGTTACTCAAACCCTTACATTCATTAGTAGAATGACCATGAACTTTGAGATATGCAAAACATGAATTCTTGTAGTAAATTTTTGTCATTTTCTTGGAGGGAGGGAGATCGAATAATCTTGGAGGAGTCTTGACAAGATACTTTCTTGATCTATAATAGAATATGTTCCTTGATTTTGTGACAAAGATATCTCTTGCTTAGTACAAGGTGTCATACCTACACAAGACTCTTTAGGTTGCGATATTTTTTTCTCTCCTTTACAGGATGGTGTAAAATATAACGAATTCAAATAATTAGTGTTTTGTGTGATGACATTAAAATTAAGCGAAAATTTATTTTTTTGTTTCGTTTCTTGCAAAGGATAACAATCAAGACCACTAGTCTCTAGCAGTTTAAGATGCACTACTGTTAAAGTCAGATTAGAAGAATCTTTTGTAAGAGTGTTGACATTGAGTGAAGGGTTAATTGATTCTTTTGAGGGACAATAACCAATATCACTAGTATTTTCTTGTGTGTGAGGCTCTATAGGGACATAGACACCTTGTTCTCTAGCACCACATCCTTTTCCACTATATCCAAGTTGTTTCATAAGCTCATAACCTCTTCCATAATTTTTTTTCATTTCTTTTGTATTTGGTGGTTGTTGATAATCAACTTCATCAAAGTTTTTTATATAGTTTGCTTCTTCTTTTCTAAAATGGTTGAGGTGGATGTTTTCAAAGGGTGTTTCAATTTTTTTGTTACATTACAAATTTTTCCTTTCCCTTTTTAGAGTCTTTGTTTATGATCTTGTATTCTCCCATGAATGTTGGTTTGAAATCCAAGGAACCCCAATCATCTTCTAATAGCTTCGTGACTTCTTCAATGTGTCTTTCTTTGTATTTTTGCTGTACGGGTTCTACTTGTGTAGTTGGTGTTAATATTTTCAAAGGATTCTCCTTTTTTTCTCAATGTTCAAACAACTGTTTGACTTGGGATCAACTTTGATTATGTGCACTTTGTTTTTGTTTAAACATATTTCATGATACGATACAAATTAAAAGGTACATCATTCATTTCGTGAATCCATGGCCTCCCTAAAAGGAGGTTATATGAAAAATTGTTAGGCATAATATTGATTAGTGTTTCTAATGTGGCCTCTCTAGCTATAATAGGCAAAGTGATTACAACAAGAGGTTGCTTTCCCACATTATCAAATCCACTAATGGATAAAGAGGCAGGTTGGATTTTTGATCTATCCACACCAAGCCTATCCAAAAGGGTCACACTACACACATTAAGGGCTGAGACATTATCAACAAGGGTTTTCTTTATGCCTCTTCCCTTGTGGTGAACTATTATCATGAAAGCATCATTTTTTTTTCACTTCCAAAGGAGGGAGCTCACTTTGGTGGAAAAAAATGTCAATGTTTATTACTTGGATCATGGTTGCTATGTCATTCAGGTTTGCACTATAGGGGACCACAACTTGTTACAAGGCACTTTGAATCATGTCATGGTAATGAGGGGAGGCTTGGATAAGGTCCCATAATGATATCTTAGCAGGGGTATTATTTAGTTATTCAACAAGATCATACTCCTTCCCACTATGTGAAGGAAAACAAGGAGGATCGAGTAAGATAGGATTAGGAAATGGGAGGGATGTTGAAGGTTTTTATCTTGGTTGTGGATTATTTCTAGTGTTATATGTATGAGAAACAATGTTCATCTTAGGTGGTTGAAGGATAAGTTTAGGTTTGTTTTTATTTTGTTATTTTTGTGAAGGTGGATAAAGAATTAGGGAATTCTTAAGATTTCCCATAGGGTATGTAAGGGGTCCATTAATCAAGGGGGATCTAATAGAAAAGTGTGCATTCATAACCTCAGCGGTCTTGGTTTGATGTATTTTTAATAAAGGGAGATCTAGAATCACCTTTTCACCATCACCTAAGGGAGCTACACTACTATTGTTTTCATTTTTTTGCACCATGATATCCTCCCTAGGAGGAGTGTTGTTAGGAGAACTACAAACCAAATGTTCTTGGAATTCAAGGATTGGTTCTTCCAAAATGACTTCATTGCAAGTAGGGGAATGATCAATGTTTCAATTGTATTGCTCAATAATGGTTTCCTTAGGTGAAGAGGGACCATGAAGATTCTCATGACCTTAATCTATTAGGTTTTCTAGCATCAAAGTATCTTCTTCACAACTAGGAGAGATACTAGGAGAAAAAATGTGATTGTCATGATCATTCATAATGTCATTCCTTTGTCCCATAATTTCTTCCAAAGTGGGGGAAGGATCATAAAAAGGGTTGTTATAGACCTTAAATATTTGATCGTGTAACACTAAAATATCCTCATCATTTACAATCTCATCCTCTTCCACTAAATCATTCTCATAAGAAAAGGGAGAACAAAGGATAGGTAAGGTGATGTTTAGAAATGTGTCTATGATGTCATCCTCTTCTACTATAATATCTTGATGTAGGAGAGTTTATTGAAGAGGATCTTTCAAAAATGTCATGATTCTCAATGATTGCATCTTCTAACACCGAAATACCTTCGTCACATGTGGGAGAGGTATTAGGGGAAGAGTAACTATGATCATTAGGATTGTTGGTATTTTAATCTTCTTTTATCACATCATTCCTAGAAATAGGAGAGATAATATGGGGTATAGGTTTAACGAAAGCATCAAAATCTTCACTCTCTTGCACTAAGAGACTATCATAGCTAGGGAATGTATTGAATGAAAGACTAACATGCTTATTGACTAACTTTTTCCTTGCAAACTTGGAAAACATAGATACTAAAATTTTGTGAAAAGCAATCTATGCACAAATGGAAAGAGACTTAAAATGTAATGTAAAGACCTGGAATGAAATGTGTAAATGAAATTTTCAAATGTTAAACAAGGTAATTTACTATGCAATGGTCTAAAAATGAAGTGTTGTAAATGCAAATTCAGAATTAAGCAATGCATGAAATGAGCCACTTTAAGCTAGATTTAGTAAAATGCATGAAACAAAAACTCAACCAACTACAAAAAATAACTAATGGTAGAAAATATAAGTGCAAAAAAAAGGTTTTTAATGCTGTAAAAGGCAGTCTCAGATGTGCTCTAGGACTAATTCGCCCAAAGGGGTGTATGAGTCACAGTGAGGGTTTTTTTCAAAAAAATTAGAGAATTTTAAGTGATTTAATGCTTTTAGGTTTGTATGATCTATAACTTAATTGAAAATGTATATTTTATATGATTTTCAATGATTTGAGATGGAAAAATGCAACCTATATGAACTTTCACTAATGGAAGAATTAGAAACCCTAGAATGCCAATTAATTAACACAAATCCTAATGCAATGTTAATGCAAGCAAGATGTCAGATGATGATGCACTCCAAATAAAAAAAGAAGGTATTCTAAATGTAGGTTCACCAAAATGAAACAAAAAAAATAGTACTCCCCACCTTTGAGGAATAGAGTGCACAAGGGTAGGGTTCCTATTTCACACTTGCTACACTCAAGGACACCTTAGAGATCTCAATCCAATGAAGAACAAAGGAAGAGATTTGAAAATATGGTATCCTAGGGTATGTTTAGAGATTAACGAGGTGTTCACCACCAAGCTAGGGCTTGGAAAAAATGTATGAAATGCAAGATCTAATGATTAAATTTAATGATTCATAAAAGCTCACTAAATGAACTATAAATGCAAATAAATCAAAACAAAAATTTGGAAAAGTACATAGGAGCACCTGGAAACCTAAGAGAGCTTGAATGGAGGCCTAAAATGCTAAATAACCTAAAGTTTAGGCCTACTAGGACTCATATGCTAAGATGGGTGAATTCCCAGATTTGGGTATCTGTGCAAAATAAAGAATCTGGCAAATGGGTATCTGAATTTGTAAAAATCCTAAAACTTACCTAAATTGGGACTCATACATAGGACTGGTGAATGAGTCTAGTTAAGGTTTTTTGGAGCTTTAAATTCTAAATCTAGTATTCAATGTTTTCTCTTTCTGTTCCACTTTGTTTGCAGATCTGAAACTACTGTTTTCGGACCTATAGGTGACTTTTGTGAAGATGACAACCTTATAATGGCTTGAAAAGATTTCTCAACCTTGCAACCTAATCTTCAAAGGATCTTCAAGAATTCAAAGCACCTAGATCTGCAATCACACAAAGAGAGAGAGAGCGAGAGAGAGAGAGAGAGATAGAGAGAGAGAGAGAGAGAGAGTTGATTGTTAGGGAATAGGGGTTTTCCTTGGTCAAACCCCTTGTTGGTAATTAAACCAAATGATGAGATAATGAAATGAAGGCATAAAACATGAATCATGAACAATGATGCCCTGAACGATGCCTTGTAAATTATTTCTTGTTGAACCATAGAAAAAAGTACCCTTTGCTCAACATGGGATTAATTCATGATAAAATGGACTTAATGAGGTCTTAACCTAGTGTTGTGAGGCATTTTTTGCATCCACACTAGGTCTTGGGCCCTTGCAAATTGAATAACATACTTTTAACGATGTCTTGTAACAGTGTTGTAAGATACTTTCACACTTTTCTAGACTTAATAAGTTCTCATTTCTCCCTAATTCAAAATTATAAAATATATTTAAATGCATCTTCACATAAATTTAGAAGGCTTGTGATTTAAACTTAATGTTAAACTAGTGTTGTAATGTGTCTTGCACATTCACATTAGTTTTTGTTCCTTCCTAGGCTATGTGGACCTCATTTTAGTGTTGTAAAGTGTATTTAATCACACTTTCACATTGATTTTTGTGTCCCAAGCCTTATTTTACATTCACATCATCACTAATAGTCCCATATTAATCCATATTGTGCATCCTGGGGCTTAAATTGATCAAATACCCGACAAAGTTGCATTTTAAATCTTATTTCCTTATCTCTTGGCTTCCTAGCTATCAAATTGGCCCTTGTGGGACCCATTCACCATGCATGGTGAATCAGTCCCATCCAAGTGGGACCCATTCACCATGGGTGGAAAATGATTCCCATTTGACTCAATTTTGACCTTTGAGTGGGAAAAAAGTGAAATTTAAGTTTAATATTGCTTCATGTCGGCCTGTGATGAGATATTAAAGGGAAAAATAAGTGAAATTCCTATAAATATAAGTCTATTAACCTTAATTCACATCCATTCTTCATGATTCATCTATCATTCTTCCATCTCAGGTCAAGCAACTTAGGGTTTTATCATTTCAAGTCACCAAGATATCAATTTTCAAACCTTCAAGAGTAGATTCTTCATGTTTTGTTGTAGAACTTCAAGATCAAACATCATGGCAGGGTAATCAATTCCATTCTTTCAACATTTTGGTTTAATTACCTAAAAGGGGTTTGACCAAGGCAAACTGCCATGCCCTAACATTCAACATTTTTCTCTCTTGTCATGTGTGTTTACAAATTAGGACTCTTGGAATCTTGGAAATAATTGAAGATCAAGTTTCAAGGTTTCTTAAGTCTTTTTATCATTCAAAAAGTCAAAATATCACCAAAAACTCACTTTCAAGCCGAGAAATTAGAGTTTCAGAAGCAAACACCTAGAGAAGTCAAAAGTGCAAATCGAAAGCTCTGGATTCTACTTTTGAATATTAATAAATTCAAAAGTGGACTCATTCACCATGGGTGGTGAATGAATCCCATTCCCAGGTCAATTTTGAGTTTTTTGCATTTTTAGATACCCTTTTGTCCGAAACGGGTTTTGGCTCAGTTTTGTAGAGCTGGGACTGATTTGCCTAGAATGGCGAATGAGTCCCACCATGCCTGAAAATCAAAATCAAAAACATTTAAAATGTCATTTCTAGTATTCATCCAAATTCCAGGTGCAAACTTTTAGTTTGGTTCATTTCCATTAAGTTTTGCATCAATTTCTAGTTGATTCCTACATAACATAATATGTTTTCAAACAAGTCACATTCCTTAGGTTTTGCATACTTAATCAATCAATCTTATCAATTAGTTGCATCTAGAACATTTAATTTAGATATAATTTCATCATACACATCTTATATTGAGTAAACCACCTATATTTTAGGTGTGGGATCTATCTCTCTTCATTAGGTGAAAGACCCTAATTGATCAAAAGAGACCTAGCATTCCTAGTCCCAAAAATCTATGGTTCACTTGTAAATCTGTAACTCAACATGAAATGACCATGAAGTATGTAGATCTTTATATTGACAATAGGTGTAGAACAATGCTTGATTTTGGATCTTGAATACTACATCACAACACTAGCTCAATAAAATGCTTAATGATTGATATCTTTGACATGATGATGGATCTTGAATTGCTGTAGTAATTGATGAATAATTCTTCCCTTGAATTCCTTAGAAATTATCTTGAATGCTCTCTAGATGATCTTGTGAAGTCTTGGAATGCTTGAATCTTGATTGCTTGACTTCATATCATGAATTTATGATGAAATAATGATTTGAGATCTTGCTTATATAGGCAATCCATCTAATATCCTATTAACTGGATCCCATAGGTCAACATTCATGAAATTTGAACTTAAAACATAGTTTTCCCACTCAAAACCTTAAAAATAGGCCAAATGGGACTCATATGCCATTTGTGGTGTATGGGTCCCACCTAGATGGGGCTCATACACCCAAGGTTTCAGATGGGTCCCACATGGTCTATTTGAAGAGAGAGAATGTTGAGGAGTCAATAAATTAAGTTTAGATGAGGTCTATGTCTGATTTTGGTTAAAATATGCCTCAAGATGCATAATATGGGGTCATAGGGGCCTATTAATGATGATATAAAGGTCATAATTTATGATCAATGTGAAAGTGTAAATAAATATACTTTACAACATTAAATTAATGCAAAATTGGGTTTATTTAGCTTAGAAGGGCCCAAAATCCCATGTGAATGTGTAAAATACATTACAACATTAGATTAGGTCTACTTAGTTTATGAGCCTTTTAAATTTAATGTGAAGGTGTAAATAAATACAATTTACAACACTAAATTAAGGAAAAGTTAGGTTTACTTAGCTTTGAAATGGCTCAAAACCTAATGTGGATGTGTGAAACCCATCAAAACACTAGATCAAGCCCATATGAACTCCAATTTATCATTAATTATTCCTAAATAAAGCAAGGAAAATGTGTACTTGTTTTGCCACTACATTCTTGTGTTTTCCTTTTGGGGATGATGCAAGGCATTGAGATATTTAAGTCTCTCCCATATTGATCCAAAGGTTTATCCTTTTATATTTTTTTGGTCTTGTGTTTTCCTTTTGGGGATGACGCAAGGCGTTGAGACATTAGGTCTCTTCTATGTTGACCCAAATTTTTTTTTTTGTTTTTTTATCTTTGTGCCATTCTTCCTATTCCATGAGTATTTGGGGAATGATGATAGTTTCAAGCTCTTTACATTACAATAATGATCTAAGAAAAAATCCTTTGAATGTACCTTAGACTATTCTGCATTAACTGTTATATGGCCACCTTGCATAACACACTTTGCTTTACCTATGGATCCATCATGCTTGTTCATGGGTGTCAAGCATACAAATTTTTTCTTGCCTCGTGAATCCTGTTGTTTATGTTGTGTGGAGCCTTATCAAGGTTATTAGGAGGTATAGCTTTGGTATGGTTAGTGTATGGGAGCTAAACTTAGGTGTGACTTTCCCATAGCCACTTTCTTGTCTATGTGAGTGCAGACCAGTCGTGTGCATATGTGCCTCTGGGGGCTCACCTAGTGGACAAAATGAGTTTCCACTAGCCCTTGTGAGCGTACATTTGTTTGCACAGTGGACATCATGTTCCACTTGTAATTTTTTTTTGGAAAAATAGCTTAGATTTGATCCAAATCGCATTGGACAAATAGTCAAGGTGTGATCCACCCCTATTTTTTTTCTTTCTTTTCTTGTCTTTGGCAGTGTATGCTTGTATCTTGTTGTTGCTTCATATATCATTCACATGTGTTTTCTTTTGAGCCTATGTTGTTTTTTGATAGGATCTTGATCCTAGGGGCTTGATAATCCCTCTTAATCATTGTCATTCTATCTCACTAGCATTAGTACATGTGGACCACTCTTGATGCAATTTTGTCTACTTTAGTTTGAGTTTGAAGCAATTTCCTACTCTCACTAAAGTGGGGGCTAAATGTAGTGTATAAAAACATATCCCTTTACATTTTCACACTTTTTTGGCTCTCCCGGCTAAAATTGGGCTTCTTTATGCCTTATTTGGTCCTATTATTCATACACAAGCCTTATTTAATGCATTTCTCTAAGGATAATCTCGAAACTTAACCAATGACCAATCATAATTCATGATTTTGGGTTGTGTGTTCTTGATCTAGTGATCTAGGACTCATACACTACCTTGGGCATATGGGTCCACCCAAGTTTTGGGGCCTAATCTTGAATATTGCATTGAAATTTGTGTCCCATGCTTAAACTACTAAGACTCATACACCCCAACTGGTGTATGAGTCCCGCTTTAGCTTGGACCTATTTTGAATTCAATTATTGGTGGGGTTTTATTCTCCTACATCTGATGTCGGTTTTCAATGTTGTAATTTCAAGATATTTGGCATAAACAAGTATAAATACAAAGTTATTTAATTTATTTTCTCCTAAAATTTTCAAGAGAGCATTCCTATAGCAATTTTATAAGATCGAGAGCATTTAAGAGAATTCAAGAGTTTATTATCAGCATTTTGGAGCTATATTCAAGATTCAAGCATCATGTCAAAGTCTTCATGCATGATGTGTGTTTTTGAGCTAACATTTGTGATGTAGGTTTTCATGATTCAAGCAAGAATTCAAAGACAATATCTCATATCAACAATCAAGAGTCAAGATCCACATCCATTGGAGCCATTTCACATAAGTTTGTAGCCTTTATATCAAGGGTTTTGGTAAGTTGCAACATTGCATATTGTTCATTCATCAATCCCTCATTCTATTTCATTTCATTTCAAGGTTTGATTCCTAAAATGTGATTTGACCAAGAAAAACCCCTATCCATTAACAAAACATTTTTGTCCCTTCATGTGTGATTATAGATCTAGGTGATTTGGAGCTTGAAGATCCTTTAAAGACAAAGTTTCAAGATTGAAGAAAGTTGTCAAGAATTTGTCATTCTTCACGGAAACTCGCCTACATGCCAAAATTCACACTTTTGAGCTAGGAGATTGGACAAGAAGAAAGCTACAAAATATCACTAGAGACTACATAAATATCAATGAAACCTTAATAATGGGACTAAATCACCACCTTCGGCATATGAGTCTTGATATAGGTATTTTACCAGATTTTAGTGGATTCTGACTTGTCACTATGAGATTCCTATTTTTGCCTAGAAATCCTAAACAGGGACTAAATCGCCTAGTCTAGCATATGAGTCCCTATACATATGAGCAACAACAAAATTCAACTTTTTTAGATCTTGTTTAGTGTAGCCTTCTAGGTACTCTATCATCCTCAGTTTCTTATTTTGATTTTACGTTTCATTTCCTAGGTCATATAGTTAGATTTGCATATTACTTTCATTTCTTTGTTTCTAAGCATTTGCTTAGTGGTGAAAACACTTTTAATCACACCTAAGGATACGTTGTAGCAATCTCTTTTCCTAATTGGATCATTATGCTGAGATCTCTAGGGTTTCCTTGAATGAACTAAGAGTGAAATAGGTCCCCCCTTGTGTTCCATCTCCTAAAAGATGGAGAACCCTATTTTCTATGGTTCAAATGGAATTCACAAAGTATATTAAATATTAGCATTAGATCTTTAATATAAATGAATAATTTTTTCAAATATATATAACATCTGATTAAATTTATAAAATATATTTTTAAATCACTTAAACTTACACCAAATAATAAATTATCTACACATTATTAGTATTAAACACAAACATGTGTGATGTTTAAATTCAACCCTATTCTAATCATGTCTCTTGTAACAAATTGATCTCTTAAAGAAGGTTTATATTGATAGTGGATAATAATTCACATCCAAGAAAGACTCTCTCTTATCTATGAAATTAACCAATTTAGCCTCAACAAAATAAAGTTCTTTTGGTTAAACAATCTGCTTCAATCCACATGATTGAACCCACACTTTTGTTTCTTTAAAGGTGTTGTACTTGAGAATTTTATTAAAGACAATCTATACCAATTGATTGTATGTGATAAACTTGATATGTAAGCTGATTTTTGAAATATAGAAAAAGAGAGGCTATTATATCTAACCCCCTTTTCTAGGTTATAGTTTCATTCAAAAAATGAGATCCTAGAATCCTGAAGTAACTATCAACCCAAGAGGTGAATTAAGTCAGGATTTAGGGATCTTGCAATCTCTCCTTTATGCAAGGATGGGGTGGTGAGCTAAATCATAGTTTGGGGAGAAGAAATTGAACTAACAAATAAAACCCTAATTCCAGGTCTAACACATGTAATGCATGAATCTAAGACAAAATAGAAAGAAACTATTCTTTTGGAAAAATAGGGAGTAGATAATGTTGTGCACCTGATCAAATCTTGCTTTTGTAAAGTGCTAACAGGGACTTATTCAACACAAAGGTGAATGGGTCTTGGTATGCCTATGCAGAGAGCTCTAAATCTAAAACTGAAGCTTGTACAGTGTAGGATTTTCTACCCCTCAAACCCTAAAAGGGACTCATTCACCACTAAAGGTGAATGGGTCATGTTAGGTCCTTCTAGAAAACACTGAATTTGATCTTCAACTTTCAAGTTTTCACTCCTTCCTTGCACTTTGAAATTCCTATCTTTGGATCCAAATTTGCTAATAATCTGCAAGACAAATTTTGTGGCTTGTTGGTGGATAGGGGTTTTCCTTAGTCAAACACCTTTGTTGGTAATGAAAACTTTGATGATCAATGAAAATATGAAACATGTAATGTGTGTGCAATCCTAACCTTAAGTGTGTCTAAGATTAAGATCCCTAAGAATGTAAAGGAAATTATATTCAATTGTGTTAGAATAGAACCCTAAAATGAAACATGAATAATGCAAGTGACCTACTATAGAAGATTCCAAAACCTCTCAATAAGCCACAAATCTAAATATACCTCTCTTTAGGCTACAAGTAGGATAATCATAGAAGATGGAATCACTTAGGAAACAAGTCCTTAGGCTTGGTTATATTTCTTGTGCATCTACCAACACCTAGAATCCCTCATGATTATCCATAGGCATCTATCATCAACCCTTCACTAATGCTTCATCTTTGACAAAAAATGAGTTGAAGACTTGTAATGCTTCTACAAACTTCACTCTTGCTTTCTTCTTAACTATGAATGCTTGATCTCATGAAAGTTATTTTGTCTCTTAGCTTACTTGAAATCTTCTTCTAGTTGAAATTATATAAAATAACCTTATTTATACATAATTTGAGAATTAAACCCAAACTTCACATAATTCAAGCTGACATCAAATCTAGGATTGAAAATCATTATAATCGCACCACAATTGAATTCAAAAAAGGGTGTCCTATGTGTGGAGGACACATTCTCCACTAAAGGTGAATGGGTCATAGCACAAATTCCTAGGACCATGCTTCGAGGGGATGAAATAACATCAAAAACCCATTTCAAAAATGTTAAGAATGGGGCGTCCTATGTGGAGAGGACCCATTCACCATTAGTGGTGAATGGGTCCTAGCACCATTTTCTAGGACCTCAAAATTTCCAAATTAAATGTCATGCTATATCATTAATGGGTGCTAGGATAGATCCTTGAAAAATGCAGTTAAGAGGGCTTGAATTTGAATTAAAAGTCCAATTAAGCTCTAATTAGCCATAATTAATTAATGAAACACTAGATAAGTGTGAAAGTGTAATACAACTCTTTACACCACCCTAGAAATAAGGCATAAATTAAGTACATTTTAGTTAAAAGGGCCCTAAATTTAGTGTGAATGTGTAAAACACATTACAACACTAAATAAAGGCATAATTAATATAATTTTATATTAATTATTCCTAAATTAAGTGTGAAAAAGGGTTAATTTTTTCTAAACTACATTTAGCCCCCACTTTAGCTACCATATGACATTATGTGCATATTTAAGCTAAAGGAAATAACCACTATGAAAAGGATACTCATATGGATTTATTAGGGAGAATGAAGCCCCCATTGTAGTTACGTACAAAACCACAATGTTAGGAACCACAACTTGCAACATAGATTTGTTAGCTACTCAAAAATCCTCTTATCAAACTTCAATGGAGAATTGAATTTGAGGGTAGATGTATGCCCCCTAATAATACTTTCTTTATGGAGGTGGAATTAGGGTGAACAAAAAACCACATCAAATCACTTGGGTCATATCATAGGGTATTTCAAAGTACCATACCACATAGTGATAGACATTTGATTAGACCAAGAGTGGAATTACAAATCTAACACAACAAATGACATCAAAAACAAAGTCCTCTATGATGCAATTGATCTCGAAGGGCCTTGTTAGGCTATCTGATCTCGCACCCAACTCTCTCACACACACAGATTGACACAACATGGTCAACAACTCTCTTTTATTCATTTGGAAAAAATTATGTGATTACATCTAGAAATTCACATCTACAGGGCAATCACTTGTTCCACTTCACATCACTCTCTACTCTTTGAATCTCATCCCATGATGCTCTCTAGGCTACTTCACCTCTACTCATGCACCATTCTGGAGATGATTCATTTCGACTTCTGCCTCTCTTTGTAGGCTACCTTTCCTTGCTCTCTTCTTCGAGCTCTCTCCTGTTAACCGCTGAGATGGTTCTTCAATTTTTTCTGCTCTCTTTTGGGTCAGCTCTCTCTTCTTTCCAACCTCCCCTACCAACCTCTCTTCATGATGGGTATATATATCTTAGATATCTATCATCACTAACAAGCCTTCTCCTTCACGTCGGCCTTTTGTTCTTCACTCATGTGTCATAGTATCACCATGTAGTTACCTCGCTATTAGTAGCTTCCAATTGTAGAGTAATGAATATGTATTCCACAACAACAATGTGGAATGGAATGGAATCTCACCTCACCAAGTGTTGTGACTGCATTCGTTATCCGCCACCATTGACCATTTATCTCTATCGTTCATCTCAAGCTATCCCCATATCTTTCATCTCATCATCCTATAAGAGAGACCTGAAATTATCTTTCGCTGATACACTTACTTCTCGTCGATGTTCACCTTACACTATATCCATTGTTCCATCAGAGCATCATTGAGACAACTTAGAAGGTCCCGCCAACAACCATCAGTCATTTCGATGAAAACCCATGATGCCAACACCTGTCCACCTCATTGCCATGTCATTACTCCATAATCCACAACAAGGATATGGATTACCATTCATCCAATCGTGTCATTCCACATGTTTACTTTGACATCTTTTGTCATCTCATACCCTAGTTGGGTCCCACCAATACTTTGCACCAGTTGATCAATTAGCCTTGACCCTGAACCATCAATTTTGAGGTGTGTTCTATGTAGTTGCACTTTTAGGGTTTTTCACCTAATAGGAGAGAGACAAAACCCAAAAATTGAGGTGGTTCACTCAAACTAAGGAATGTATGATGTGATTATGAAAAAATGAAAAGATATAAATGCAACTAAATGATGAAATTGATTGATTATTAATGCAAAACTAATGAAATATGCAATGTTTGAAAACACAATGTGATCTGCAAAAAATGAACTAAAAACATGAACTAATGCAAACAAAATTGAATGAGGTTTAATATAGTGCACTTGGAAGGTTCTGAAAATTGGAAGAAATCACTAGTGGGACTCATTCACCACTGATGGCGAATTAGTCCTCCTACCGGTAAAATGACTTGAAACTACTTTCTAGCTGTCGGGAACTAGATTCTGACAAAATCAACTTTTCTAGCCTATAGGTGGGACTCATTCACCATTGATGGAAAATCAGTCCTCCAAAATTCTACAAATTCAAAGGTCAATCCTGTAGGTCCAGATCTACACTTGTCTTCTTGTAGGGTTGAGGGAGTCAAATATGCAAAAAATGGGATGTAGGTTGTCTCCAAGCTTGAATTAGGGTTTGGTTGACTTCAAACACTTTTATGACTTATTGACCACTTTTCAACACCTATTTCCTTAAAAAATATTCCTACAAGACCTACAAACACACATGCCAAGAGGGTAAAAATGGTTAAGGGTTCGAGTATAGGGATTTTCCTTGGTCAAATTCCACTTTGGTAATCAAACCCTTGATAAAGAAATGAAATGAAGAAGGAAATGATGAATAACAACATTCAAAAATTTACTAACTCACCAAAACCTTATTGTTGAAGTTTGAAGATATGTTAATGGCTGCTCCAAGATGCTTGATGATTGCTTGCTTGAATGTAATTGAATGCTTGCATGAACTAGTGAATAAATTAGTGAATGAGATGAATGCTTGGATGAATGAGATGTAAAATGGGTAGGAAAACAATTATTTATACACTCTTATGCCCTAATTACCTAATAGTACATCACCAGCCGACATAAGGTCCTTTTGAATAAAAACCCGAAAGAAATTTTGAATTAGTTTGAATTTGGAGCCAAGAGGGACTCATTCGCCACCCATGGCGAATGGGTCCCACTCTAGGCTTCTAAGTGGGTGTTAGGAATTAAGTTGCATTTAATGTTTTTTTTTGGGTTTACATTAAAAAATACACTTAATTATGACTTGTAAGTGCATAAAGGGGTCAAATAGAGCATAAGAATGGTGTAAATAGTGATAAGAAGCCTAGAAAAGCATGAAATCTTGTTATAAGAATTTACAAAACTTTAGAATAGGACTTGATAAGTGATAAAAAAGTGATTTATAGATGAATTATAATGAGAAGAGTCTAGAAAAGTGTAGAAATATGTTACAACACTTCACAACACCTTCACAAGACATCATAATTTGAATATTTAGGACCTAATGTGAATGCTTAAGTTACATTGCAATATTAAATCAAAGAAAAATAGGTGAAGCATTACAAGAGAAAGACTAAAATAACCATGAAAATGTTAATGATCCATTTTTCTATGGTACATTTAGCCCCCACTTTAGTGAGAGGATCAACTTTCTTCAAACTCACACTAAAGTAGCCATGAATATCAAGAAGGATCCAAATGCACTTATGTTAGAAAGATGGAATGAAAAGGATCAAGAGGGATGATCAAGTCCCCAAGATGAAGATCCCATGAAAAAATAAACATAAGAAAAAAGGAACACATGCATGTGAAAGAGAAAGAGAGAAGGGAGAGGGAAAATGAAAATTCAGAACAAGCTTCAATCATTTGTTTAGTTAGTTGTGAATCAGATCTAGGCTATTTTTCTCAAAAATAAAAATGCATACTCACTCTGGGGCAATGAAACTCATGGTTTTCCACTAGGTGAGAAGGCCAAAAAGGTGAGAAACATACACTCAGTTGGTATGTACTCACAAACACATAGGTGGCTATGGGGAAAGTCATGCCTCAGAATGGGCTTCCCGCTCAACCATATCAAAGTTATACCTCCTGATAACTTTAACAAGGTGCCACAAAGGAAAATTTCTGTTTGTGCTTCATGAGACAAGCAAAGATTCATATGCTTAGAACTCATGAACAAATAGGATGGTACCATAGGCATGCAAGTTGCGTTATGCAAGGTGGAAAAGATGTAAAATTTAAAATGAAAAAAATTAAAATGCTAAAGATGTTCAAAGGAGTCTTGTTAAGTTCATGCAAGGTCTATTACTTAGGGAACATTGTGTCTAATGTCTCCAAGAGAGGACCAATCAAAGAATAAAATATTCAAAACTTAGGGCATGTAGTGCGTTGCATCAGGCCACCAAGAGGAATGTAATATGCTAAGATAAATCATGCTTATGAAAGACATCACACCCAATGTCATCTACAAAGTGACAAACACATCGTATGAAGTGACAAGGCTGCACTAAGAACCAAGAGTGCAAATGAATAATGTCAATGTATTCCCCTCACTTTAAAGGAATTTCTACACACTATTATGTGACCAAATACTTTAAAGTAGCAAAGGAAAGATGCAAAAAGAAAAAAAAGACATGAGAGTCAACTTGGAAAACCCCTATGCCAAGTCATATGTTTCCAAGTAAGTCTATTTCATGTAAACAAAAAATAAAACAAAAGAAAGGGGAGTTTCCCCCCAGAAAGGAACACACCAAACACATAAGGGATCTATGGATTTGGGGTCAGTATGTTTGTTGCTACAATGTTTTGATTAAAGAGCTCATAACTGTCATCATTCACCATGTAACTTAGGAAATTTTCCTAAGGTTATCAGATTAAATGCAAATAAAAAAAACCCAAAGAAAAAATGAAATGCAAAGGAATCAAATGAAAACAAATGAAAATATCTCACCAAAATGTCTTCATTCTCCATGGCTGGCCTACATTATACCTTCTCAACTTGCTGCAAATATGATGTTGCCCTCAGATTTATGATAAACAATCTAATGACAATGACAATACCTAAGAAAATTTTGAAGGATTTTAAATGACAACATGCAATACTAAGCTACAATGCAACTAGTAAGCATCTAAACTATATCTAATTATGCCAAATGAGATGTAAGTATGCCTATGACAAAATGAAAATGATGCAAGATGACAAGATTGCAAGAGCATGAAGTCTAGATAGCCTGAGGTGACAAAACAAGATTGCATGAGATGACAAAATGAGACCAAAATTGCCATTTTGGGTATGTGCAAGATCATCATGGAAAAAATAGGCCCTTAAGTGGCAAAAAATTCAGAAAAATTAGAGTTAGGCAACTTGACGTAAAAATTTGAATAAGTTATCTATATTATTTCAAAAATATGTAAGAATAGAATCTATAGAAAATTGAATGTAGTTTCTAAACTACTAGGTTTATTTTTTTTTTAAATCTATTTGGTGAAAATTTGAAATTTCAATGCAGTATTACTTAAATTTCAGGGAAAAAATAAGAAGTGTCTTTCTGACCACCCTAACCACAATAAAATGATAAAAATTTTTATAAGATTTTATAAATAAGTAGAAGACTCATTTCCTGATGTGATGCATATTTTTTTGTAATTATTTTCCAAGTAAATAATTAATTATGAATTTTTTATTGCAACTTTTAAAAAATATAAAAACTTGTATGTCTGACCACCTTAACTTGGTCAAAACTTCATGAAATTTAATTCTTTTTTTTAATCTTATAGTATGTGAAGCATAGAATGTGATGCATGTTTTGGATTCAAAAAATGTGATACCATTTGAAAGCTATAGATGTTTTTTAATCAGCCTATCAATCAGGACTTTAGTCGTGATTCAAATAGAAAATGAATAATAATTATTTATTAAATTAAAATTATTTAAGGATAATTTAAATTGGTGGAAATTTGAGAATATCCTTTAAAAACCCTTTTCATTTCATCAATTTTGGGTTAAATAAAAGTCGGAAGCCACATACCCTACAAATACTCATCATATCACCACTTTTTGGCCCATCATCATCTTGCACATACCCTTTTATAGAAAATGCAATTTTGAGTGAATGGCCAAGATAAAAACTTGAAAAATTCCCTAGAATCAATGGACAAGATTCAATTTGACAACCCACAATTAGGGTTAGGAAACATTAGGCCAAATTTGAAATAAATGGACATGATTGATTTTTAGAAAAACAAATCAAGGGTTGACAATGCATGTGATAAGAGATAAGATTGGTACAGAAAAAGTGGTGGCTGGAAAATAAAATAATAAATGAAAACTATTTGATTTGTGAGAAAAAATACTATTTTCAATTAAAAATTATTTTAATTCAAAAGGTGGGGACCACATGATAGTAAATAATTATTTCAAAGTATTTACTAAAAAGAGGGAAATGTCAAATAAGTTAATTATTTAATTTGAGACAGTGACCAATAATTAAATAAATTTAAAAATTTATTTAATTATAAGAAGACTTGAGAATTAGTGACGAATTAAATAAATAAACAAAATTTATTTATTTAGTAATCAGGAAGACATAAAGAATAAAGACAATTAAATAAATTAAGAAATTTATTTATTTATGGGAAGACTTTAGGCAATTAGTGACATATTAAATAAATGAATAAAATTTATTTATTTAATAATCAAGAAGAATAAAAGTCATGCATTAATTAAATAATTATGAATTTTTTAATTAATAGACGAAAGTGGACCAAGGACATAATTAAAATGTCTAAATTATGCTAGGAAGAAGAAGATGAAAAATAGAGCTTGCAGGCTTAGGTCATTTTTAAGTGTTTACACCCCAAAACGCATAGAACTGGAAGAATGACACAAAGAGAGAAAAAACAAAAGAAAAATAAAGTTCATTTGGGTCAACATGGAAGAGACATTTAAAAGTGAAAGATTTTGGGTCAACATGAAGGAGACATTTCGGTCTCAATGAGTTGGGTCATCCTCAAAAGGAAAAACACAAGAAAAGATAAATTAAAAGGAAAAAAAGGGACCGATTGGGTCAACATGGAAGAGACATAGGACGTCTCAACGCTTTGTGTCATCCCCAAAAGGAAAAACACAAAACAAAAGAAAAAAAGAAAAGGTAAAAGGTATGATATATAGAAGAATATAGGTACAAATAGAAGTGTACAAAGAGAGAGAACATCAAACACACGTTACTGGGGAATATGATATGCACATACAATCTAACTAAAGAAAAGGGAAAATAAAAAAGAAAAAGAAAAATTTAAAAGGCTAGTTAAGTAAAATGCTTTTCAACCATCTAACAAGTCATCTACCTCCCAATCATGTTCAATGTATTGCAAGGGCGGTTGATTGTCCAAAAGGAGAATTGCAAGTGCCAAACTAGGGGAAGTGCCAGGTTCTTCACTTGGGGTAGAATATTTATCATTTAATCTCATGGTAGATGAAAATAAAAAGTTTAGATCATCATGCACCTCTTCATCTATTTTAGTGATCTCCTCCTCATCATCATCTTCATCTAGATTAATCACAATGAGAGGACGAAGAGTAATTTCCAATGAAGGATGTATCAGGAGTTGTGGTTGTTATATCTAATCTTTTTGTTGCGATGGTTGTAACATAAATTATCTTGTGGTGAGTCAGGAGGAGGGTGGTCAGGTATGTCTTATGTTAAAGGCAGAGGTTGATTTTATTTTAATTTTGAAGTTGTTGAGGTGTAAGAGCAGGTTGATCCACCATAGGCTTCTTTTCTTCCTTAGGAGGAGGAGTGAAAGGAACTGAAAGAGATAGGTCAATCACTTTCTCTTTGGCTTTATAAACTTGTTTAATGTGAGGAGGAATGATGGGAATGTTTTCATAATCTCTTGCAAATTCAGACAATGAGGGTGAAGTGTTTATTGTTGGTTGCATGGAGGAAATAGTTTGAAAGCATTGTGTAATGAGAGGGTCAGTGTAGGTGGTATGAGGTGGAAGGGAGAATGGTGATGGAGCATATGTGATGTTGGGAGAAGTGAAGGGGACACTAAGGGAGGTGATGGTGGTGGAGGATGGAACATTTGATGCCACAAAAGAACTAGGAATGATAGTTGGAAGAATGAAAGGAATCACATGGCTATCATGTTGCATGGTCGTTGTAACTTGAGGAGTGGTATAGGTGGGTATGGATGCTATAGTTGAAGAAGGAAGAATGTGAGATCCTCCTTCGCTAACCATAATTTTTGTTGGTTGGGAAGTGTAAGGAACATGTTTGTTGTATATCTTAGCTATTCTTTTCATAAATTGTAAGCCATCATCATTTTCAATTAAGCGATGTAGGTTTTCTATAGCAGGTATGGTAGTGGCGGAAATTTTTTCAAGACATAAATCTTGTTGTAAATGTGCAAAATCCTCATGAATACTAATGACTTTATCTTGCGAAATTTGATTAGTTTGTGTGTCAACATGCATTGTTTGTGAAGGTAAAGGTATACTAGTGGTAGTATCCATGCCTAATGCACCATTGTCCATACCAGGAGTAGGAGCTCTTGAGATCCCAAGGTCCACAACGAAAGTGCTATCATGGGAAGCCATGAGTCTAGAACTTCGTCTCACTAAAGTATTATCAATAGGGCACCAAACACTCATACAAGTACCACAAAAGATGGGGTGAATGCAAATAAAAAATAGGAATAATTAAATGCTAATGATAGAAATTTTGTAAATTGAAACAAGAAGGCAGTAACAAGAAATAAAAATGAAGGAAATATTGTGAAAATGCCAGAAATTGTAATGCAAAAAATTTAGTTGGACTGATTTGCCTAGGGTGGTGAATGAGTCCACGTATGAGATTTTTTTGTATTTTTCAAAAAAATTATAGTGGTTTTAATGCTTTTTATATGTAAACTAAAGATGCAAATGCAAATTTTCAAATTTTTAATGATTTGATATGCAAAAATGAAATCTCTATGATTCTTTCACTAATTTGCAATTTGAGAAACCCTAAGATGCAAAAATAAAACAAAGCCTAATTTAATGTTGATACAAATGAAACCTAGGATGCAAGATGCAATTGAAATCAGAAAGAGAAGTGTTCAAAATGTAGGTTCACCAAAATGAACCATCAATTTTGAGGTGTGTTCTATCTACTTCTCTTGCACTCTTAAGGTTTTTCACCTAAAAGGAGAGAGATAGAACCCCAAAATTGAGGTGGTTCACTCAAACTAAGGAATGTATGATGTGATTACGACAAAATGAAAAGATATAAATGCAACTAGATGATGAAATTGATTGATTATTAATGAAAAACTAATGAAATATGCAATGATTGAAAACACAATGTGATATGCAGAAAATGAACTAAAAACATGAACTAATGCAAATAGAATTGAATGAGGTTTAACACAGTGCACCTGGAAGTTGAATGTTGATCTTGGAAGGTTCTAAAAATTGGCAGAAATCATTGTTGATCACCAGTGGGACCCATTCACCACTGATGGTGAATCAATCCTCCTACTAGTAAAATAACTTGAAACAAGTTTTCAGCTATCAGGATTTGGATTTTGAAAAAATAAAATTTTGCATCCTATAAGTGGGACTCATTTGAAACTGATGGTGAATTATTCCTCCTCCAAAATTCTACAAATTCAAAGGTCAATCTTGTAGGTCTAGATCTGCACTTGTCTTCTTGTTAGGTTGATGGAGTCAAATCTACAAAAAATGGGATGTAGGTTCTCTCCGACCTTGAATTAGAGTTTGGTTGACTTGAAACACTTTGATGACTTATTGACCACTTTTCAACACCTATTTCCTTGAAAAATATTTCTACAAGACCTACAAACACACATGCCAAGAGGGGAAAAATAGTTAAGGGTTAGAGTATAGGGATTTTCCTTGGTCAAATCCCACTTTGATAATCAAACCCTTGATAAAGAAAAAATGATGAATAAAAACATGAAAATGTCCTAACTCACCAAAACCTTATTGTTGAAGTTTGAAGATATGTCAATGGCTACTCCAAGATGCTTGATGATTTCTTGCTTGAATGTAATTGAATTCTTGAATAAACTAGTGAATGAATTAGTGAATGAGATGAATGCTTGGATGAATTAGATGTAAAATGGGTAGAAAAAAAATTATTTATACACTCTTATACCCTAATTACCCAATAATACAACATAACAGGCTGACATAAGGTCTTTTTGAATAAAAACCTGAAAGAAATTTTGAATTATTTTGAATTTGGAGCTAAGAGGGACTCATTTTCCACCCTTGGCGAATGGGTCCCACTCTACGCTTGCAAGTGGGTGTTGGGAATTAATTTTCATTTAATGTTGTTTGTTAGGTTTACATTAAAAAATACACTTAATTATGACTTGTAAGTGCATAAAGGTGTCAAATAAAGCATAAGAAAGGTGTAAATAGTGATAAAAATCCTAGAAAAGTGTTAAATCTTGATACAAGACTTTACAACACTATAGAATAGGACCTAATAAGTGATAAAAAGGTGATTTTTAGATGAATTATAATGAGAAGAGTCTAGAAAAGTGTAGAAATGTGTTACAACACTTCACAACACCTTCACAAGACATCATAATTTGAATATTTAGGACCTAATGTGAATGCTTAAGTTACATTGCAACATTAAATCCAAGCAAAATAGATCAAGCATCACAAGAGAAAGACTGAAATAACCATGAAAATGTCAATGATCAATTTTTCTATGGTACAGACCCCCACCATTGATCAAGCAATATTGCACAGTCGCTTCAAACCTAAACTTTAGAACCTCTAGTTGGAGGTTGTAAGGTCATGAAAACCTGTGACTCACTGACATCATTCTATCGGGCTATCAGAGAGACTCCAGGATGAGTCATGCTGAAACCATTCACTCTTGCCGAAATGTATCTACTTGACATTGATCACCCCTTCACTGGGACAAAGACTAATATTCCATAGATACTACACACTCTTGCCGATGAACCTGTTACACTCCATCACCATCAGGTCATTGCTAGGACATGGAACATGTTTTGTCGATGACACCCCATCACATCGATGACCTTCAATCTTCCAACACCATCATTATATCGATGGAATGGGTAGAAACCTCATGCTGATAAGCCAAAGTTCTACTAACAAGGGATCAACGTCGGCTAAAGGGGAAGTGGATCATGATTCTCTTGCATCAGATTCTTGAGGTGATTAAGAATCATGTACCCCTACACATGTTGTCTGTCATGCTATCCTTCAGTTTTGATTTCATTTTCCTCACTTTCTAGTTGTTCAGTCTCCTCGACTATTGCCTTTGAAGTTTTTTGATCTGCACTTGTTGTCTTCTCTCTTTTTGTGAATACTTCCTCCTCTAATTCACTTTATTAACTCCAAATCCCCACCAATCTGCACTATGGAATGCTGGAAAGCATAGTCATCAATTTTATCCTCTTCAAGTAACCCATGCATTACCTTCTGCTCTAGCAATGCTACATCCACATGTTCAACATGACCCTTGGGTACAACACTGTACTCCTCTTTTTGTATACCTTCTAAAAGACATAACTCCATTGCAAGATTCTCTCTTGATCTTCCTTCCTTATTCTCTTGTATGAGGATTTATTCTTCTTTGATGCCACAGAATTGACATCCTTTTGCAACATATTTATTTCCTACAAACACAACACTACAAAAAATCTTATAAACATCACAAGCCACTAAAAACTCTTCATCGCCATCCTCTCTTGGTGCAAGAAATTCCTTCTTCTCTATCAACTTCTCATATTCAGTTGTCAACAATTCATTGATTCTTCTCATTTCTTCTTTCAATAAAGTGACATCCTTGTCTTCCTTGATCTCATCATCAAATTTAGGATTCTTCAGATCCATTACCACATCCTTTTTTCCTACAACATCACAATCCTTTACTGTAAGTTGTCCTCTTTTATCTACTACTACAACATTCACATCTTCTCTCATCATCTGCAAGGTCTTATTCTCAACCTTCTCCATACTTACATTCACAACTACAAACAAATCATTACTAGATAAATCAAGAGACCAAATTGTCTCCCTAGCTACCTCCTTTACATACACATTCTCTTCCTCTTCTATAACATGTTCTTTTATTCCCAAGCTTTCCTCAAGGGAATCTAATTTCACTTCGATCCCTTTCAGCTTTGTAATCAACTTCTTTCCTCTCACCTATTCCCAATACTCTTCCCAAAATGGGATTATCACTGGTCTCCTCATGACCCATCTTGTCCTCTTATTTGAAGAAATCTTCAAGAACTTGCAAGTCCTTCTGCAATTACAAGTCCTCCTTGCAACAATTTCTCCCTCTCTATTAGGGTATCAACCTTCTGCAGTCACAAGTCCTTCCTGCAACAAATCTATTTAGGATTCAAGCCCTCTATAGTTTCAAGTCTCTACTCACCTGCAACAATCTCTTCTAAAACTCAAATCCTTTGCAGTTACAATACCTCACTCACACAACTATCCTCTACCCAACAAAGATTCTAGAAGAGTCTTCCTCTACCCACCTTCTCTCAGTGGAGGAACTCTACACCTTCTACCCAACTTTATCTGTGCTAGAGGATAGTAGTTAAAAACCCTCTTTCATGCCTACAACAAATATTCCTATCCAAAGCTCTTTCTCTTGATCATCAACTGTAGGTCTTCTGGCTTCAACCCACACTCACAGGTCCTACTACAACTGCCTCACATTCGATACTCTGTTACAGACTTAGGACAACTAGCTATGATACCATTGACATAGTCAAGCTTGAAGGGCCTTGTCAGGCTATTTGATATCGTAGCCAACTCTCACACACACATAGAGATTGACACAACACAAGTCAACAACTCTCTTTTATTCATTTGGAACATATTACAAGATTACATCTAGAAATTCACATCTATGGGGCAATCCCCTGTTACACTTCACATCATGCTTTACTCTCTAAAGCTCTTCCCTTGATGCTCTATAGGATACTTCACCTCTACTCATGCACCATTCTTGAGACAGTTTTTTTCAGCTTTCACCTCTCTTTGCAAGCTACCTTTCCTCGCTCTCTTCTTCGAGCTCTCTCCTGTTAACTGTCGAGATGGTTCTTTAACTTTTTTTCTCTCTTTCGGGTCGGCTCTCCCTTCTTACCAACCTCTCTTCATGATGGGTATATATATCTTCTCTCTGTCGTCACTAGCAAGCATTCTCCTTCACTTCATTTTTGTCGTTCTTCACTCCTATGTCGTAGTATCACCATGTAGTTACCTCGCTATCAGTAGCTTCAAATAGTCAACCAATGAATATGTATTCCACAACAATGATGTGGAATTTCATCAAATCTCACCTCGCCAAGTGTTGTGACCACATTCATTATCCACCGTCGTTGACCATTCATCTCAAGCTATCCCCATATCTTTCATCTCATCATCCTATTGGGGAGACCTAAAATCATCTTTTGCCGATACACCTACTTCTCATCAATGTTCACCTTCTGCTCTATCCATCATTCCATCATAGCATCTCTACGACATCTTAGAATTTCTTGCTGATGACCAGCAATCATGCCAATGAAAACCCATGATGCCAACACCTATCCACCTCATCACCATGTCATTGCTTTGTAATCCACAACAAGGATGTGGATTACTATTCATCCAATCTCATCATGCCACATGTCTACTTTGACATATTCTGTCATCTCATACCCTAGTTGGGTCCCACCAAGACTTTGCACTGTTCAATCAACTAGCCATGACCCCCACCGTTGATCAAGCAATATTGCACAATTGCTTCAAACTTGAACTTTAGAACCTCTAGTTGGAGGTTGTAAGGTTATGAAATCCCATGACTCGCTGACATCATTATGTCGGGTTGTTAGAGAGACTCCAGGATGAGTCTTGCCAAAACCATTCACTCTTTTTGAAATGTCTTTACTTCACATCGATCTCCCTGTCACTGGGACAAAGACTGATGTTCCACTGATTCTACACACTCTCGTTAATGAACCCGTTACACTCCATCACCATCGAGTCATTGCTCAGACATGGAACATGGTCCTGCCAATGATACCCCGTCACATTGATGACCTTCAATCCACCAACACCATCGTTCTGTTGCAAGAATGGATAGAAACCTCCTACCGATAAGCCATTTTTTTCTTGACAAGGGAGCAATGCCGACCAAAGGAGAGGTGGAGCACAATGCTCCTGCATCAGACTAGCGTGAGGCTATCCAATCACACAACCAACTGAGATCTTTAATTTGGCAAACAACTGTAGTGAGATAGCCCATGTGATGGCATTGTAATTCTATAATGTCATTTTCATTAATAAAAGAAGTTGTTTTCTTCATTTTGTTGTGAAAGCCTGTGTTGTTGCTATGAGTTGAGCTTGTAAGGGGAAAATCCAAGTTTTCTCCTTCATTCGAGCGCTAACCAAAATAAATACCAGACCCCATTTTGACCCTCCCAAGTACAAAGGGAACCTGAATTCTGATGAATTGTTGGATTGGGTTACTGAGATGGAGAAGTACTTCAACTTTGAAGGTACTGAGGATGAAAAGAAGGTGAAATATGCTCACGTAGCCAACTTAGACCACACAAACATAGATTGACACAACATAGGTCAACAACTCTCTTTTATTCATTTAGAACAGATTACAGGATTGCATCCAACAATTCACATCTACAGGGAAATCCCCTATTCCACTTCACCTCTACTCATGCACCATTATGAAGATAGATTGTTTCAAATTCCACCTCTCTTTGTAGGCTACCTTGCCTTGCTCTCTTCTTTGAGCTCTGTCCTATTAACCGCCGAGATAGTTCTTCAAATTTTTGTGCTCTCTTTCAAGTTGGCTCTCCCTTCTTACCAACCTCCCCTACCAACCTCTCTTTATGATGGGTATATATATCTTCTCTCTGTCATCACCAAAAATCCTTCTCCTTCACGTCGGCCTTATCGTTCTTCACTCCTATGTCGTAGTATCACCATGTAGTTACCTCACTATCAGTAGCTTCCAATCGTCAACCAATGAATATGTATTCCACAACAATAATGTTGAATGGCATCGAATATCGCCTCACCAAGTGTTGTGACCACATTTTTTATCCACTGCCATTGATCATTCATCTCAAGCTATCCCCATATCTTTCATCTCATCATCCTATTGGGGAGACTTGAAATCATCTTCCACCAATACACCTACTTCTCATTGATGTTCACCTTACGCTCTGTCCATCATTCCATTAGAGCATCGCTAAGACATCCTAGAAGATCTCACTGACGACCATCAGTCACGTTGATGAAAACCCATGATTGCAACACTTGTCCACCTCATCGCCATGTCACTACTCTATAATCCACAACAAGGATGTGGATTACCATTCATCCAATCTCATCATGCCACATGTCTTCTTTGACATCTTTTGTCATCTCATACCCTAGTTGGGTCCCACCAAGACTTTGCACCATTCAATCAACTATCCTTGACCCCCACCGTTGATCAAGCAATATCCCACAGTCACTTCAAACCTAATCTTTAGAACCTCTAGTTAGAGGTTGTAAGGTTATGAAAACCTGTGACTCGTTGACATCATTCTGTCAGGTTGTCGAAGAGACTCCAAGATGAGTCCCACCGAAACCATTCACTCTCGTTGAAATGTCTTTACTTCACACTAATCGCCTCGTTGCATGGACAAAGACTTATGTTCCACCAATACTACACACTCCCATCGATAAACTTGTTACACTCCATCACCATTGGGTCATTGCTGGGACATGGAACATGGTCCTGCCAATGACACCTATCACATCGATGACCTTCAATCTACCAACACCATCGTTCTACCATTAGAATGGGTAGAAACCTCCTACCAATAAGCCAAGTTCTACTGACAAGGGAGCAACACCAACCAAAGGGGAGGTGAAGCATGATTCTCTTGCATCACTCTAGCCCCCAATATTCTAATTTGAATGAACTTCCCTTTAAATTAATGAGCTAAATCACAATTTGGGGAGAAGCAATTGAACTAACAAATAAAACCCTAATTCCAGGTCTAACACAAAACAAAAAGAAATTGTAACTTTTATGGAAAAACAATGAGTAGATAATGCTATACACCTGATCAAATCTTCCTTTTCTGAAGTGCTAATAGGGACTCATTCACCACCAAAGGTGAATGGATCCTGGTATGACGCTTCAGAGAGATTTGAATATGAAACTAAAGCTTGTACAGTGTAGGATCTTCTACCCCTCAAACCCTAACAAGGACTCATTTGCCACTAAAGGTGAATGGGTCTTGTTAGTTCCTTCTGGAAAACTTTGAATCTGATCTTTAACTTCTAGGTTTGCACTCCTTGCACTTTAAAATTCCTGTGTTTGGGTCTAGATTTGCTAATAATTTGTAAGAAAAATTTTGTGGCTTGTTGGTGGATAGGGGTTTACCTCAGTCAAACCCCTTTGTTGGTAATTAAACCTTTGATGATGAATGAAAATTTGAAACATGTAATGTGTGTACAATCCTAACCTTAAGTGTGTCTAAGATTAAGATCCCTAAGAATGTAAAGGCAATTCTATTCAATTGTGTTAGAATAGACCCTTAAAATAAAACATGAACAATGCAAGTGACCTACTATGGAGGATCTGAAATCCTCTCAATAAGCCACAAATCTAAATATACCTCTGTTTAGGCTGCAAGTAGGATGATCATAGAAGATGGAATCACTTAGGAAACAAGTCCTTAGGCTTGGTTGTATGTCTTGTGCATCTCCCAACACCTAGAACCCCTCATGATTATCCATAGGAATCTATCATGAACCTTTCACTAATGCTTGATCTTTGATGCAAAATGAGCTTGAAGACTTGTAATGATACTACAAACTTCACTCTTGCTTGCTTCTTAACTATGAATGCTTGATCTCATGAAATGTTTTTTGTCTCTTAGCTTACTTGAAATGTTCTTCTAGTTGAAATTATGTAAAATAACCTTATATTTATACATACTTTGATAATTAACCCTGAAATCAAATAATTCAAGCCGACATCAGATCTAGGATTGAAAATCATTATAATCCCATCACAATTAAATTCAAAAAAGGGTGTTCTATATGAGGAAGACCCATTCACCACTAAAGGTGAATGGGTCCTAGCACAACTTCCTAGGACCATGCTTCGAGGGGATGAAATAACATCAAAAACCCATTTCAAAAATGCCAAGAAAGGGGTATCCTATGTGGATAGAACCCATTCGCTATTAGTGGTGAATGGGTCCTAGCACCATTTTTTAGGACCTCAAATTTGCCAAATTAAATGTCATGCAATATCATTAATGGGTGTTAGGATAGATCCTTGAAAAATGCAATTAAGAGGGCTTGAATTTGAATTAAATGACCAATTAAGCTCTAATTAACCATAATTAATTAATGAAACCCTAGCTAAGTGTGAAAGTGTAATACAACACTTTACAACACCCTAAATAAGGCATAAATTAAGTACATTTTAGTTAAAAGGGCCCTAGATTTAGTGTGAATGTGTAAAATACATTACAACACTAAATCAAGACATAATTAAGCTAATTTTATATTAATTATTTCCAAATTAAGTCTGAAAAAGGGTTACTTTTTTCTACACTAGAATTTTAAACCTAAAAGAAAAAGGTGGGATGCAATATGAACATTATGAACTTAGATGTTTAGTTTCAATCAAATAAGATAATGACTTGTTCTTCATAAATTAAGATGATTTTAAACCCAACAAAAAAGAAAGCCTCATAAGGTGATTTTCAAACACTCACGAAATAGGAAAACTATGTCAATGGGAGTCCCTCTCGCTCGGGCCTTCCAATAATCACCGACAGGGAGTTTTCTGCTTATGGTGAGGCTCTCAGGCCGGAGCGGGTAGTCAAGGCTTGGTCAGCTAGTGCTTCATGGGTTGGTTCCGTGCCGGGCGCTTTGGGATGGCTCTCCGTGCCGGGCGGCCGGTTGGTTCTGGGTGCTAGCGCCGGGTTGGCTCTGGTGCTGGCGTTGGGGTTGGATCTGGTAAGGGTATCAAGGGTGCTGGTTCATCTGTGCATGCACCTAGATCATATATGAATTTTAAGCAAAATTTTGTTGGTTTCATCCCTGTGAAAAACCCTATCACAGTGAAGATTAAGGATGAGATAGCAGAAGAAATAAATGATAGTGTAGCTGAGCTTTCTGCTCTTGGGGTGATTTGTCGGTTTAGGGGCTTTTGGCCAAGCCTTCCTGAGCTGCACTCTTGGATCACCAATAAATGGGAGCCCCTCATCACTGGTAAAGTTCAAATCTTCCCTATGGCCAAAGGTTTTTTTGTTGCTAAGTTCGAAAACACTTTAGATAGAGACAAAATCTTGTATGAAAATTTATTTTGCTGGGAGGACAAATACCATCTGATGGTTAAACCTTGGCACACCAACTTTAACCCAGCTTCTGAAACCTTCAATAAATTCCTAATTTGGGTCCGGTTGCCTAATCTCCCTCTTCACCTTTGGAGTGACTCTCTCTTGGAGGAGGTTGGGGAAGCCCTAGGTGATTTTTTAACTATGGACAATGAATTTTATAATCTTTATCACTCTACCTTTGCCCGAATACTTGTTGAAATTGATGTCTCAAAAGGACTGCCTGCTGAGGTTCTATTAAAATCTTCTAGGGGGTCTTGGATCCAATCGTTGGATTATGAGGGGGTCCCTTTCCGCTGTAGAAGATGCTTCAAAATAGGACATGCTGCTGCTCAATGTGGATTTGAGAAGAAGTCTAAGATAGCTACTTGGTGGAATGGAGCTTCACAACAACATTACACAGTGGAGAAGAAATCTGATCCGCTTCGGAGCTTCTCTGAGGTGGTGGCTTCTGATTCACATGCTGCTGGGGCTTTTGACTCACAAGCTACTGGGGTTTCTGATTCACTTGCTGCTGGGGCTTCTGATTCACAGGTTGTTGGGGTTTCGTCTGCTGGGGTTTCTCCTTCCTCCGCTGGGGAAGCTACCATGATAAATCATATTGAGAATACTACTAGACCAGTTTCTATCTCTACTGATGGTGCTTTGTTTCCCACCTCTGATTGCTCTCCGGTTATTTCCACACCTATTCAGGCGAACTCTGATGTTACCTCCCGGGTTGCGGATTTTCATCCTCAGGAAATTAATGGGCTGGCTTGGTAGGCTAAGGCAACACAAGTTGAAGAAGGCTGGACTACTGTTACTGGAAAAAAATCTAAACCCTCTGGGCCTTCTTTCGATATGACTCTTCGCTCCAACAAACGAAACTCTAATTGTAAAACTTAATGGTGTTTGTTTGTGAGCTGGTTTTTTGTTGAACTGCAGGCTGTCTTTTCTGCAGTCTGGTTTTTTTTTTGGCTTGTTTAAGCTGTTTGGCTTTTGGTTGTATTGGGTTCTGGATCCCATCAAAATCTGTTTTCCCCAATTTCAAAAACAAAAAACAAAAAAGCCCAACAAAAAAAAGGATGATGTAATGTAGCCTTTATGCAACTTAGATGATTAATTTCAGTCAAAAGAAGACAATGATTTGTTCTTTATAAATTAAACTAAATTATAAATACGTGTATAAATTAATTTATGAAGAACATGCCATTAAACTTATTTATATATATGATAATTTAGTTCAAATATTTTTATATAACATAAAAACATATGCTACCACAAAGAAAATTAACAGTAAAATAATGGAAGAAATAATGTAATGATTGATCTTCTATAAAATGTGTACAATGTAATTCTTATAACGAACATTTAGAAATGATTAATTGTAGGCAATTCATTCCATAAGTCCTTCACTTGAATAAACAATGTTATAACTTGTTCTTTCTTAAACAGTACTGTAACTGATCTGGATATATAAAATCTGCACAATGCCTATTGTGGATGAATTTATAGCAGAGACTCATCAAAGCTGTGAATTGCAGAATAAGCAACTTGTACAGATAAATATAAGTTTAATATAAAAAGGAGCTCTCAGCTTGTGCAATCAAACAAACAATACATTCTTAATAATAAATTTCCAAATTTACATCCCACGTCTACAAATGATACTTTCTGAGAAACAAACATCTTCATGTTCCTCTACAC